>VYXH01001394.1:220672-242186 GCA_013397275.1 Burhinus bistriatus | reverse complement strand
TGTGGGCATGCTCCCCTTCCCGCTGCCGTCGCTTGGCCGTGGCTGGGAGACAGGAGCTGATGGGATAACCCACAAGCTTGCCCTGGCATGGGCTGCCACAGCACTTGCAGCCCCTGCACGGTGCTGGCATGTCATCCACTACCCCTGTGGCTCGCGGTGGTATCCCCGCCCGTCACAGCAATATCCCCCAGGACGGGGTGCGCAGGGGACGGTGCCCATGAAACCTCAGGAGGGGCTCAATGCAGCAATCCCCACTCCCACCCATGCCCGCATCCTCGCTGGGGAGAGGCCACTGGAGTCCTGACACCCCTCACCCCCACAGCAAGCCAGGGTGGTGACACCCTCGCCCCGCCGGCCAAGGGAAGAGCCGGGCAATGCCGGGTTCCCGCTGTCCCCACACCTCGGGTGGTGCCTCTGCTGGTCCCCAGCTCCCACGAAGCCCCACAGCTGCTTACCTCTGGGGAGGGGAGGGAGGGACAGGTTGGGGACCCCTCGGTCCAGCCACCACCGCCTCGCTCCAGCTGTGCTGGCCGGGTGCTGGCTCCCACCGCCACTGGCGATGGCCTCCTGCCCGCGGCTGCCGGCAATGCCCAGCAGCTCTGGCCCTGGCCTGCCCGCGCAGCCGGCCCCGCCGCGCAGCCCCCTGGTCTCCGGCTTCCTCTGGCTTCCCTGAGCGCCTTCCTCCCACTCCCACTCCCGGCCGGCGCCCAGCCCAGCCAGCGCCTCAAATTGCAATTCCAGCTGCAGATGTGGGAGCGGGAGGAGGAGGCAGGGCCAGCGCCGCCGGGAATGAAACCTAAACTCCCCGCTTGGCCCCGGGCTCGCCACAGCCTCCCCGAGCCAGGGGAACGCAGGCTGCTGAGGGGGAACAGACCCCTGAGGGGGATGAGGCTCCCAAAACAGCCGGGGATGGGGATGCTGGCAGGAGAGGGGAGAGACACCAACAATCCTCCACCTCTGCCAGTGCTGTCACACCATTAATTTGTCTTTTCTCCGTCCCCACGCATGTTTCTCTCCCAGTTTTTGTCACTCTCTTCATCCTGGCTGACACATCAGAGGTAGCCCCATGGCTCTCTGCGCCTGTCTTTACCTACCGCTGGCTCTCTGCCCATCTGTCTGTCCATCTCTCCAGACATCCAGCCTCCTCCTGACTTCAGAGCCCTGTTTCCCCCAGCCCCGCAGTCCCTCGGGCCATGCTGCTCTCCAGACAGGGCTCCTGGCTTGGGCTGTGCTGGGAAAACAGTGCTGGGGTGTCCTGAGAGCAGGAGGCAGGTGAAGGCTCCATCCTGTGGCTCCCAATGGTCTGTGTGCCAAGAAGAAACCATCCACGGAAGACGAGCACATCAATGATCACTGGGATCGTTGGGATTATTTGGATCATTGAGATCATTGGGATCATTGGGATCATGCCTTGAGATCAAGAAGCCCCTGGCCTGCAAATCACTGCAGGCGGGAGGGGTGGTCTTATCAGAAACCTGCAAAGGTATATAAAATTAAAGTATATAAAATTAATACAGTACACATAAACTGGATCCCAAAGGGATTATCTAGGAGGTCCTAAAGAGTCACAGGGAGTGGAGGTTCTGTGCTGCTGGCGTTGTACCAGGGGAAATCTTGGTATCATTTCTGGGACAGTCCCCCAGGGGCATGAATCTGCAGGGGCCCAGCTGAGAGGCAGGACAGCCTGCGAGCTGGGTGCCATCGAAGGACAGGCGCGGAAAGCCCCGTGACTGGGAACAGGCAGCAGCTGGGAGTGCGGTGGTCTGGAGGAGGACGTGCTGGATGACCGGCTGTGAGCAACAGCCTGACGCTGGCGGGGAACACGTGGGTGGGAGCAGGGGGGCTACTGCAGTAGTCTGTCCTGTGCCAGTGGTGGTCCTGCCGTGGGGACATCAAAACACTGAAGAGGGCAGGAGAGTGAATGCTGAAGCAGCGGTGAGGAGCTGAGCTCTTTGTGTGGCACCTGAGTCTCTCCTGGCAGCTCAGGTCTCTGAAGGGGGGATGAAGTTGCTGGGCCTTTGCTCTTCTCCCTGGGCTGGGCAGCCCTGACACCCCGGTGATGGCCTCCACTAGCCGAGTGCAGCCTGAGGGCCACACTCCACACTTGCCTCCCTGGACTGTCCCCTGGGAGGGTGTTAGAGGACTTTTCCTCATGGATGTGGAAAAGGGCTGGTGTGCCAGCGGTGCCTGTGATGTACTGGTTGTCTGTCCATCCCCCCCTGACACCTAAGAATGCACATGCGCATCTGTCTGTCTCTCGACTCACTGTACCCGTGTACCCCTCTTGCCCACATGCAGACCCATTTCTCTGCCCGTTTGCTGCCTGCTCCCTCCTCCTCTTGCTGTAGTAATGCCTGAGACACTGGTCCCAGTTTGGAAACTGGGACGAGCCTAGAAGGTGCCTGGATGTGAGCCGGGCTGGGAGGGGGCTGAGCAGGCAGCTCCTGCAGGCAGGTCAGGCAGGAGCTGGGCAAAGTACGGAGTTAGGACTAGTCACCGTGGGTTCCTGAGCAGGCTGTTGCCTGCACACATACATGCATGTGCGTGTACAGGCTCACACACACATGTGCACATACATGCACACACACGTTGCATCCCAGTTCCTGTGCCGGCTGGACAGAAGAAGCCGCTTTCCAGGGCACTGTGGGGCAGCAGGTACCCAGCTGTACTGGGGCTGTACCAGGGCTGGTGGGGGTCGAGGTGATGGGCTGGGTGGCAGGAGCAGGGAGGTCTCAGTCCTCCCTGGAGCCCTGCCCTGCATCACTGCCCTGAAGCCGGGGAAGCTTCTGGAGGGAGGGGAGGAGGAGGGGAAGAGAGGGGCGGAGGGGGCTACGCCTGTGTTTGCTTCCCTGGCTCCTCGTCAAGAGATGAGGTAGCGCTTTCCGGTAATTGAGGCAAGGCCCATGGAAATGCCTCGGTGAGACAGGAAGCCCGGGAGGAGAACGGAGAACCGGAGCTGGGAAGCGAGCACCGGTCCCTGGCCAGGAGGCAAAGCCTGCGTGCTCTGCCAGGGTGGAAAACAAACCCGGGGCCAGGCCAGGCTGGTGCGTCCCCCACCTGGGCACTCTGTGCTGCTCCTGGGGCCAGCATCGGTGCCCTCTTGCTGGAAGCCGGGGCAGCCGCCAGGTGGGCATACCCCTGTGGGCATGTGGGCAGCCTGTCCCCTCCTGCCCAGTTCACCTAGTTTGCTCCTCCAAAGGCAGGTAGCGTCTCCTGGGGCGAGCAAAGCAGAGAGCTGGCCCTTCCTGTGCCAGGACCTGCATTGTGAGGACGGCAATCTTCATCATCATCGTCATCATCGTCACCTCCCATGGCCAGGCGTCCCTGCATGGGGCTGGAGGAGTGGGATGGAGAAGCAGGCGGTGGGGCTGGTGCAAATGGGGGCGAAGGAAAGTGCCACAAACCAGACCAAAGTCTCCGTCACCTTGATGCCGAGGGCATCCCACAGGGAAGAGGGTGCTGTTGCCTACAGCTCACCCCCCATCCCCGCGCCAGCACACCAGGAGCAGGGAAGGAGCACACCCAGCCTGGGAAGGTCCAGCTCGCTTCCTTCTCACAGCACAGCCCGTGCTTGCAGCGGGGGGCAGAGCAGCCGGCGGGGCCAGCTCTTGCAGGAGGCCATGGTGATGACAGCCAGGCGAGGTGGGTACAAGCCAATTTACGAAATTTCCCGTTGTTGGCCATCCCGTCCCGCCCTGCTCTTCCTCGCAGAACCACGGCGCCCCTCGGGTGCCACTGAGGTGCCACAACCCCACAGCATCCCCCCCACACCCCATCCCACCCACGCTCTCGTACCGTGCTGTGGTGGCTTGGTGGCTGAACGCTGCCCTGGGAGGACTTTTGGGGTTGGCAGCCCCCGCTTCAGATTCCCACGGAAACCACGGGGAGACGGAAAGCACCGGAGCGCAGGGGCCATCTGTGGTTGTTTTGCACGTGGTTTGGGACAGGCTGTCAGCAAACAGCTGTCAGCAAACAGCCCGTGCCTCACTTTTCCCATCATCCTCATGCCGGAGGTGACGGGAAGGGCTGCACTGGGCAGGGGGTGCGGAGACCTGGCTCTCATCAGCTGAGCCCCACAAAGCTGCCTGTGGCCCCAAACACCCCTCCCTGCCCACTGGGGGCTGTAGGGGCTGCTGAGTGGGCCTCAGGGTGCAGGTGGGGATGAGCAAGCTCGTGGCTCTGGCATTTTCCTGGGTGTCAGTCACTGTGCCACCACCGTGCCCACCTGCTGGGTCTGGTCCAAAAGTGGTAACGTCCCATCTGCCCTCCCCGAGAATGCTGGGAACCCTGCAGATCCTGAGCATTTGGTCTCAAGGAAATGATGGGGGGCTGTGACCCGCCCCCAGGCATGATCCATGTGATCCAGCTGTGACCCCCCGAGCTGTGATCCACCTGGTCCAGCCGTGACACCCTCGGCCATGACCTACCCAGCTCCCCATCACGGGGCTCATGCTGGGAGAGGGGCAACCCCACATGCACTTTTGCACATGCACACACACACAAAGCAACCCACAGGTGTGCACAGCCCTGCACGACCGCCCTTTCCTGCCAAACATGCCCTGCACACACATGTGCATAGGCACACACATGTGCACACGTGCCCCTGACTTCCCCAGGAAACCACAGCGGCACACAGCGCCTTTGTGGTCCTCACCAGACCTTTCATCTCCCCTGGCACGGCATTGTCCCCCAGCCCGCAGCCATGCCAGCTTCCTTCCCGGCCTCTCCCCTTCCCCTGCCCGGCCCCGGCAGCCGGCACAGCCGAGGCCAAACACCCAGTGGGGTCCCACGCACCAACCCAGCCAGTCTGCCGGGGTCCTCATGCCAGCCCTGGGGTCCCTGTCGTGGGTAGAGGAGAAGGAGGAGGATGCCCGGGGAGGCAGCACTGGGGCGAGCTGATGCAGGGTGTGTGGTGGTGCGTTACACTCGCACACCGCCTGTCCCAGCCCTGAGCCCCCACCGGCCAGGCATCTGGAAAGCATTAGCCAGCCAGGCTGGTGCGTTAGCCGCTAAGGAGGAGAGGACGTGAGTGCTGCTCCGGGCGCAGAGGCACGCAGAGAGGAGCCAGTGCTGTACTCCCCCCCCTGCTCCCCATGGCTCCTGCCACCAGTCAGCGAATATTTCCTGAACTGGGTCAGCCGAAGTTCTCCGGGAAAGGAAAACAAACCTGGTGAGAGGGCCCGGATGGGGGGCACAGGGCTGGGGGAGGACATGAGCAGCAGCTCTGCCTTGGGGAACTCTGCACCATCCCAGTCAGGTCTGGGTGGGTCAGGACTCCTGGGTCCCCTCCCCATGTCCAGCTGTGCCCAGCTGTGCCCTTGCCTCTGCCTCCATCACTCCCTAGTGACAGTCCCCATCTAGGTGGCCCTAATTTGCTGGTAAAGCCATCAGGGGGCTGTGGACTCTGGGCTACCTGTCCCCTGTCTGTGCTGGGCCCCCAGAGACCCTCATATGACACCCCGTTTCTTCGGTGGGCACTGGGAGCCGGTGGCCACAGGCATGTGGGGACGAAGGAGCCAAGACAGCTGCCAGACATGGGGGCTGCAGCAGTGAGCTGCTATTTCCCTGGGATTTTTGCCATCCCTTGGAGCTCTGGGGGCTTAAACCCGGAAAAATCCCATCACACAGTCGTGTGCATGGAGGAAACATTTCTCTCGCCTTGTCTCTGGGACCTGCGCCCTGCTATGGACTCACTGCACTATGGCCTTGCTGCAGCATCACCCTCCACGCCATTGCCCCACCACAGCATCACCCCACTATGGCATCACCCCACTGCAGCATCACCCCTCCGCAGCACCACCTGTGGCGAGCCTGTCTGGCTGCTGCCCAGGTTTCCCAGCTCTCCTGGGGGAGACCCCGTCCTCCACTAGCCACCCTGCAGGTGGGTGCTGTGCTGTGCCCTACGGCAGGGCTGGAAACCTGGGCAGAGCTCGGGCCAGGGCTGGCAGACCGGTGGCAGGAGGGGCTGCTCCTACTGCAGCTGCTCAGCCCAGCCCTGGCCTCTCCCTGGAGCACCCATGGGTGCTGCCGAGGCCGCCTTGGGTGGTCGCCTGCCTCTCCCACCCTCTGCCTGGGGCAGGCAGGGCACAGCTGGGGCAGACCAAGGGCATCCCGTAGTCGTGGCTCCCTAAAGGGTGAGGCCAGAGGGATTTGGACGGCTCTGAATTCCCCTAGGATCTCACACCTATGTCCCAGCCAGCTGCCTGGGACGGGGGGAGGAGGAGACTCCGCAGAACTGCTTCGCCTGGGCATCCTCAGCCGTCTGGGCCATGGCCGCACTCCCTGGGAAGGAAAACAGAGGATCTGAAACCAAAGCGGACCTTTCCACCCTCCTGTGTCCTGGGGGACCCCATGTCCTGGCCCGGCTCAGCACAGCCCTGGCAGCACGGTGGGAAAGGGGGGCTCCTGCGGGCCTCCAGCTACAGCTCCCAAGACTGATGTCTCAGGTCCTGATAACCGTGAGCGGTGAAAAAAGGATGAGCAAAATGCAAAATGATGTAGCAAAGTGGTTGGAGCGAGGAACAAGGGAGCTGAGCAGCGTAAGAAGGATCTTTAGCCTCTTCCCTGCAATCTCAGCCGCTGTTAGTAATGTGATGCAGGTGAGAGCTGTGTCGGGGACATCGTCTTGACAGCGGCCGTCCCTGAGTGCTTTTTAACATGTCCTTCACTTCGGGCTCAGCGCCCTGCTCTGTGCGCAGTGGGAGGGATGGATGGGAGTGGGTCGGGAGCGTCTCGTACACCCACAGCAGCTGAGCGTGGCTCTGCCAGTTTGGCTTCAAGCTCTGGGGCTGGAGGAGGCTTTGGAGGGGGAAAAGGTGCCCAGACAGGGAGTCCCTGTCTCCCAGGCGGTGACAGCCCGTGTCTCCCAGGCGGTGACAGTGTCCCGGTTGGCGCCTCACTGCCCTGGGGATGGGCAGCAGTGGGGCGAGGGCACCCTTCATGGGAAAACCATGTCGTGGGAGGATACCTTAAAAATTTCCTGTGAAGCTGCTTTCTCTTAACACCCCCTGCAAGTGTTCGGATTTTCAAGCCGACATTTTACTACCAGCAGTTTTGGCAAAAACTGCTTTTTCTCTGCCAGAAACCTAAAGAGAAACCCCAAATCAGAGATTTCCATCCAAAGCTGCTGTTCTTGTTCTTCACAAAACCTCTCGGGAATGGGAAAGCTGCTTCTCACCCCGCGGCAGCTCTCTCGGCAGGCACCGCTCCATCCCTCGGCCACTGGTGTCACGGTCAGCAGGATCTCCTGGCACCGAGGGGCTCATCCCACAGAGCCTGAGCGGCTCTGATGGTCCAGGGGGGTGCTGAGGGGACAAGAGGGAGGGACACCACCACAGCCCTGGGAGAGATGGGTCCCACTCACTCCCTGGACAGCCGTGGCAGGGCTGGCTCATTGTGGGATGGCTCCTGAAAAGCGATGGCTAATGCTAAGATGGAGAGCCAAGTGTATTTTTCATCTTAAAAATGTGTGTAACAGAGGGAGACTTGTGGAGCACAAATCAAGGAAGGAGAGTTGCGGCCTCAGTCATTGGGGATTGCTCTCTGCTCCGGGAGAGGAGGGCAGGAACTGCACTGATGCTCCCTCCATCATTTCTGATCCTTCCCGGCTGCTGCCCGCTCGCCGCCCCCCTCTCCAGCCCCATGTCCCCGTGAGACCGATGTCGTCTGTCCCCCGCCGTGTTACAACCCTTCAGGAGCGCAGTGGCTCTGGTGCTGACAGTGAGCAGGGCTCCTCGTCTGCCACGGACACGAAAGCTTTTAGCTTGGGACACGGGGCCCGCAGGCACATTAGTGGGGCTGCCCCCCCTCTCCTCCCCATTCTGGGGGCAGGCGAGGCTTTGGCTCACAGCAGCGAAACCTTCCCCGGGTCTGCCGCCGGGAAAATGCTTTCAGCCCATCCCAGCATTGCCACAGATGGGAACGAGGGGGCATTTTGTTCATGCCAGGGGTGCCAGGCTTCCTCTGCGTGTGAGAAGCTGGGCCCAGCACATGGGAACGGCTGCCTGTAACTGGAGGAGCTGGGACCGAGAGTTTGATCCCCGTCCCTGTGGCTAGTTCTGCCCGGTGCTGGTCTCCATGTCTTTTGCAGAGCTGCCAGCAAAAGACATGGAGGTGGCCTGACCCCCATGCTTGGGAAGGCAAAAACAACCTCAGGATCCTGGCTGGGATGGGCTGAGGGTGGCTCAGCACCTCCATGGCTTTGCATTGTCCTGGGAGATGCTCAAACATCCACGTGCCCTTATCTCATATGCCTTGGCCCAGGGGATGCTCGAGTGGTCTGGAGGAGGGAGGTGAGATGAGAGCTGAGCCAGACCTCGGCTGCCCGCTGTGGGAGGCTGCAGCAGCGTCGACATAATTTGATTTCTTCCCTGTGGAGTTGACAGCCCCCCAGGAGCACCTCCGGGGGTTTAAAAGGTGGCTTCTGCCTCCAGAGAGCAGCTCTGGAGCCTGCCCTCTGCCCGGTGCTGCAGCAAAGGGGTGCTGGCGGGTTCCTATCCTCATCACCAGCCCTGTGTGCACATGCGTGTGCAAACCCTGCAGTGTGGGGCGGCTGTGGGCTAGTTGGGACCTCGGCGTGCTGGAGCTGGTTCCTTTGCGCACAGCCAGCACCCCCAGGGTCCCATCCAGTCCTCCAAGCTTGGAGGAGCTGGGTCCTGCCCGTGGGGATGCAGCAAGGCTGCAGCTGACCCCAAAACTTGGAGTATGAAACTCCCAAGCCCCTTTGCCGCACAGCACCGGACCTGGTGGGGTATTTAGAAGCTCTTTGAATGCTGCTGCACAGCCTGGGGCTGGTGGGACCCAGCATCCCTGGGAGTAGTGCTTGGCCCAGGATGCCCTTGCGGCATCCCGGCTGCCTGCGGGACGGTACTGCTGAGCCGGTCACTGCCTGCACCACGCGTGCTGTCAGCAGGGATACAGCATCACTCCAAGTCAGGACAGGGCTGTCCTAACTTCAGACCTGGGGGTCTTCTGTCCCTCAGGGAGAGGGGAGCACATAGGCACTAGGTTCAGGAAAAGCAAACCTTGAGGTTTAGGCTGAGCTGGGCTTGAGTCTGATCTCGGGGACCGCTCGGGTGGGCTGAGGCAGCAACCAGGGTGGGAGCGATCCCGCAGGTAAGCTGCAGTCCCCAGGATGTCTCTCACCTGGCCTCAGGGCTGCGGTGGCTCGTGGCCCATCTTGCCAGCACAGCCTGGGCTGGCTCCACCGCTGCCCAGCAGCAGCAGGGACGAGCCATGGCTGCGGGCCCAGCTCCCTGGCAACGCAGCACGAGCATTGCCATGTCATATCACATTACATTGTACTTTATTGCTCATTGTGTCACAGGAATAATTTAAGTCGCTTTTCTCATCTGGGACTGCAGAAAACCCTGTCTGGCTCTTGAACTAATGAAGCGTCTGGGATCAGTGACTCGAAATGCTTAAAACACTTCAGTCCAGCATTTCCTAAATTTAAAAGTCAGATTTGTGCATTTGAAATTGATTTTTCACTTGAAAGCTTACTTTGCTTCTACATATGTGAATGTTAAAATCTCCTGGAGATGTTGAATCCAACCCAAAACATTTCCTTTGAGTCAAGCAATAGCTCAGCCTGAAACTTCTGCTCTCATAAGCACAAAAACCAGCAGTACCTTCCAGGGCCATCCCAAGCCAGGGCTTTTTATTTTAGCTGGATGCTTGTGGCCACACGAACTTAACAGGGGCCAGGCGAGCAATGTTCTGCCTGTTGGCACGAGCAAAGTTTTGAACCTGTGGCACAATCCCGGTCATCAGCCCCGCAGCATCCCCTCCCCCTGGCAGGTCTCTCCTGCCCTTCCTGTGCTGCCCCTCGGGCTGCTGCCCATCCCAGCTGCTGCTCCCTGCCTCTGCCTGAGCCCCGCGGACCCTTGTCCACAGCTCTGCACCCCACCAGCAGCCCCCATGCCATGCCATGCCATCTCATCTCGTCTCGTCTCGTCTCGTCCCGTCTCGTCTCGTCCCGTCCCATCCCATCCCATCCCATCCCAACCATCTCATGCCATGCCATGCCATCCATTCCCATCCCATCCTATTGTAGGGGACGCTGAACCAGCCCCCTGGGCTCATCCCCCCTCCTGTGCTCCCTCCTCTCTTCCTGCATTTTTGGGTGAGGACAAGATGCCTCAGATACAGGGGGGGACACCAGCGGGACTGGGGCAGCCCCCAGGATGGGCTGCCACGCCACGGCCCCCCTTACCGGCTTACCTCCCCCTGCTGCGGTTCCCCCCACCGCCCCACCGGCTCTGCAGAGCCCAGCCTGCGGCCAGAGCCTGGGGGGAGCCTGGGGGCCGCCTGGGCACACCAGGGGCCTTGCACCTACCCTGCTGCCAAAGAAAATATTTACCCAGCACTGAAATGAAGCTGGGCTGGGTTCCCAGGGCTGGGTGACCCTTGGCGGCCCGCCGGCACTGGGGACTTGGGGAGGGGGGATGGCGGGAAGCTGGCTCTCACTGCAAGCCTGAGCCGGCTCCATGGGGCTGGAGGGGAAGAGTTAAATACCTGCCAGCCCCCTCGACATCCCCCAGCACATTCCAGATAGAGGGGATCCATATGTGCCTGGCTCTGCCGATGCCTGGGCGGCTGTGGAGTGTGCTGCTGCCGGGGGTGTCTGTGCTCGGTGCAGTGTCGGGGGGCTCGGAGAGGTGCGGGCTGTGCGCCCAGACCACCATGCAGGAGGTCCCCAACCTCTGTCTGACTCCAAGCAAGGGGACAGAGTCCCGGGGGCTGCCCCACTGCCCCCAGAGCAGCCCCAGCCGGCCCCCTGGCAGCCCCCCGGCACTTCCAAATCTCCCCTCCCAAAGAAAAATAGTCTCTGTTGACTCAGGTGCCAGCGCTGAGCGTGGCGACGCCGGGGCTTGGCCGCAGTTTTACAGCCTGTCTCCCAGTGGAGCAACTATTTATTTTATTTGTCCTTTTCTTTCAGCCTTTTGCCCCAGGAAGGTTAAGGTGAGGCTTCGAGGGGGGCTGAAGGGAGATTTGGCCCCACCGTCCAGCACCGCCATCTCTCCCTCCAGCTTCCTCCAGGGTCCAGCGACATCCCACCAACAGAAAACCAAAAGGCAAATTTTGCAAGAGGGGGAGCAGGGTTTTGTCCCCGTTCCCACTGTGGAGCTGGCTTTGGGGTGCCCTTAGCCTGCGGGGACTGCGGCGAGCCGGGGGGAGAGGGGGGTGGTCCCCAGGGCCGTCGCCTGGCACACCCCTGCCAGGCGGGAGGAGACAGCTGATTTATGCTCGCTATTCCCATCGATGTTCTCCTCTCCCTCCTGACAGCCCACAACTCAAATTCCTGGGATGCCCCCAGGCAGCCCCTTATCGCTGTGGTATGCCGGCCAGCCCACATTCCTCCTGGGCAAGGAGCAAGCTGCCGCTCCCCCTTCACTCCTGGCCCCTGTCCCTCTACCAGCCCTGGAAAGCGCAGCCGGACATGCGGTGTGCTCAGAGCCACACCAGCAGATGTGATGGGAGGGAACCCCATGGGACAAGGCAGGGAAAGCTTTGCCCCCAAGAAGATGCTTGTCCCAGGCTGCCGGGACGGGCACCCTTCCCTCTCTGGGTGCAGGGCATGGGTTTCGTTGGCACGTTGCACACTTTCACTGATTTCTCTGATTTTCTTCATTTGTTTCAGCTTCCCCAGAAGGTTCCCCTTTGCCAGATGGCCACCACCCTGGGGAAATATGTCTCAGGACCTGGAAAGAGGAACTGGATGGGGCTCTGCCCTGGATGCTACCCACTGCCCACATGAAGGCTGGGGGCAGAGGGCTATGGAGGCAGGCGGCCTCTGCGTGCCTGGCACCGCACGAGTGGCTGATCCAGCAGGGGCAGCGAGCTCTGCTGCTGCCCATGTCACCCATTTCAGGAAGCCCATGGGTCCCTGCGGCTTGGCTGGCTGGGGGCAGGCAGGGTGGAAGCTGCGAGCGGGGGGACTGCGGGAGAGCCCCTGCCAACACCTCGTTTCAGACGTGTCTGCAGGGCTCCTGAGCTTCTGCAGGGCTTGGAGAGCTGGGGGCAAGGTGGGCTGTTGACTCTAAGGACATGCCCACAGGGTAGGACGAGACTCGGGGGGGGGCGCTAACCCAGCCTGGTTTTTCTGGAGATGGCTGCAGGTTTCCAACAGCTCTTTGAAAGGGCCTCGACAGGAGCCGTTGTCTCGGGCACTGGCAAGCCTGGGCTGGGTCTGTCCACCATGCTCAAGGAGAGCTCCCCGGCTCTGCTCGCAAGCCCAACCTGACTCCATCCTTCCCCGGCAGGAGCCGGCTCTGCTCAGGCAGAGCTTGCCGTGTTGTGGAGCTGGGCTGGCTGCTCTAGCCCAAACCTTGTACCTTCTGCGTCATGCTGCTGCCCACCACGGGGCTGCATTCGAACCAGTGCTGCAGAGAGAGTCCCAGCAGAGCAAAGGGCCACATCCAGGCCTGGCAGCACCCACACCTCAGGTGGGGAATGGCAGCACTCAGTACTGCCCTATGCACGAGCACAGTGGAGATGGCGTCTGCTCTGGCAAAAGCAGTGCAGAGGAACCGACAGGGAAGCAGAGGCTCAGGAAGCTGATGCAGAACAAGGGCTGGAGCTGGGTCAAGCTGCCTCAGGCTTTCCTGCCTCGGGGCCAGATGGCCACTATGGCTCTTTGCAGAAGCCCTGGCACCAGCCAGCCTGAGCCCAGATGCCGTATGGCCGCATTTGCCTAAGTCAGGGTTTCTTCGCTTGGTGCTGTGTCAGGAAACGCAGCTCAGCTCCTTCCTGAACCGAGCCGGCAATGCATGGTGCCCACACCACAGGGGGTGCAGGCTCGGCACGGCCGCCCTGCACCGGCAGCCCCACTCCCTGCTCACCAGCGGGGTCCGGGACCAGTTTTCTGCTGGGCGGCGGATGGTACAGCCCGAGGGGCTCGCTGGGGCTGCAGGCAGCTGCCACCCTGCCCTGCTGGCTCAGCACCCGACCCAGCTGAGTCAAACCTGGCACAGGCACGGAGCAGCTGGGGAGGGGACAGCAGGGTGCTGCACAGTGGCACGAGGTCCCAGGGGGGGCAGTTTCCCACACTCCCAGTCCACTTACACAAACAAGGTCGAGCGTTGACCCCCAAGCCATCAAATTTGAGTGCCAGCTTTACCCAGTGCACGGATGGGCCCGTGCTGCGGTGCCGGGTTCCTTTACTTTAGGTACAGGCACCTGCAGCAGAGGCTGGATCTAGATCCTGTCCCAAACTGGCTGAAGATCGGCTCAGCCCCTGCCTGAAGGTCACACTGCAGTGCCAGGCTCAGGGCAGCCACGCTGCTGGGATGATGTGCTCCTGGTTGCTCCTTGTGCAGGTTCCTCCAGGCCCCTCTGGATCCTCCTCCTGAAAACCCAAGCGGATGGTGCCCTGGCCTCAGTGCAAACCCCACAGCTTGGCCAGGCAGCCCCAGCAGCCTCTGCATCACCCCTTGTCTTGGCATGGCCTCGGTGCCGAGCCAGGAACCCTGTTTGGGAGGGCTGGTAGAGTCCTCTCCTCGTTTTGGGCATGCTGCAGTGAAAACCCACAAATTAACAGCGAGAATAAAGTTCCTGGGTGATGGGTTGCCCCGGGGAGGACTTGGGCAGGCGGCACATTGGCTACAGCAGCATCGCCATCCCTGCAGGCACCTGCACCGACAGCGCAGGCTCTCCCCACTAAACCCAGAGACCCTCTGGGTGTGCTGGGGGGGTGTGTGTGTGCCCACAGGGCTGGAGTATTGCCCTGCTCTGGCTCCGGCACAGCACAGGACCAAGGATGCCCCGAGGGGCTCTGGGGGTGCCAGGAGACTGATGCTGCTTGGGCTACAGCGATGCAAAGCAAATGCAGCCTCCCCATGTCCCTCGTAGCCTGGGGTGTTGGGATGCTGCAAAAGCCTCCTGTGGGGACCACCACAGCCCCTGCCCCAAAACAGCCCTGAATTAGTAAAAGGCAAGAAATAGTTGATGATGTCAGCCACTTCCCAAAAGCGGTGGCAGGCACAAACCTCTGAACGGGGAAGTGATGTGGTTTTGGGCTCCTCACTCCCGGCACCAGATAAATAGTTCTCCCTGAGTGGCAAAGGGCAGGCGCCGTCCCCGACACCACAGCTCGGGAGCCCGCACCACCGGAGGCACGGCACTCCCAGGTAACGCTGCTGCTCCCCAGAGAGATGCTGGGACAGGGACACCCCAGCCAGAGAATGGCCCTGGGGTTCACTGCGCTGGGGTGGGATGAGGTGCCCGCATGATGCTGCGTGGGGCTGGGGGGGTGGCACGGGCTGCTCACGGGCACCTCGCTGTGGGGTGGATGGCTGCTGAGGTGGAGGCAGTCAGCGGTGAGAGCATCTCTGTGGCGTTGAGCCTGGTCTGTCTTCTGCTGGGGCCAGGAAAGTTGCCCAGACACTTCCAAGCTCCATGTCCAGGTTCGGGGCTGGGTTTGGAGCCAGGGATGCACCTGACCTGCACCCCCTGGTGCAGGTCCCTGAGTGATGGATTGGCAAAGCCACGGTGGTGGCAGCGAGAGGGTGGTGCAGGACTGCGCAGCCTCCCAGCCCATGCGGAGTGTGCTCTCCCAGCCCCTGGGACTGGGGCAGGATCAGTGCCAGGGTGGATTCAGAGCAGGCAGCGGCGGAGCAGGGCTGGGGTACAGGGCTGCCCCCTTCCCTCCCTACTGCCAGCGCTGCCCTTGCTGGGTCTCGCAGGCAGAGCGATGGGACAGGCAGTGGGGAGGTGGGCTTCCTGGCCCTGAGGAGCCATGTGGTGGGTGGCAGCATTGGGGGACAAGTGCAGGGAATTCCCTTCCACCCCTCATCCCAGGAGTACGCTCCCCGACTGCCCTGTGGTCCCCATCTCCGTTACTCTCTCTGCATCGAGACATGGTGGAGGCTGAAGGGACCAACAACAGAAGTTTCCCCTCTTCGTGCTCAGCACCAGTTGACACATTTTTATGGCAATGGGTGATTTTTGCTAAAACCTGCAGAAGTGGGAGATCTCCCTTGCACTTGATGGCACGCACAGGAGCCCTTGCCGGGATTTTCCTGGGTGTCCCGCAGATGGGCTGGTGGCAGCTCAGGCTGAGGCTGACTGTGGGTGCAGAGTAGACTACGTAATCAGTAGGTAATTGCCTTTCCCCCCTGTTTTCCAGTGCATGACATCTAAATATTCTTGCCTAGTCAGTATTAGTTGATAACACACAACCTGTGCTGCTCTGATGTGTGCAGTGTGCCTGGCCCAGGCTGCTGATGTGTTGTGCACGTGCAAATCTTTTTGTTGAGAAATCTTTACAAATGCTTTCATTTTGTTGAGCTAACAAACACCAGGGCCCCACCACGGGCTGCTGTGGTCCCCAGCCGCAGCGCGGGGCAAGTGGGCGGAGGGGAGCTCAAGTCCCCATCCTGCACTCGAAGGTCCACGCCGCCCAGAAACCGAAACCCAGAGAAGCGTGGCAGAAGAAATGAAACTCGATGTCGGTGTGAGCGGGGGGGAACTGGGGAGCGGACCCTGGGGCTGAGCCAGCGCTTCCTTCCTCCTTTGCCCTGAGCCCAGTGGCTCACACTGATCCCACGGCTATTTCTGGCCCCCGCGTGGTCCTTGACTCCCCCCAGCCCCTGGGTAGTCCTCCAGCCCCGTGGTGCTGGGGTGGGGGTGGGGGTGGTGGGACCCCCTCACAGGGCGCTGGCAAGGCCATTACATTTGCTCTTGGTGCTTCAGTTTGTCCAGGAAAAATCCTAAAGCTCTCACGAGTGTTTTGCAGTCTAAAATACCTCCCTAAACCAAATTAGCTGCAAGCAAATTCAAAGCATATGTTGGAAAAGAAGGTGTTAGCAAAGTAGTAAATCATTGTTTCAAGGAGGAAAAGGTTGGCCCAGGGAGTAAAGAGCTGCCTCATTCAATATGGAAACATTGCTAAGTTGTTTGATAAAGATCTAAATTGAAATGAATTGATTAATTGATTTTCATGATAATGAAAAAAAAATTCAGAAAAAAAATCTGGTTTATCATAGAATAATTTTTTTAAATTTAAAAAGAAATTAATCAGTTTGCTTAGGTCTAGAGCTGCAAAAAGCCATTAAACCTACTTAAAATTGCTAAATCCCTAGTTAAAACCCTCCCGCCTGAATGTACACCACCAAAGAGCAGAGGCAGACCCCAGAGCGGGCACTGGCTGTGCCAGGCTTGGGGCTGCGGGCGAACTCCTCCTCACCACAGCAGGTCTTATTGAAATCAAAACTGCGGAGTCTAAAAATCCGTGTCCTTGGATCCCACTTCCAGGACCTGATTCTCAGCCCTCTGCAGCCTGTGGTTTGGTTGCTCCTATGGGGCACCAGCACCTTTGTGTCTGCAGTGTTTTGGCAGCTGGGACGCCATGTGCCCAGCAGAGCTGCGATATCAGGACAACTTTAACATGAGCCCGGCCCTGTCCCTCTGTCCTCCATGCTCACGTCTGTGACTCCCCCACAGATGCTCAGACCCTCCGGGGCTTGGCTGGCAGCCGGGAGCTGGTTGCTGGGATTTCTGCCTTCATGAGGATTTCCCTGAGAGTGCCTCTTTAGAAGTCTCTCTCCTCTTAATTTCAGGTATCCACTTGCTTTCCTTCGCCCTCATTTTAATTTTCAACCCAGAATCCCCATAATGGGCATTTGCACGACCTCACCCCACCCCAAACGCACCTTTTCCGTGTCAGGATTATGTTATTCTTCATTTGCTCCCCGCATTGCACGGGTGCAGCGAGCACATGAATAAGCTCCGTAAGCCTCGTCACCTCACTGCAAAAGTCAGACTAGCTCCTTACACTCCAGTGAGAGCTCAGCGAGGCCGGGGGTCCCCCTCACCCCACACCTCCACCTCCCCCCCAGCCTCGCTGCTCTCCGTTGGAGACCGTGCTGCTGCTGCCAGCAGCACCGTGCATCCAGAGTCATGCCGGTGTTGCTGCCAGCAGGATTTATAGGGCATGGATCAATAACTTACTGGCGTGCAATGTGTTTCAAGGCCTTTGGCCACCTCTTGTTGTTGTCAGGGTCCCCTCTGCTGAGCGCTGACCTTGAAGACCGGCCAGCTCCCCCCCTCGTGGTGTGAGCCTGCCCTGCCTCTGTCCTCAGGGATGCCCAGCAGTGCTCGGGGCGCTGCCATGCGTCTGCCCTGGTGGTTCATCCTCCTGGCCAGCCTTGTCCCTCCAGGTATGGTACCACCCAGAGACCTGCTGCCTCCTGCCCCACCAGCACGGTCCAGTCTGCTGCAGGGGCTGGTTGCCCAGATTTACACCAGGAGGGGTGGGAGCAGGAGCGCTGATGCCCTGACCCTGCCAGGAGCCATCCGTGATACCCGGGTGATGGGCAGGACAGGCTCTGGGGACCCAAGGCTGGTCCTGGTTCTCCCATAGGCCACGGCATGGCAGGTGCTCTGGGGAAATTTGCCAGCACGTGCCGCATCGTGCCGTGCCCCCACATGGCAGCTCTGCCCATGCCACCTCCTCCCAATGGGCAGGCGCATGGTGCCCATGGGCAGCGATGGGGCTAGGCTCCGGGATGGGGTGGGCATGAGGTGGCAGGGGGTTCAGCCAGGGCATGAGAGAAAGGAAAACAGCCAGAGAGAGGGGCAAGGAAGCAAGCTTTAGGAGGGCCAGGAGGGCAAATATTGCTTTTTTACTAGTTTTTTAGGCCTTTGCTTTTCAAATCCAGCTGTTGCCTTGCACTGTCCAAAAGCACGACCCACAGATCCAGCTTTTCCCTGTCATCTCCCCCTTCTCCACCTCAAAATTTTCCCCTAGGCTGTTTCACCTCACACCACCTCCCCGCCCTACTTCTCCTTTCCCGCTTCTCCCCGCCGAGCCCCTCCCTGCCCACCACGACCCCCTGCCTGTTCAGGCAGCTCAGGAGATGTGGCGCGGCTCCGGTGGGTCCCAGGAGGGGAGCAGGGGGCTGCAGCCCAAGGCAAACCCTGGCATGGCTCACCCTCTGACCCCCAATTCCCGCTGCCTCCCTCCAATACAGCCCTCAGTTCATGGGGGGTCACCTACCCCGAGTCCCTGCGGGGCGTCAGGGGCTCCTGCGTGGTGATTCCCTGCACCATGAGCTACCCCGCCAGTGTGGCAGCTGGCGACGGCATCGTGGCCATCTGGTACAAGGATTACGATGACCAGAAGACGCTGGTGTACCACTCGGCGGCCCAGGAGGTGGATGCTCGCTTCAGGGGCCGTGCCCAGCTCCTGGGGGACCCCACTGCCCGCAACTGCACCTTGCTGCTGCAGAGGCTGACGCCAGAGGACAGTGGGCCCTACAGGTTCCGCTTTGAGATCATCAACGGTGACCGGTGGTCGGCAGTGCGGGACGTGATGCTGAGTGTTTCGGGTGTGTATGGTGGTGAGACTCCCACCCAGCCCCCTGCCTACCTGCCCCACACTGACATCCCACCCTCTGCTCTCCTTCTCCAGACACCCTCGAGCACCCAAGCACTGCTGCCAGTGAGGAGCAAAATGAGGGGCAAACGTCCACCTTGGAGTGCTCCACACCCTACGTCTGCCCACCGGGTGATGTCACCCTGCGCTGGGAGGGTTACAACCCCCAGGTGTCCAGGGTGTCTGGCCGGGTCCAGCTGGATACGAGCGGGGTCGGCCACCACTTGACCCTCACTACCTCCTTCTCCTGGAAGGACCACTCCAAAAAGCTGCTCTGCGAAGTTTCTTATGGCTCCAGGAAGGCGACCGGGGAGGTTGTCCTGCGTGTGAGACGTACGTGGGGCAGTTCTGCAGGGGGGCTGGCTGAGCGGGGCAGGGGGACAGGGTCACCTGTGCCACAGCCGTGCTGCCCAGGTCCCCCTCGTGCCACCCACTGTGCCTCCCCCTCTGCCTCCCTCCTGGCGTCCTTTGCAAAAAGCCAGAGCAGAGTTTCCTTCTGCTTCTCCCTCCCTCTCTTGTTCCCCCACAGCTCTCCGTGGCCAGGGCCGGCATCAGTCCCATAAATGCCGCTAAAGTGCCAGCTCCATCTCTGTGGCACGTCCAGGCACCCGTTGCTGCGCCCACCCCTCTCTGCAGCCGTGTGCCAGCTTTGCCCCCTTTC
Organism: Burhinus bistriatus; assembly: GCA_013397275.1. NCBI lineage: Eukaryota > Metazoa > Chordata > Aves > Charadriiformes > Burhinidae > Burhinus > Burhinus bistriatus. The sequence continues at coordinate 223,149 of VYXH01001394.1, read as the reverse complement.
CCTGCTCTCCTCTGAGAAGAGACGCCCTCCCTGTGTCAGGGCTGGCTCCTGTGCTTGGAGGAGACTTTTGCTTCTTTCCCCACACCAAACCATCACGAATAAATGGCAGGATGGGCTATGGCAGCATCCCGTGGGTCCTGCCCAGCCTCACTGCTGCCCGCCGTGTCTGTCTGTCCTCCCTGCAGACGCCCCTAAGGACACCCAGGTGTCGGTCAGCCCCTCCACGCAGAACATCCGCGTGGGTGACACGGTCTCTCTCACCTGCGAGGTGAGCAGCAGCTACCCCCCCATCTCAGCGTACCGCTGGTACAAGGACGGGGTGGCCATGGGCAACGAGCAGATCCTGACCCTCCGGGGCATTCGCCGTGAGGACTACGGGCAGTACCGCTGTGAAGCCAAAAATGCTGTCGGGGCTGGCTCAGCGCCCCCCGTGATGCTCTACGTCTTCTGTAAGTGCCAGGGGACCTTACCCGAGGCTGGGGCATTGCTGGAGGAGAAGCCGGGCCATGGGAGCGGGATGGAGTTTACCCAGTGAGCCTGGACTGGGGTGGGCAGGGGCTTGCAGTGAGATGGCCAGTACCGGCTGGAGGTCCAGGAGCTGGGGAGTCCGTGGTGGAGGACTGTGATGCCTCTATCATATGCCACGCCTGTGTCCTTTGTCCTTCATGGCGCAGGGCTGTGGTGAGCCCCAAAGACAGGGTGGGGAGGGATTTCCAGCCAAGCCCGGGGAGTGGAGCCGGCTGTGAGGCTTCACTGCCTCTGCTGGGAAGGAGATTGCCAGAGCTCATGGTGATTTGGAGCCAGGGTGGTCTGTGGGGCAGGGCAGCCAGGGTCCCCCATCAGATCCTGCAGCAGAAACAAGCCCCAGTCCACCACATCACCCAGGAGCCTGCTCCTGTCAGAGCCCCACAGGGAGCATCTCCCCCTGGTCTGGAGCAGGTGGGGCTGGTCTGCTCCCCGCAGAGCCCCCCGTGCAGACTGTGAGAGGCAAAGGACACTGCTGCAACCACCATGAGTTTTGCTTCTGAGGCTTTGCATTAAAGCCAAAATTTGAACCCCAGCTGGCAAGGTGTTGGTGGCAGGGAACAAATCCAAACATCTCCCACCTCCATTGTCATCCCTGGGGGGCAGAGGGGGTCCTTGCCTGTCCCTGCATTCTGTCTTCTGCTGCAGGGGCGGGGGGCTCGGCAGGGTAGGTCTGCTGTCCTGCCTCCGACGCCGTCCTGAATGAGCTTCCGTCTCCATCAGCTGCAGAGATCTCAGTGAGCCCCGCGGCCGAGGTGCAGGAGGGGACAGCCACCACCTTGTCCTGCGACGTCCCTGGCAGGGAGGGCCAGGACCTCAACTACACCTGGTACAAGAACAGTGCCTGGCTCAAGGAGGGCACGGCGCACACCCTGCTTTTCCACCACGTAGCTGCCAGTGACGCCGGTTATTACTCCTGCAAGGTGACGAATGACCGGGGCAGTGACACGTCCCAGGCCATCAGCCTGAGCGTGACATGTGAGTGACCACGGCTCCTGCCAGGGGATGGTGGGGGTTCCTCAACAGACGAGGGTTCCTTTGTGCCAGGGGCTGCACAAACCCCCGAGTCAAAACAAAGCCTCTGCCCCAAATGCCTTGGGTCCAGTTCAAAGGGAGGGTTTCAGCTCTCCTGGGTAGAAGTTGCTATAAATGCCACAATTTCTGGTCATAAGCCACATTTGAAGGTACTGTTAAGTGGTATTTGCTGCAGCAGGGACCCGTCCGTTCATTGCAGCGTCTCACACTCCTCCGCTAATCTGTTCCACACCATAAACTGCTGGGAGGTTACTAACCAAGGAGCCAGCTATGATAATAACAGCTCAGGAGCTTTTGCAAGTCAGGGGAAAAATAAAATAGCCCTGGGTTTGGCTTTGACATTTCTGTGAGTAAATATAACCTGCTTACGCAAGGGGGAAAGCCGCTCGGAGGAGCAGCTGCGGGGGCCGGGGCTGGATGTGCCCCACGTGCAGCCGCTCAGGTAGCGGCCGCACCGCTGGCACCTCCTGAGCTGCAGCATCCTCTCCCCTCCCACAGACTCCCCCAGGACCCCCACCATCACGCTCTTCCAGGAGACGCAGGGTGGCAGGCTGGCCATTATCCGCTGTGCTGTGGACAGCCACCCCCCGGCCACCATGGCCTTCTACCGTGATGGCACCTTGCTGGCGGCCAGTGGATCGCAGGCGGCCCCGCGCCAGCGGTTCGGTGTCACCGCCTCCCGCAATGCCCTGCGGCTGGAGATCCGCGACGTGGGGCCACAGGACAGCGGGGAGTACCGCTGCACGGCCAGCAACGCATATGGCAACGCCAGCGCCACCAAGCCCTTCGTCGCCCGTGGTGAGTCCCACTGCTCCCGGTGCGAGGGGGCTGCCAGGCTCCTGGCCCCAGGTCTCGGGTGCTGATGAACCCCCGGGGCTGTTGGGACTGTTTCTGCAGGGCTGGGGGGGGGGGGGCGG
>VYXH01001394.1:166003-190300 GCA_013397275.1 Burhinus bistriatus | reverse complement strand
CCCCCTCCTCCTGGTCACCTCCCGGGGGCTGCCCCAGCACTGTGCCCAGGGGGTGAAGACGGGACATGCGGAGCTCTGGGGGGACCCCAGTGTTGTTTGGGATGCACTGAGAAGGGCTGTGGGCTCCTGTGCCCCCCAGGTGTGCCTGGAGGTTTGTGTGCCACCATGGCCACACCAGCCCCAGGCATGGGGAGGCATGGGTGTACATGTTCAGGGCTGGCAGGGCAGGTGTGCGCCCCAGAAATGTCCTGGCAGCCATGTCGGTGCAGAAACCCTGTATGCACGGGTGTGTGCAGTGTGTCTCTGTGCAGGGGAGAGGTGTCCCTCATGCACACGGGTGTGCGCGGTGTGTCCCTGGGCGTACGGGGGCATCGGTGTGTGCCTGACCCTGCTGCGTGTGTCGGTGTGCAGGATGTATCCCTCCCGCGCCGGCTGTGCTGCCGCTGCAGAGGGTGTGCGGGCTGTAAAATCACTGTTCACCAGCTCGGAGGTCAGTTCCCCCCAAAGCTAATGCCCACTCACCTCCCCTCCGTCTCCCTGGCCACGTCTGCCTGCCCTGCCTTGTCATACTTAGCTGCTAAGGCAGAGGAGAGATTGATCCCCTTGGCACCAGACCTCTTTCGGGGGATTTCAGTCCCAGACCTCATCCTGGATGTGCTGCCATCAGGTGTAGCCTGGTCCCCAAGAGCAGAACTTGTCACCATGGCCCCGCTGCGGAGGCCAAGGGCTGCTGAAAAACCCTGCAGCCACAGCAGGACCTGGTGGGTGTTGGGGGTCTGGGATCCAGTGGCTGATGGGGGAAGGTTCTGAGGAGGGGGTTGCTCAGGCAGGATGGTGTTGTGCCCTTCTTGGCATGGGGGGATGGCCGTAGGCTCCCCCAAAAGCTGCACGGGTGGGCAGCAGGGAAGGTTTGTGGTGTGGAATAGGGCTGTGACCTGCCTGTGCTGCTACAAGGGGCTGGGGTGAGGAGTTTTTCCTCTCCCCTGCCGAGCTGGCACCACCGGTTGTGTCCCCTTCCCTTTCCTCCAGTGCTGTGCCCAGCCTGCTCCCCACGCCCCAGCTGTCAGGGGGAAATAACAATTAATAATACCCGTAATAATGTCAGCAGCACCGTACAGAGCGGCGAGGGCAGAGGGGCAGATACTTCCAGCTGCAGCTGGAAAGCATGAGCGTCTCTGTTAGCGGCTCCTTGCTGGCAGCCCCAGCTGTTGTTGTGCTGGGGGACCGCGGCGTGGGCATGGGAGTGCGGACGTGGTCTGGGCATCATCCCTGGAAACGCTCTTCTCCTTGCAAAATGGTTCCCAGGCTGGCGTCCCGATCCCACCAGAGATACCCCACTAGAGATACCTCCAATCCACCTACAACCGTTTTCCTTTCTGACAGCCCCGTGCCCACCTGCGGGACTTGGGGGTGCAGATCAGTGCCCACACTCCTGGTCCCACCAGACCGTCTCCCACCCTGGCCCTCCCCAAGCCCTCTGCCGCCCCGGTGCCTCCTGCAGTGCCGTTTTCCAGCCTGGAATAGGCTCACCCTGCCGGGACGATGCCTCTGCCATGTGCCGCAATGTAGCGGTGGGAAACCGGCTTCGGGATTGGGGTCCCTCTGCCAAGTCTGTGCTTGCTCCTTGCTCCCGCTGTCCCCATGCTAGCTTCGCTATCCCCATGCCAGCTCCCCGGCTGCTCCTCAGTATTTTTCCCCCTTCCTGCCCCAGCAATTTTGTAATCCCTCCATGCCTGAGTCAGCCAGAAAGAGAGAAAGCAATTTACCTCCAGTGAAGGCTACTGGGGACCTTGGGTCCCTCTGGGCTCGGGACTGCTCACCCAGTGTGGCTCCTGTGGCTGGTTTTTAACCTGCAGAAAAGCCACTGGGTAGAAATGGGGAGCTCTGCGGCTGGGGTCACCCAAACCGGGCCCTCCATTGGCTTTGCTGGTGCTTAAGGAAAGGCAGCACAAGGGACAAGGAGCGTGAGGGGTTTGGGGTCCGGTGGGAACCTGGTGGGCAATTTTCAAGGCTCATTTTTTAATACTCTGTGCGGCATTTGGCACACAGAGCCCGTTGGTGTCTCGTAGGGGGCTAGGCAGGGGGGGTGACTGGGTGCATCCCAGCCCATAGAGCTGGGACCGGTGTCCTGGAACCTTGGGGCTTGGGACTCTGGACTTCTGGGAGAGCTCGTCCTTTGTCAGTGGAAAATAGTGCCACGGCTCCTTTGGAGCGGCCGCAAGCGGCATCCCACGGTGGGGAAGGGGCTGTGCGGGGCTAATATGCAAGGTAAACCCTTCAGCTTTTGTTTCCCCACGTCCAGCCGTGGGCAGCAATAGTCCTGGCCTCATAAAATCTGCTGCCGTGAGCGGCTCGGGGAGTGTGGCGCTTCCAAAACTTGTCCTTTAACAGACAACTGCCCTAAAGTAGGAAAAAAAAGCTGCTGCTTTTCAAGAAAATATTCCTTCCATGAGAATAATTCTGGAAAGGAGGGAATTGTAATAGAGATAAATTTTTTTCAGTATTCCCAAGGAAGGACAGAAATAAAAAATAAAATATATTTTTCATTAAGAAATCTTTAATTTGAACTCTTTCTTGGTATAGCACTGTTTTCTGCTTCTGGCTTTCAGAAGCTATTATTTCTGTGATTAAATGCTCTGGTTTTTGATTTCTATTTATCTCTTGGGAAAAAAAAAATCACTATTTTTATGAAGACTTGTTACTGTTCCCTGGAGGTTTAATAAACTTGCAACATTTGGGGCCAGAGGGGACAACTGAACTGTAGGATGTCGCCTCTTTTAGCCACAGCTTGAGGGATTTCATACAGTTATTCCTGCAGTGAGCCCAGACGCTCACACCAGCCCTGATAGTGCAACTGGTGTTTAATTCAGCTTTTCCTTCCCCAGTAATGTATATTTTGAACAATTTCCCCCAGTACCTTTTTTCCCCAGCCCACCTTTTTTTCCTTCCTGGAGACTTTTTCCTGATGGCCCTTCTCCCCGCTTCCCTCCCAGATGCCAAAGGGACGATCCGGGAGATCGTGCTTCCCAAGGGCCTGGACCTGGACCGGCCCAAGCGGACGCGGACGTCCTTCACGGCGGAGCAGCTCTACCGCCTGGAGCTGGAGTTCCAGCGCTGCCAGTACGTGGTGGGCAGGGAGAGGACGGAGCTAGCGCGGCAGCTCAACCTCTCCGAGACCCAGGTAAGGGTCGTGGCGGCTCCTCCGTGGCAGGGACATCCCAGTGGCCCTGTGGCCACAGGCAGCCTCCTGGGGACAGGCGTGCCGGCCACCAGTGTGGTGAGGGCGGTGGGGGGAGGCAGGGGCAGGTAGAGCGGCAGAAAGTGGGGCTGGGGTGGGCGAGAGCGGTCCTGGGGGGACTCCGGGGCTGAGCCGAGCCTGTGGTCCCAAACCCGAGTGGAGGGGCTCAGTGCTTACCCGGGTGGAGGGGCACTGGCCGGTGTTTCAGTCGGGAGCTGGGGCTGAGCGCAGCTGGGGGAAGCGTGCATGGTGCTGTGGGCGATGGCTCTCCTCCACCTCTTTCTCTTGAGCCCTTAGGGTTACAGTGGGGGCAAGGGGCAGCCCTGAGCGGGGTCCACAGGGACCTCCCCCCGCCCCCAGCTGCCGTGCTGCTCCCCCGTGAGCAGCATCCCCCGGCTCCCCTGGGAGGGTCTGGCAAAGCAGGGAAGAGAAAAGAGCCGGAAAGCGTCAGCAGGGACCCGAGGTCCTTACGGCAGCACCCATAGCACAGGGCAGCTGAGCATGGTCAGGTGTCGTCGTGGGTGCTGTCGGGATCAGCTGTTTGGCTGTGTACGAGCTGGATGGATCCTGCATGGATCCTGCACAGATCCTGCACCCCGTTGCTCCCCTCTCTCTGCAGCCTCTGTGGCTTCGCTCTGCTGCTCCCAGCAGGGTGGGGATGGCACTGGGGACTGTCCCTGCGGACGAGGGGAACCCCAAGCTGCGGTGTGGCCTGTCTCTTCTCCATCCCTCTCCAACCCCCTGCACATATGTCCCCGACTGGAGCTTTGCTGGTGGGGAGGGATTTTTCCGGTTCTCCTCTACCAAGGTTTGCCGGGTGCGGAGAGAGCTGGGCTGAGCGGTGCAGCCTGGGCGAGCAGAGGTGGGAGGGGTTGCATGTTGCTCAGAAGTTGGTGTTGATGTCTGCTAGGCAAAAAGCGTATCTGCTGGGGTTGCAATGGTTTTGGCTTGAAAATTTATACAGAAATAGTAATAATAATAAAATTAATGAAGACTGCAGAGCAAAGCAGCACAGCTGGGGACTACCAAAAACCCCCATTAGCCCAGTCTGCCCCTTGTCTGGCCAGTAAGGCACGTTTGGAGACAGCTGCGTGGTTTCATTGATTCAGATAGGAAATAATTTCAATTTTTCCAAACCTCTTGTGGAACAAACCTGTCCTTGCTGTCAGTGGCCAGGCCCCAGGCTCCAAGCTCCTCCCGTGTGCCCAGGGGATCTGATTTTGGGGAGACCCTGTTGCTCCGTGGTGCTTTGGCACTTGCTGTGCAGCCACTGCATGGTCCTGCACGGGGGAGCAGAACCTCAGTGCACCAACAAAAATAGTAGCTCTTGGCTTTTTTGGTGGGGGAGCAGGGTTTTTTTGGGTAAGGAGCAGGTTTCTGTCTGTGGGATAAATGCAAGGAGGCACTGGTGTGTCCCTTTCCTGGGATCCCAGCCGAAGCCCCCATCCCGGCATCGCCTCCACGGAGCCAGGAGGGACAAGGGTGGGCTTGGCTGTGCCATGCTGGGGGAAAAGCTTTGGCTCCCCAGCAGGCGTGGGAACTGACGGGCAGCTGGTGTGGCCGACGGGAGTGTGGGGCAGAGGGCTGTGCAGCTTGGGGCTGGGAGGGCACAGCCTCTCCGTGGGGACTAATATCTGCTTATTTACTGCTTGCTTGGTGCCTCACTGCTGCCTTCATCACTCAGTGAGAAAATTCACACCCTGTAGGCCACGGCTGTCTCTTCTCCTCTTTTCTTCTCCTTCCTGCATCCTCTTTTTCCCATCTCTCTCCTTCATCTCTGTCTTTTTTAATCCCTTTCTGTGCTTTTCATAGCATTTCCTTCCCTGCAGCAAACACCCAGTTGTACCATCCTGACTCCCCTCTGCTGCCCGTCCCTCCTCAGCCACCACCGTGCCCGGGGACAGCAGTGCCAGGCTTGGTGCCTGGCTTCCTCCTCTTGTTAGCAGGGTGCAGTCCTCCTTGGGATATCATTTCAGGCTCTCTGCACACTCAGGCATCACCCCCTGCCCCAGTTCCGCAACATTTGTGGCTAGGAGGTTTCCTTGGTCATTGCAAGAGCTGGGTGACTGCAGGGTTTTACAAGACCCCTTAGATCTGGAGGGTATTGCACAGCTCCATGCAGTGTGCTAGTCCGATCTTCATGCAGCCTGGAGACTGGATAGTCACCACCAGCCACTCCTGTCCCATGGGGCTGCTCTATGTCCATCAGCTCAGACAGGGACAAGTCCAACATTTGCAACAATCAGAATATTTTGGGTACTTTTGATGATTTTTCTCCCAGTGTTATCCAGGAGCAGCTCCCAGGACTTAGGGCAGTTCATGGTATAATTGCTCCGTCTAATGTTTTGTTGGTGGATTCCCAACCAGCAGCACCTTGTGGCTCTTTCTTGGTTGATATTTGCATTGTACTGGTGGTTGGGATGGATCCTTTTTGTCCCCTCATTGAATAGTATCCCAGTTTCAGGATTAGGAAGCCTCCCCCTGCCAGCTGCTCCCAACTTTGCTCTCTGCAGGGACCCCTGGGTGTGATGGGAGCCCACCATGTCTTACCGTGGGAGGGAAGAGCAAAGAGGGGCACAGAGGAAGGGGCTGCTGAGGAGTGGTTTTTGTGCCTGTGAATATTCAGGGGGGAGAAGAATGATTCATCTCCGGTCCTCTGCAAAGAAAGAGTGGTGCAAACAGCGTGATGAGATAGGAAGAGACACGATGTCATCGCAGCTGGAGAGCTGCAGCCAAGCGTCCCCGTAAGTGGGTCCGCTGATCAGGCTGCGCCCCTGAGAAATCCTGCCAGAGAAAAAAATGGCTTCTCTTAGGCTCTTATTTTACTTTCCTGGCATCTGATCCTGCTTTTCGGCAGACTTTGAGGCAGGAGGCTATCACTGCTTCTTGCAGGGAAGCCAGATGGCCCACCTCCATGTTGGGGAGTAGGGATCCTCTCGCTTTTTTGTCTATGGTCCCTGCCCCAGGGGAGGTCACTCAGGGGAGAAGGGAGGTCACCCAGCACAGACGAGTCTCACCCAGGCTAAGGCAGGGAGCAGCAGCACAGCCCCTCTGTGCCGGGGGAAGGCTCAAAGCCGTGCCTGTCACTGTCAGCACTCCCCGGCCCAGAGCAGCAGCAGCTGCCGCAGAAGCTGGTGCCCATTGGCAGCCGCGGTAGATGAGCCTGCCCTCCCCTGCCTGCTTGCAGAGCCACCCACCCATGCTCAGGTGAGGATGAGGAAGGTGCTTCTATCTACCCCAGCTCTCTCCAGCGCAGGGAATTCGCCTCCTCCCTCCAGGGAGCCATGTACCTGTTCTGCCTCTCAGGGAGCTGCTCAGGCTCCATCCAGCCCAATGCCATTTGTGCTCTTTCTAATTAACCCATGGACATAGGGTTAAGCGAGTTTAATTAGCCAGTAGAATATTTTCAATAACTTGCCAAGCAGCAGCCTGGAGATGCGGATGTGCTGGCTGCTGCATGCCAGGTAAGCTCTCACGTTCTGGGCGCAGAGAGTTGCGGAGGGGCTGCCCAAGCCCACCCTGGCACAATCCATCCAGAATCTGGCCCCGTGCTCCGAGCAGAAGAGTAGCCTGTGTCCGTGCATTGGGCTTTCTCCAGGCAATGCATCCCAAGGCATTAAGGGAAAAGTGCCCCTTCTTAGTGTCATTAAGGGATAGAAAATGCAAGGCAGAGAGGAGGCTGCGAGGCAGGAGGACCACAGGGGGGATGGCGGAGGGACGATAATTCCCACAAATCCCCCGGCAGGAGGAGAAGTGGGATGGGCTGGCCGAGGGGATTTGCCTGGGCCAGGAGGCTTTGCTTTCTGGGTCAGGAGTTCAATGCCAGGCTCAGGTTCAAGTGACCTGGTGTATTTGCCAGCTCTTCCTGTCCTCATTAGAGTGAGGACAGAGAAGTGACACTCACATTGAACAATGGCCCCTTTCGAGGGCTGGGCACCCAGGAGGTCAGGACAGGGCTGGCTGTATCAGATGTTCTCCACAAAGCACCCAGCTCTGAGCCTTGTCCCTCTGCTGAGAGGTAGCTCACCCCTTCCCAAAGGCAGGAGCTTTGGGGGACAGGGATGCGCTCAGTCGAGGAGGCCATTCCCAGGAGCACTGCTGGCAGCTTGTGGACCCATGCACCTCCTGGAAAATACTGGTGAGCTTTTGGGCTCCTTGGTTCCTGTGCAGCATTTGAAAACCCTTTGTAGAGGGATGGTGGGGCACAGAGCGGAGAGAGGTCTTAGCATTCTGATTCTTGCCTGCCTGGCTGCTGCAAAGTCCATGGGACCCCCATGGATCCCCTGGTGTTCCCCTTGCTGCGATGGACTCCATCACAGCTGGTCTGGCAGACCTTCCTTGGACAAACTCCTGGGCCATCCTTGACAGAGGCTGGGCTCCTACTTCTCTGTCACTGCCAGTGTCCCAATACCCCCCAAGCGTCCTGTGCAGCATGGGGAGGGTACTCGCAGCACAGAGCTTTCAGGACTATGATCCCGCTGACGTGGAGCAAAACATATGTGAGAAAGCAGCTGAGCCAGAGAAGGGGCGGGAAGGTCTATTTATAGCCTGGCAATTAAGATGATGCCGTTAAAAATTAATTACACCTCAAGTCATTAACAACTATCAGTCCCTGCAGCGAGAGAACAATGAAACAATGGTTGGTGCCAGCACAAATTGTCCTCTCATAGGGAGAACCACAGGAAAGCTGTGGTCTGAAGGAGGTGAGAGTCATCCAGAACTTGGTGATGGGAGCTGTGGGTTGGGGCTTCCCCAAGGCACAAGAGGCAGGTAGGACCATAACGCTGCTCTGCTTGCTGCAAAGTAGTGCACTCCTCATCCTTGGAGTCTCTGCAGTCCTCAGAGCTGAATTTCCAAAGTTCTATTGGAAATTCCTTTCCTAGACCATTCAGAAAATACAGGTGTCATAGCCAAGTATGTTCTTTTCTGAGGAGGCATCCATCCCTCCATCCGTCCACCCACCCATCCATCATGCTCTGCTGTGCATAGGAAAACAGCCTCTAACATCTTCTGTGGTTCTTGTTGTCTCTACCCAGCTGCTTTTGTAGCTAGCACTCGTGTTTTGTGCTGTGGGTGCTTACACTGACTTCTCCTCTGGGTAATTGCCCAGCCTGGAGAAGCTGCAGCCCCGCATGCACTCTGCTGTGGGTCAGGGTGCCCCATCCTAATGCAGCCTGGTTTGAGGGGTGCTGCTCCCACCCCCTAGTGCTGTTCCCAGCTAGGTGCTCCTGTCCATGCCCCTGGGCCACTTCTAGTGGAGTTTTTTCTGGGTAGGCTGAACTAACCAACCCAGCAGAAGGGTGCCCTGTTCTGCTGGAGCAGTTCTCTGCCAAACTGGGTTTGACCCTCCTCCTTAAGGGACCTGGAGCACTCCGGGGTTGGCTCAGGGGACATGCGGACAGTAGGATGGAGGAGCAGCTAGCTGGAGGAAAGCATCATGTCCAACCATGGTAGCCTGCAGCTGGCTCTTGCTGCTTGGGTACCGAGGCTGTTATGAAGCAAGTGGGTGGCAATGGGGGATGTCAGCCTAAGTGATCCTGTATTTAATGACTCCCAGGTCAGATCCAGATGCTGAAGGTATCTGACTCCCACTGGCCTGGAAAGGAGGTGGGTCCTGGGTCCCATGGCAGGTGGTGGCCACTGGAGATGCCCAGGGTCACCCTGGAAGAAGCTGGGCGTCTCCAGTAGCTTCTGGGTCCCCTTCCCACATGCCAGCCTGTGTCAGAGCACGCTTGTGGAGTAAACCCGCTCACGTGGACAAGCTAATCCCATCCCCTCCTCGTGGCAGGGGCACGTGGTGGGGTTTACCCTGCAGCCACGGGGCCCTGGGCTGGTGGCAATAAGTCTGTGTTATAAGCAGGTACCATGTAGTGGCAGGACCAGGCTGGCACAGCCCAGCTGCTGCCTCCGCCTGCCTGGCCCCAGCCCTGTTGACCCCTTGTGTTCCTCAAAAATTCACCTTTTTGACATTTTGTTTCCTAAATCATTTCAGGGAGCTAGGGAAGCAGGTTCGGGCAATGAGCACCAGCTTTTTGGTGCGGGATTGGAAAACATTTCTAAAGAGAGGAAAGGAGCATCTCTCCTCAGGGGGCAACAAGAGGACCCTCTGGAAATAGGGCTCTTCTACAGGACAGCTGCTCTTGTGATGGATTAGATAACCCAAAATATCTGGGTACCTCTACAGTTCCCCAAGCTCAACTGGCACTAGGCAAAATTGCTAATGTAAGTAAATGTGAAATAATTAATTGAGATTTTTATCATTAAGAATTTCCAATTGAAAATGCCTGCACAGTAAAAAACAATTACAGAATTTGTGATAGAAAATTTCAGTTCTAAATGTCGCAAGAGGGCTGGGTGTTTCCAGAATGATCTCCAAGGCTTTCTCAGCATACTCCAAGTGGACACAATCTGAGATAAATTGTTTCCTAAAAATGACAGTTGCTGATGGAAATTGGTTTTGGTGACAGCTTTGGAGCTGGCTCCGATGCTGGGGCAGGAACCCCAAATGTGAGGGCCCAAATCCCACCCACTGCCTGGGGTGCACCCTCTGGCCAGATGCTCCCACCTTCCCAGCTACATTTTGGCTGTGTGGAGAATGTCCCTTCCAGGGAGGGATGGCTGATGCTGGGTTGTGTCTCCCAACCATCCCAGGCTGCACTTTCTGAAACCCCAATAAATGGGGGAAATCATCTGTCAGCCTTCGCCAGCACCTCTGAGGAGACAAGGGACTGTCCCTACCCAATTTTGCTGTGTTGGAGGATGCTCCCTCTGGGTCACCTCACTCTGGGGCTGCCAGGCTGGATGGTGGAGGACACTTCACCCATGCCAGACCTGCCTGCAGAGCCCAGCATTGTCTGTCCCTGCTCCTTCATCTCATTTCCATTTGCAAAGGGCATGGAAGCACCCAAGAGGTTCCCCTGCTATGAAGCAGAAAATATCCTGAATTTTGGAGCAAAAGCAGGCCGAGGGCATGCTTCTGGCTGGAGTTTTGGATCAGCAGTAGGCCAACTGGCTGCTCTGAGGACGGGCTCCTGGCTGAGGGCACAGCCGGGTCCCAGCGGGTTGGCGACAGTTTCCACCTCGACTGTCCCCAGCATGCTGTCCGGCGTGGGCTGGAGCTCTGTGTGGCCGGAAGCATGGCCCCAAGCATGTCTGTCCTGGGCTGTGGCAGAGGGTTTGGGGTGGGTGGCACAACTGGGGTGGCCCCAGGTGCTGTCGGGGCACAGAGAGGCTGGAGGAGAAGCCAAGGGATGAGTCCATCCCTGCTCAGGGCCAGTTCCCCATTCCCACCCTGGTCAGGGAGAGGCAGATGGGTTGTGCAGCCGCCGTGCTGTTATGAAACCTCGGGCCGAGGCAGCTTTGGGCAGCGAGCCCACTGGCTTATGCAATGCCGGGGGCCCGAGCCTGTGCCAAGCCTCCACCTGCCCTGGCCTTGATGGCTCCACAAGCCCATGACCCCGCTCAGGATGGAGGGAGGAGGAGGAGGAAGGGTGGCTGGGGTGTTGTGGGGAGAGGGCGGTGCGGCAGGCTGGGTCTCACCTTCCCCTGTGCCATAGCAGGTGTCAGCTGATGGCGGCGCAGAGCTAATCCCGGTGAGGAAAATGGCCTCGGCCAGCAGCTATGAATAGTCCTGGATGGCTGGCGTGCCAGAGGTGTGCACGGCATGGGATGTGTGACAGTGCCAGTGTCAGCCCCAGGGCAGGACTGCCAGATTATAAACACCATTAAAAACCAATAACACATCCCCCAGCCCTGCCTGTGTGGGTGCCGGGGTCCGGGGCGATGNGGGGATGCTGGTGTGCGGGAGCATGTGTGCCGGCGCGAGGAGGGTTTAATGAGCAGGCGTGACGTGCCCGCTGCCTACGACCGGGGTGGGCAGGGATGGGGACTTCGGGCTCCCACTGGCAAACCGTGATCACTCAGGAGTGACGTCCCACTGCTGCTCAGCCATGAACAGGCAAAACCCATCAGTTAGGTGCCAGATGATAAAAAAAATCAACCAAAGAGAGGGGAGCGCACTGCCCGGTCCCTTGGCTGGCCAGCATGGCTGTAACCTGCTCTGCAGGAGCGGAGCAGGGAGGGGAGTGCTTTTGGCAGCGCGCTGGGATGGACGAGGGGGGCAGGGGCAGAGCGAGGCAGTTGCTGGATGGAAACCCTCAGCAGATCCCCGGATCACCAAGTGCCATGGCACGATGGGCTCCCGCCCTGCACCTTTCCGTCCCTGGAGCGTGCCGGGAGCTTGGCCTGCCGGCAGGGGGTCTCCATCAAGATTAACCGCTTGGAAATAATTTGTTTTGTAGCTTGGAGGTGTTAGATGGAGGGCAGGGATTGGAGCAGCATCCCAGCTCCCAGCATCTGCAGGGCAGGATCAGCCGCTAAAGAAGGGGCTGGTGGAGGCGAAGGCCATGCTCAGGCACTCCTGAAGTTCACAGCACAGGGCACTGGGGACCAAACCCCTCTTGTGCTCAATCCCGGTGCCACTGCGCTGCTGATAGCCATGGAAAAGCCATGCTCACAGCACACACTGCCCCACAGCTACTCCTGACACTGCCGAGACCAGGAGCAGAGCTGCCTGCTCCTGCTGTGCCATGGCACGGGTGCTGCGTGCCACTGGCCACACCATGCCTGGAGCTGGGAGCCTGCCCAGAGCTCATGCCATGGGCTGCAACCACTGCTCTGGTGGGTGGGGAGATGCCGTATCCCCACTGCCTGGGTTTATTCCCTTCCCCGGAGCTCTGCTGGCACTGCTGCCCTCAGCCTGCCCCTACCTGGCCAGGGAACCGGGGTGCTCAGCAAGTCCCTCTCCAGCAGCTCAGGTGACTGCAGGGAGAGGTGAGCCCATGCAGATGCTCCAATCTGGGGGTGTCTATGGGCGCTCCGGTGCGTGCACACGTGGTGGGGCATGTGCAAGCACACGCATGTGTGCAGGAGCGTGCATGGAGCAGGGTGTGCATGTGCATGCAGGCGCGTGGCATCTGCAATCTGGGAAAGGGTTTAAACCACTCAATGCAGGATGGGGCGCACCGGCTGAGGTCTCGAGCAGAGGGAGAGGGTGGCTTAGCCGTCTGCGTGTCCATCCTGCTGCTTGGCAGGCAGACAGATGGACAGACGGTGCCTTTGCAGAACACCCCCACAGCGGCGCCCAGAGAAGTTCAGATGCTCGGTGACATTTTGAATTGGTTTGCATTTGCGAGGGGAACAGGTGACACCGAAGACATGGCCCTCCTGCTTTCCTCCCAGGCAGGGAGCAGCAATGGCGCTCCATGGCATGTGGAGAGGGATGGGGAGAGGATGGGCTGCAGGGTGGAGGTACCAGGGGGCTCCTGGAGCCAGTTCCTGGAGAATGAATCATTCCTCAGGGAAGGGAAACCACATGCAGAGAAAACCCTAGCGGATGAAGTCTGTGGGTACGTCTCTGTGACCCTCAGCAGCTCATTCAGTCACGTAGCAGGCACCAGGGGCATGTGTGCATTTAAAATAAAATAAAACAATATAAAATTAAAAAAAAATAGAATAGAATAGGGTAGAACCAAAGCAAAATAAAATAAAATAAAATAAAATAAAATAAAATAAAATAAAATAAAATAAAATAAACCCCTAGCTGCCTGAGTCAGAAAGACACGGGATCCAGAGGCAGCACAGCTGGCGGGGATGCGGCAACCTCCCGCCCGGCTCTCCAAGGGCTCCAGTTCCCGCTCCCAGGCACACATCTTCCAAGCTGACCAGTGGCCCTGTGGACACTCTCACTGCAGTAAAAACTGCTTGGGAGCAGAGGGAACTGCAATATTGCTTTCCCGGCGGTGATCAGCACTTTCCCTGCCCTTCTTGTTAGGGGGCTTGCTCGCTGTTTGGGCAGCGTTAGCTTTGGTGTGAGCAGGGGGCAGCAGCCCAGGGGAAAGCTTTATTTGGGAAGAAGGGAAAAAGAAATAAATTCAGCCATTACATCGCAGCTCCAGAGTTGCTGCACCACACTGCCAGCTCTCCTGAGACCCTTCTCCCAGCAGTTTGGGATTTGTTTGTTGTGATTTCTTTTTGCCTTACTCCCTGTAAATGGGAATGTGGTGGGAGTCATAGCCTGTGATGGATGAACTTGCAACCCAAGGTCCTCAGGGGGTCGAGCCCTCTCCTGTGCCGCTGAGTGACAGCAGGACTCGCAAGGAGAGGGGGATGGGGTGAGAGGCTCCGTGGTACCATGGGGAGGTCTACCAGCTGGTTTTCACACCATGCATTAGGAAGCATCTCCTGAAATGATCAGGCAGCAGATTTCAACCTTCCAAACTGCTTTTCCACCCAATATGCAGTTGAGACTTCATACTCTTGGTCATTGCTAGTTGGACACCACGTCCAGCCTCTCCGCCAGCAAGAAAAGGATTGACCTCGCTCCAAGGAGTACGTAGCTTCAGCTTCTGATGTGGTAAAAAGAGTGGGTGGAAAGAAAATCTTGCATTGGGGACAGGAAAAGGGTATCTGGGACCTGCCGCTATGGGTGGGTCAGTGAGATGTTGCTGGTGGTTTATTGTATGCTGAGGACTGTTGTAGTGAATCCTGAAGGCTTTGGGTGACCCTGCCAGTCTGGGACAGACTGGACAGACCTGTTAGGGCACTGGTGTTATCTCCTTCCCTTTCTGTCGGTTGTTATTGCAGTTCATGCTCTGGTAGCACCTACAGGTCCTAGAGGAGGTGAGGACCCACTATGCTCAATACTTAGACACTGAAGCAGAAATACTGCTGTCCCTAAAGCAGCATGTTTCCATGCAGGGTTGGGCAGAAAGCAGAAGGGTGAGAGGTGCCAGTGTCCCATGTGGTTGGTGTCAGAGGTGAAAATTGCATGCCTGTGTCCCAGCTGGGTGCCTTCGGACCTTGTCTTGTATCTACAACATGACAGGCTTAGACCTGGATAAGTCTTCTAGGAAGGAACATGCTTTTTTACCCTCTGGTTAGAGTCTCTGCTGTAGAAGCCACCTCTCCTCTAGAACAGCCATGTTTCTGTGTTTAGCATCAAGCTGTCTCATGCTGGCCAAGCACCAGCGCTCTCAGGGCTCAATACATTCATGGTGTTATCAGAGGGGAGAATGCATGATGACATGACCACATCTGTCATGCATGACCCAAAACCAGCAAGTCAAGATGGATGGTTGTGGTGAAAGTACAGCTCCCTTGTCGCTCCCTGGTGAGCACACACATGGCTGGTGGCTATTCTGGTGAATAGACTGAGATCTCTGCCCTGAATTTTTTATGGAAACATCCAGCCCAGGACAGAGCAGATTTTCCTGCTTGATTTTCATGCTGCAGGACCTAGAGAAGTCATATGCTTCCAGCTCAAATAGACTCAAAAGGCAGATGGACCTTTCTGATCAGCTCATAGGACTTTCTTCCTCACTGTAGTTGATCCACAGCGTCTCTCTTAGGAAAACCTCCCACACTGACCAAACAGCTCAGTGTGATGGCAAGCACGGTCCTGCCCCAGGAATGGTGCCCCACAGGCAGTTCTCCACATGGTCCACCCGTAATGTCTCTGCCCTTTGAGTCTGCCTTGCTTCAATCCAGGGATCATGTCCTACCTCTGCCCACTCTGACAAGAAGTCCGCTGCTCTTACCAGTCTCTTTCCTTCTGCAAAGACTGAGCGAAGCAGAATTTCCAGAGCCAGAAACATGAGGGGCTTTATCCTGAGATCCCTACGGCCTGTTGCTTACCTTATGGAAAGGTAAACACTAGACCTGGTCACAGTAATTGATTTAATGTCCAGGACTCCTTCTCCAAACACTCATAGGGATTTATAAATCTGCAGATCATGCTTATCCTCATACCTTCAGCATCATTCTGCTTATGCCATGCCCTGTCTCCTAGGGCTTTCAGAGTCATCTCCTCTGTACAGCTTGCCTCCTCCCTGTCCTCTGAGAGTCACCTTCCTTTTCTGGTGAATGCATGACCTCTCATGCCCTGCTCTTCAGTCACATCCAAGTGCATGCTGTTGTCTATTTGTCTGCATCCAGGCTTGACCTGGCTGGCCTGTCACATGTGGTCCCGGATCCCACAGCCTCAGGCAGGGGACTTGCAGCTGCCGGGAGCTGTGGGCTCTTCCTGGGACTCCTCTGCAGTTGGGGCAGGCTTCTCCCCGCCCCGCTCCCCCTTTGCCCCCCCCAGGCTGTCCTGGCTGTCCCCCAGAGTGACACATCTATGAACTGGCCTTTTTCTCCATTCCTATGGAAACGGTGCCCTTGTTTTCACTTTCTTCTTCCCCCCGGAGTCTGGCAGGAGAGCTGGGGGTGGCGAGTTTCCTCCCACAGCCCTGCAGTTATTACTGCAGCTCACCACGTTGGTAACTGAGAAACAAAACATCGCACATGCGGCTATGTTACCTCCTCCATAGGCGCTGGAGATGTGGTGCCCACCAGGGATGTGCCAGCATGGTCCTCCCTGCCCTTCCTCCAGGCGAGACTGGGAAGGGTGTCATTGCCACGTCACCGGCACGCAGCAGTTCACCCAGTAACTTGGACAAGCAATAAAGCTGCTTTTTTAGAGAAGGAAATGAAGGCAATCTTGTTAAAGCAGACTTTGGCAAAGCACACGCTATGGTGGCTGATGGGGAGTTGTGAATGAAACCGGAGCAAAAGATGACTAGAGAACTTACAGTGTGGAGGAGAAACTGTAATTGAGGGGAGATGGTGGAGGATATTGCTGAAAGATGAAGGATCAAGGCTGGAGGGAAATTACTCATGGACTTGTCAAGGACTGCATCTGGCTGAGCTTATTTACATCTCCAGTGATAGGAACTCAGAGCTTGATCATAATGGAGGATGAAAAGGACATGGATCTCCTAATTAATGACAAACTGTATATGAACTTTAGCCATGAAGGCAAATGTGATCCTGCTCATCTGATATGTCACCACTGCAGATGGGGAAGAGCTCATGTCAGTCTATGAGGCATGAGGAAACCATATTTAGTATAGCATGTTCAGCTTAGGTCATGGCGTTCAAGGGTGATGGGTGCAGAGAGGAACCACAGAGGTGGATTGAGGATGGGAGAACCTCCTGCAAGAGGATCAGACGTAGAATGAAGGCAGGGAGGGCTACAGAAAGTTTCTATCTATACCTATAAATGGAGATGCAATCATCACCAACGGCATCAGCCAGCCCTAGTGAAAGAGGAGTGAGAGCAGAGGATATCCAGGCTGGGAAGGGGCTCAGTGCTGGGATGGTCTACCAGCAGCAGCGCTGGGAAGGAGGAACCCAGTGGGTTCCCTTCTCCTGAGGACCGTATTGCCACCCTTCCCCAGCTGAACCCCATGTTGGGACATTTGAGACAGGTGTCACTTCAACCCTTTCTCCCTCTTGTCCTTTAGTGTTTCCCCTCATGTGCCCAGTGGTGTGGAACTGGGTTTCAGCACCAGAAATCTATGCACATCAATATCCAATTTATATCAATTTATTGGACTCACCCACCTATATTGCTATTAATTGTTGGTATTCAGCGTCATACCTGAACAGATGACTGCTGCTCCTGGAAAGTTACTCCACAGCTGACCAAGAACTCCCAGAAGAGGCAGCAGCACAGACCCAGCACAGAACAAAAGCCAAAACACCCAGGAAAAATGAACTCCCACGGGAAGCCAGAGGTGGAGGGGGAATTGAACAGATCTCTGGAGACCCTGACAAGGGCCCTTTGTCTTTATGGAGCAGTATTTGTTTTTCACAACCTGTAGAAGACAACCAGAATGTAAGAGCTGACCTTAGGGGACACCGGGCTGAGGAGCCTGACTCTACTAGTGGTTAGTGGTGGAGGAGTAGAGAAAATAGTATGTGGGGTAGAAAGTGGTCCCGTCCTTGCCATATCTTTGCAGCCACTGGCATCTTGGGGAGCACTCACCATGAGGAGGTACCCAGATCATCGTGTTAAATCTTGGTGGATCTGTTCTCCCACAATTTTTCCGAGTCCCTTCTTCAGCCTACTTGCATTTTGACTTCCAGGCCACCCTGCAGCAGGGACTAACACGATCTGCACTGCCCAAAGAGGCTCTGCCTCCTGCCTTGCTCAGGTTTCTGGCTGCTACCTGGTGACCACACCTGATGCCTCCTAGTCCTTGTGTTAGGAAAACCCCTGACTCCTCATGGCTGTTCCCCTTGGCTGCACCAGCTGTGATGCTGCAGAGCGGAAGTGTGCTGCACCTGCCTCATCCCTTGGGGCTTGGTCCTTCCTTCTGCAGAATGCTCTGGTGTCTCTGCTTGCCCTCTGCTTTCAGTGACAGTGCTGTGCCTCTGCTCAGGTAGCCTGCTCCAAAATCAATAAGAGTGTTAACCGATGGACTAACACCCTGCCCTGGCTAGTGCTGCTCAGCATGATGTCAGACTAGGTAGAAGGAAGAAATTTTTTACAATGAGGATAGTGAAACACTGGAACAGATTGCCCGGAGAGGTGGTAGATGCCCCATCCCCAGAAACATTCAAGGTCAGATTGGACAGGGCTCTGAGCAACCTGATCTACTTGATGTCTCTGCTCACTGCCGGGGGGTTGGACTAGATGACCTTTAAAGGTCCCTTCCAACCCAAACCATTCTATGATTCTGTGATTCTGTGTCCTGCGGCCTCCTCCTACCATGTTAGGACCTGCGTTTCAGAGTACTTTGCAATGCAGAGAGCTTTGCAGGGGCTGTCTCTGCCACAGTTTCCCTTTGCACTGAAATCCGTGTGCAGCTGGGGAGGGTCTCTGAGACCCATCTGCATCTCAGGGTACCTGGAGGTGATGCACTCAAACCGTGAGAGTGCAGACACCGGGGAGAGAGGTGGGGGGGGAAGCTGGTGGTGGGTTCCCAGCCCTGGAGCCTCTGCAGCAGGCTCAGATAGACACTGTGCTGAAGGAAGCAGGGTTTCAGTTGGGCTTGTGGCAGCAGGGCTCTGGAGCATCGTGGTTTGGGGCTCAGGGATGGAGATGGTCCTCAGCCAAGAGGGTGGGCTCCAACACATCCCTCAATCTCCATCCTCCCCAGCATAGCGAGATGAGGCTGGGACTGGGCTGCTGCACCCAGCAAAGGCCCGGAGATGCTGAGCCCAATCCGCAGGCGGTGGTGTTGGGTGTGGGAAGGGTGGGTGCTGGTGCACCCTCCCTGCCAAGGAGATGAGGAACCTGTTACCACCTCCTGTTGTGCACCTAGCTGGGCTGGGAAAATGTGGCTTGCGGGCAGCTCCTAGGTGCTTCATGCCCATCCTCAAGGACATAATCGTGCTGACAGGACTTTTTTGAGCTCTTGCTCTTCCAGAGTTGGCTGGCTGGGGGATGCTTTTAGTGGAGAACACTGGGGCTGTGCAATGACATGGGATTGCAGGGCTGTGGGAGTCCCATTCAGCCCCGATGCCTGTGCTTTGGGGCTCTGTGGTCCCCAGAATTCAGCAGCTCGAGGAGGTCCCCACCAGAAAAGCTGGTGAGCTGCTAATTCTGCATCAGGTTGCCATGCCCTGGGACATGGAACTATGGGAGCACACAGCCCTGCCCAAACCCATCCCACTTGCCGGCATGGAGGGATTGATGGGGATGGTGGGGAGGGGACATCAGCCCTGGAGACCCAGCTGGGCTGTGATGTGGGCCCAGCAGTCCTGGTGGCAATGAAGGATCTAGGGTCCCTGTGCAGGGCCAAGGCGTGCATGGGCAGGGAACATCCTTGAAGGCTTCCATGTGGGACCCTGTGGGTAAGGGCGGGTAGGATGTGGGCAGGCAGTGGCCCATGGTCCCAGGAGGTTTTAGCTGCTGGATATTAGCTCAGCCCCGTGGTCCTGGTGTCCCCCCATCGCTCGGGAGCACCTCCTGCTGCTCCTCCCTGAGCATCCCCAGCCTCCGGCTGGCTTCACCCAGATGTCAGCTCCTCTGTTATGTCCCTGGAAAGGGGCCAGGGGGCTGAGACCTCCTCCACCCCCACGCTCCATTAGCTCTGTACTGTGGGTCTATTGTGCCAGGGGACGCGCGAGGGCCATGTCAGTGAGCGACTGTCTTGCCCCAATGAGTTTCCGATGACTCGGATGAGTTCAAGACCTGCTGGCCCCGGAGCAGATGAGGACAAAGCCTGTGCTGATGTGCTGGGGTTGACTCCTGGGGTCCTGGCCAGTGTCCGACTCATCCACTCCCATCTGCCACGCTCTAATCTGAGTGTCTTCCCATCCATCTCCTTCCCTCACCTCCATCTCCATCCGTCTATCTGTCCCTCACACCTCTTTCTGTCTCTCTGCCTCTCCTACCCCTCTGCTCTGTCAGGGAGGGACAGAAGTGGGGGGCTGCCCTCCCAGGGGAGAGGTTAGGGGGTGTGGGGGCAGCTGCAGGGGGGTGGGAGCTGCGGGCTGGGGACCAGGAACCACGTCCCACCAGGCGAGTCAGGGGCAGGGGTGTCCTCAGCCCGGGCTCGCTCCTTACTTTGGCCAGAGGCAGGTTGGGGTGGGCATGTCCCCAGCTGGGTTTGGGCACAGAAGCGGGTCTGTGTCCAGACATCCAGGGCCACCAGAAGCCATCCTGTCCCCTACCATGTTCTCCTGCACCATAGCAAGGCCAGGGACCCTACACCCTGCCCCATGTCTTGGCCTGGCGACGGAAGGGTTGGGACACAAACTTGGGTTTGAAGACCATCGTAGAGGAGAACCCAGGACATGCAATAGCTCAGCTCCCCTGGGAGAGCCAGCACAGGGCAGAGCTGGGCAGCGGTGGGGTGGCTCAGCCCTGGACTCCTGGCTCCAGGCTCCTACCCTGGGTTCCTACCCTGGGCTACCATACCCGGGCTCCTGTCCCCAGCTCCCATCCCCAGGCTCCCATCCCTGGGCTCCTATCCATGGCCTCCCACTCCTGAGCTCCTGTCCTGCTCTGTCCCGGCACCTGCAGGAATTTGCCATTTCCCTGGAAGCGGCAGGCGGGAGCCACTTCTCCGCAGTCCCTGTGGGGGGGGATGTATCTCACTTGGGCATTTATTTTAATATGTCTCTCTCTCTCTCATATCTCTCACTCTTTCCTGGTTCTCGCCTCTCTTTCCCTGGACCCCCCCGCGCTCTCTTTCTGTCCGTGCCTTTCTGTCCCCCTGCCCTGTCCCCCCACTCCCCACCCCAGGTCAAGGTCTGGTTCCAGAACCGACGCACCAAGCAGAAGAAGGACCAGAGCAGGGACTCTGAGAAATGCTCCACCGCCACCTCCGAGTCCTTCGCCACCTGCAACATCCTCCGGCTGCTGGAGCAAGGCCGGCTCCTCTCCGTCCCGGCCCCCCCCAGCCTCCTCTCTCCCACGTCCAACCCCATCGGCAGTCCTACGGGCAATGGATCCAGCTTGGCCACCCCAGGAACCACCTCCCCTGGGCTCGGCGGTGGGAGCAGCCCCCCAGGGCCGGGAGCCTTCAGCCTGCAGGTCCCTTCTCTTGCCTCCTCCTCCTCCTCCTCCTCGCCCAGGCTGCCGGCCGCCCCGCTGTGCTTTGGAGGACCGCTCCTGGGCAGCCTGCACGACCTCCCGGGCGCTTACGGACTGGGCACTTCTGCTTTTGAGCCTTACACACGGCTGGAAAGGAAAGACAATTCTATACCCAGCAAGAAGCCAAGCCCTTAAATCAAAATGAGTGTCAAAAAGTCTCCCCCTCGACCCCATCCCTGCGGCCCCCACGCACCCTGCGCCCTGCACGGGGGTTTGATTTGGCAAGTGGGATGTGGAAGACCGTTTACTGCCCGTCCGGGTGTGTGTGCGAGTGTGCGCACATGTGTGTGAGTGTGCACTCCTGGCCCCTGCCCCAGATGCACCAGTACAACTGTGGATGACACCCTGCAAGTCCTCACCCCAGGGCTGACGCTGAACCTGGTCACGCCTGGGGGGGTCCCCGGGTGTCCCGTGTCACCAGCACTGTCCCATCCCTCACTGACACCGCTGGATCTGCCAGGGCCATGTCCCCCCTCCAGGTATCGGCCGTTCAGGGTTTGGAAGACGATGCTGTGGTCTTGCTGGGTGGGCTGGGAGAGGAGCAGCTCTAGGGGGGATGCTGGGGGGGGTTGCTGGACTGTCACCCCGGGTGGCATTGGGGTCACCGCCAAAGCCCCGGGGAGTGGGAGGGCACCGCGAAAGGGAGAGCACAGTGGTCTCTGCCCGGCCCTGGTGTCCTTGGGCAAGTGTTGGGCCTCAGTTTCCCCCCTGCAAAGGGCTTTGTGTTGTGGCTGATGTTGTCTCGGAGCACCTCAGTGGCTGTGGGGTCCAGGTCCCCTCTGCCAGCGGGGAGCACTGCTCCCATGGGTTGCTTGTCCTCCAAGGGCAGGGGAGATGGGGAGGTCTGTGGAGGACTGATGGTGGTGGTGATCTCTCCAGCCCCCTGCACCAGTGGTCCCTGTGCTCAGGAGCAAGTGGCTCCCCTGACCCATGAGACATCCTCAAACTCCTCCGTGCCTGCTCATGCAGAGCCAAACCACCATCCCAGACCCTGTTTTGTTGCTGTCCCACCCCAGCAAACCTCTGAGGATGCTGAAGGCGCCTCTGACCTCCTTGGGGATGCTGTGGTGAGCTGGGGCCAGGCCACCGTCCTGCCCCCAACCAAGGAAACCCCACTGAGGGCATGCGGTCACGTGGGCAGTTGTGATGCTGGGATCTGCCCCTCTGGATCGGGTTAGACCACAGGGGGCTCTTTGCCATCAGTGGGAGCCCAAAGCACCCTCAGCCCAATCCTGGGGTGCTGGGGTGTCAGCACTGGCACTGCAGTGAGCCCATCCCAAGCACTAGCTTAGCAGCATCCCCCTCCTCCTTGTTCCTATCGCCCAGCAGAACCAGGGTCCAGCCCTGAGAGATGCTGAGCACCTGCTGCCTGCGAAGGCAGGGCCTGTCCCTGACCCTCGGGCAGCCTCAGCTGCTCTTCACACCTTGACACCCTCATCCCAGCGGGTGACAATTGTTTCCTGTGGGGCAGGATTCGGCCTCAGGTGTGCAGTGCCAGGGCTGTTCTCCAGCAGGGCATGGTTTGGGGATGTTGTGGGGTGAACAAGCTCCAGAGGGTTGATAGTGGGCTTGGAGCCCCGGCAGTGGCAAAAACGAGAGTGGCATTGCATGAGGTGGCCCTTGGGGAAAGGGGCAGCATGGCCCCCCCGGCATCTGCTGAGGGGTGTCTACGCTGGGCAGTCTGGGCCTTCTGTGGTGTGACCATTGCCTTGGCAGGGTACCCTGTGGTGGCATCACCTTGGTAGGATGATCTGCGGTGGCATCACCTCAGCAGGATGCTCTGGTGGCACAGCCCTGGTAGGACACCCTGCGGGTACATCGCTGTGGCAGGAGTGGGGTAGTTCCCTGAGCCCCCTCCCAGTGCCCAGGAGCTGCCATGGGGCTCTTCCCACCCCGCACACCCCCAAACTGAGGGGCTCCTGCATCCTCCCACTGTGGTTTAATGTACAGTAATGATAATTACCACTGAGCAACCCCCCCAGCCTGGCCTGGCCCAAGCATTGCTGCATGGGCTGCAGACCCTCACCCAGGCTGCTGCTCTGTAGGGACTGGTCCCTAAGGGGGACACAGCCGCTAGCCTGCGTGTTCCCAGGGTTTTGCAGGGAAATATTTAAAATAAATGATTTTATGAAAAGGTTTCAGTGATTTTTATTTTTCCTTTAAACCAAGTGTTTCTATAAAATAGTATTTATTGATCACCTCACATCTGGAGCACTTTATGGGAATGAGCTCTCAGGTCTCGTGCTGCTCTGCAGAGCTCAGGAGGGGTCGGCAACCCCTGCCGCAGGTGGGGAAACTGAGGCAGGGTTTGCCTGGGGATGCAGAAAGCGGGGACAGAGATTGGTTCATGGTGATGAGCTCCCCTCTCCCGGCCCAGCTCAGACCACAGCTTGCTGCCAACACCTCCGTACCTCTCCCTAAATGTGGTATTTGCCGGATCCTCCTGGTGCCCTGGGGTGCTCAGACCCTGACACCCTGATGTCATGTTTGACTGAGGTTTTGGATTTTTGACAGGACAACAACTTTCTCCCTTCCCCTCGTCACTTAATTTATATTTATATTGCCGTTCCTTATCCTTCCCCAGTCTGCAAACGTGGTATTTAAAGACAGCGAGCCGAGGCGGGCAGAGGGGGCAGCGGGGAAGCTGTGCCCACCCGGCTGTGCTGAGACAGGGGGATCCTGCCTGCAAACTTCTCCCGGGTCTGGTTTTGCTTTGGTTTTCCCTCTTCCCACTGGGAGTGGCTGAACTGCGGGAATTTCCTGAGGTTATCAGACCCTGGTTCCTCCCACCTTGGGCTCACTGGGAGGAACCTTGATCCAGTTTGATGGAAAAGTGACCCCTTGCTCCTTCACAGGTGGAGAAGGTTTTGGGGCATTTCAGAGAAAGCAAGGTCCAACTGTATTTTCAAAAGAGCCCCCAAAGCCTGGGAGTTTTGGGGGGTCCCCAGTGTGTTTGCCCAGCTCAGGGCATCCTCGTGGGTCTCCTGCATCCTCCTCCCACTGCTCAGCAGCCAGAGGGAGAGGTGGAAGTCAAGGCAGGGAGGCCATGGGCTGCCCTGCAGCGAAATGGCAAGCCCTTTCCACAAATTTAAACCCAAATGCTGCTTTCGCAAAGGCCCCAAATCTGACCCAAAGCTGCTGTTGCTCCAAAGTCTCTTCTGCCAAAGGAAACATCCCCAGTGAAGCTGTCCCGGGGGGGTTTAGGAAGGTCCTGTGGGGAAGGCGGCTTGCCCCAAGCACACCCCACTCTGCTCGCCTCCAGCAGCTCCTCCTGACTTGTACAATTGGGAAAAAAAGTAAAAAAAAAAAAAAAGTACTGGATGTAAATCTTTAATGAATAATGTGGTTTCTTATGGTTTCTAATAGTTAATAAAAGTTATGTCCTGCCTCCTGCCTGCCTCCTCCTCCTCCATTACCTTCGGGAGCCACAGCTGAGCTGCTCTCGACCACGGCTCTCCCGGTACCAGCAACCTTTAGTGGGTGGCTTTGCAGGGAGGTGTTTTGGAGCCCATCACTGCCTGCTCTTCCTGATCTCCGTGCATTGTCAGAGCTCCCTCTGTGCATGAACACTCAGAAATACCTCCACTACACCGCCCCCCCAGCAGCACCCCCATCCTCCCCCCATCTT
>VYXH01001394.1:153544-165271 GCA_013397275.1 Burhinus bistriatus | reverse complement strand
ACCCCCGGCTTGCAGACAGGGGTTCTGCCTTGGCTGCTGAGACCCCTGGGGGGAGCACAGGGGCCGCGTGGGTGTCTCAGGAGGGCAGAGGGACTGTCGTGGGGCTGCGGGTCCGTCACCCCTCCTGGGGTCTGCAGCTGCAGGGGCTGAGGAAAGTGTCGCAGCCCCCCTGAGGGCTGTGGGATGCGCTCTGGGCTGCGGCCGGTCCTGCAGCAGCCCTGGGGTGCAACCAGGTGCCCCTCCAGGCGATGGAGCTCGTACAGACCCACCGCGGAGGGGGGGGCCAAATTGGGTCAACAGCCCTGTCCTCCCTTGAGATGTGCGATGGAGGGACCACCCGCCCCTCTTGCTGTTCCAAGCTCTCTCCAGGTGTTCACCTCCACAGTGTGACCCTCTCCCCGGCCCCGAAACGGTGGAGTGCTCCTGCGCGCAGGTGCGGGCCCTGCCAAGGTGTCCCTGGGGTCGGCCATGCGGGTGGGGAGCTGGGGGCACAGCCCTGGGCACGCAGCCGGAATGGGGACGAGGGGCTTGCTGGGGAGGTGTTCGCTGAATGTGGTTATTTCCCACGGCTTCTCCCAGCACACTTGTGTGCTGGAGCCTGTGAGGGTGGCTGCATCCGTCACGGGGATGTCTGTGTGTCCGTACTGCCAGGGCGGCGTGCGGTGCTGTGCAGGTCTCTCCCCTTGTGCTGCACCCATGGGTGCTGGCAGCTCTGTCCACCCCCGTGCACCCTTCTCGCAGCAGCCCATGGGACCTATGGACAGTGTGGCGCTGCCGGCCTGACACCGGCACTCGCAGCGCCCTCCTCCCCGGGCCGGACCCCCATCCCACCCCGACCTTGGGGAGCCTGGCATCACGCCAGCCCCACATCTTGGGGGGGTGGGCTGCGACACACACCCCCCGCCGGGCCCCGCGCACAGCAGGCCCAGAGGCATCAAGGACGTTTGCTGCGACCTTTGTGCCTTTGCTCCCCGGTCAGGACGGCTTTGCTGTCACCTCCCTCGCCCCAAGCCGGGTGGCTCTGGGCTGGCACGGTCCTGGCTGCACCCTCCCGACATGGCTGAGTGCAGCCGGCTCTGCCCGGTCACCCGCCCGTGTTTGCTGTCAACACGGAGCAGGGAGCAGCCACCCATGGGTGACTTCTCCCCGGCTCACGCTGGGTGAGAGCCAGACCTTGGCCCCACGGAGGGGCACTGGGTGGGCAGGGAGGGGGCTGCAGGGAGCCAAGGCTGTTTCTTATCACATTAGAGGAAGGTCCTACCATCCCCGCGGGCTCCCTGGACGGATCCTGCAGGCTGCTGTGGCCGCTTCTTCGTGCACCCATGGGAGATGGTTTGCTGGGCTGGGAGAGCAGCCATCCCCGTCGTCTGCCTGGAGGGTCCTGGCCTAGAGCGGTGCCCCCCAGAGCAGCCCCAACGAGCCTCTCCGTTGTGGCACGGCCTCTCTGCCCCAGCCCGGAGGGGACAGGGCAGGGACCAAGGGCTGGCGCTGCGGGCCCCAGCTGGCACCCATGGGATGGTGGGTTGTCCTCCCCAGGTGCAGTGTGTGGTCAAGCTCCCATGGGGTCTCCGTGGGCTTTCCCCTCCGTGGAGCTCTGAGCTGGACCCATCTCGACCCAGCCATACTGCCATGTGGCTCCTGCACTCTTCTGGCTTTTCAAAGCAAAAATGCCTGGTTTCAAGTTTCTTCCTGCCTTCCATGACCACAGCCAAGTACTTTTATTTTAGAGGAAGCCAGGCTGGCTCTGCAAAGCCAAACCCCCAGCAGCCACATCCAGGCTGGGATG
This sequence comes from Burhinus bistriatus, assembly GCA_013397275.1. Lineage (NCBI taxonomy): Eukaryota > Metazoa > Chordata > Aves > Charadriiformes > Burhinidae > Burhinus > Burhinus bistriatus. The sequence continues at coordinate 163,485 of VYXH01001394.1, read as the reverse complement.
AAGTCCTGCCCTGGGTGTCCTGTCACTACTGTATGTCAGAGAGAGGTGGGAGACGTGTGTGTGAGGAGCACAGGACCGTAACAAGCCGATGCTCTGCAGCCCTGCTTGCCGGGGGGAGCTGGAGAGGGGGGGAGAGATGGGTCCCAGGGCGAGAGCGAGCCCTTGGGACTGCCCCGGAAATATGCTGCGTGGTGAAGGTGAGGGTGGGAGCCAGGAGGAGGGACCCTGGCAATGTGGGAGAGGTGGGGGGTGTAGCTGGGGGTGACATTTGGAGGGGTCTGGAGGAGATATATGGAGACCCCCACCCAGCACGAGGGAAAAGGCAGTGTGGGGCTGAGGGCAGCTGACCTGGATGGTGCCACGCCATGTGGGTGCAGCACGGCAGGTCTGGGTGGGATGGGTATCCGCCCGCACACGCTGGGTATTGCCCAGGATGCCAGGCTGAGCCAGGCACTGCCCCTGTGCCAGGGAAGTCCCTGCTGTGTGCCACCATGCCAGCTTCCCACCCCATGTGTCCCACGTTGGTGCCACAGCCTCTCCCCAGCCCCGTGGCTGGGTCCCCAGCTGCACAGGGTGCCCGGGGTCCTGGCAGCATTGGGTCCCAGTGTGGCGCTGGGCACAGGAGCAGCTACATGATCCCCAGCTACAGCCCAGCACCCTGACTCCCAGCCCAGTACCTGGAGCTGGGGCGAACTGGGGGACCAGGCTGGGCCGCAGGCAGGCAGGGCTGGCTGGCAGGAGCAGGCAGAGGGCTGCCTGCGCTGCTCTGCTGGGGCCGGCTCTCCTGAGAGGCGGGAGAGGTATTAGCAGCTGCTTCCTAGTGCTGCAAATCCATTAGCACAAGCGAGTGGAAGAAGCACTTATCACCTCCTGGCCTTTGACTTGACCCATCTTTACGAAAAACAACCCAGCGAACAATGCCGCTGCCCGCACGTGGGCTCGGGGCTGCTGCCTGCACGTGGGCTCGGGAGCTGCTTGCACAAGAGTGGGGTGCCCCACGCCCTGCCCCACAGCCCTGCACGGCCCCACGGCGCGCTTTAAACTCAGCAAGCACAGCTTGGGAGCGGCTTGAGGGCTGGGCTGCAAGGGTATGGATGGATGGATGGATGGATGGATGGATGGATGGAGAAAGCAGGAGATCGCTGTCAGGAAGCCCAGTGACACAATGGTTGTGCCGTGCGATGGCAGCCCGGGAAGGGGAGTTTGGTAGGACACGTGTCAGCTTCTCCTCTGCTGTGTCCTGACCAGCCCCATTATCCGCAATGCTCGTCTCCTGCTGGGTCTCTGCGCTGGGTCTGGGCATGGTGCCAGCACTGGGCTGGGGACCGTGCCTTTGGGAGCTGTGGCCGGTGGGGTTTGGGATGTGGCATTGCCTGCTGGGAACCCCAGAAGCCGGAGGAGAGGAACCAGGGAGATCCCCAAGCCCTGGGCACCCCGACACATCTCTCCTTGGGGGCTGCTGCTGGGCAGGAGCTGGGTGCTGAGCCTCGCCGGGCTGTGTTGGGCTCTGCCCTCAGCCCAGGTCCCCCCAGCCTCTGGGGAGGAGCAAGGGGCTCGCGGGGCTCAGCACCGAGTCGCCAGATGGAGGAGCATTTAATTGTCTAGTCTCTTTGGTTTATCTTCCCTTAATATTCCCTGCCTTACCCAGCAACTTGAATTCGGTTTCAGCTCTGAGATTGCTCACCAGGGGTGCAAGCCTGAGTCACAGCCTGGGAGAGCCTCGGTGGAGGAGTTCAAATTTAGCTCCACGAGAGCCTTGTGAAGGGTTCCCGGGAGCCCCGTTGGCTGCGGCAGAGCCCGGGGCTGCACAGGGGGGAGCGGGGAGCGAGGGGACGGTGGCATTGCAGAGGGCACCGTGCAGAAGACATACCCTGGCCCCGCAGGGACCTGCAGGTGGAGGAGCCTGTGGAAGGTGTGAGCCCTGTGTGCCCATTTCCTAAATGAAAATAGATTTTTTCATGTATGTACACACATGGGCCGCCTGTCCCTCAGCAGAGGGAGGTTGCTGGTGATGGAGAGCTCGCTGCTTCTGTGGCCTTTTTCCCATCTCATAACTAACCATCTCTGCTGGCACCTGGCACCCTCCCTGATGCTGCTGCGGCATCGTCCTGGTGCTGCAGACCGGAGGGTCTGGAGAAGATACTGGGAGCCCCTTGCTCTCTGCGATGGAGCTGCCAGACTGCTCAGAAGCAGACCTGGGCTGACGTCCTTGGTGTGACTATAGGAGATGGCGGCCGCCATGGGTTTGCAGAGGTGGCGAAGGGGCTGACAGGTTCCTGGAGGCTGCAGCCGTTGCATGCCCACGTCCTGCTGCTGGCCGAGCCTGGGCAGGCTGGTCATGTCTGTTCCCTGTGCTCCAAGCCCCCAGTTGCAGGAGCCGTCCATCCTCCTGCTCCAGCGGCAGCATCCCCAGCTGGAGTGGGATCCTCTGCCCCGTGGTGTGGCAGGATCCCCCAGCCCCGCAGCCCTGCTCTCCATCACTTCTCCTTTCCCCTTGGGGCCATCTCCTCCCCTCAGCCTCTCAAAAGCCCACAGCCCAGCTGGTGCCTGCATCGCCCACCCGGGGCCGGGGTCCGGCAGCCCTGCTCCTCGCTGCCTGTCCATTCCCCCCCCCTCCCTGGCCCTGTTTTGTCTGCTAGAAAATGCGACAGCAAGCCCAGCAATTTTTTTTCTTTTTTTTTTTTTTTTTTCCCCTCTTTTGGGTTGGCTTGTTTGGTTCACGCTCGGCTGGTCCTGCCATTCTTTGCCTTTCCTCACATGACGTGCAGGTGTGTATGGGAACCCTCGGCCGCCGGGCCCTAATTAGTGGCATAGAGTGCGACCCCCCGCCGGGCTTTTCACCGGCTCCGCCGGGCTGGGACAGGCCGGTGGGTTTGACAGCGCGGCACAAAGTGACACATGGCACAATGGGCAGGTTGCGGAGGGGGAAAGCGGTCACTTAGGGACTGTCGGAAAAGTCCCAGGACGGCCCCGGGGCTGCCGCGCTCGCCACCCGGTGCAGGATGAGGCCGCCGGGCGATGATGGCCCTTGGGGGGCTCGGCGAGGTGCGTCCAGGTGGATCCTGCCATTCCCGGAGGATGGGTCACCACCGCAGCTCCGGTGCCGGGGATGGGCCGGGCTGAGCGGGATTTTGAGCTCAAAGTTGCCGTCAGGGCTGGCTTCATGCCCCATCCTGGGAGCTGGGCTGCGGCACCTCAAGTGTCAGCCTGGCCCCAGCATTTTGGTTAAAAACTAGGCATACACGTCACGAAATGGTGAGCACCATCCAGGGGGGATGCTGCACGCATCCAGCCCGATCTGGAGCAGCGCACGGCCACCCTGCGCCTTGTGCTCGGCACACCCAGGCCCCTCTGCCCACGGGGTGTCCGCTGCCCATTGCCGTGGGGTGCCAAGCGTGGGGCAGCACAGTGGGACCCCCACTCCGTGCCTGCCCAGTGTGAGCTGGGGGACGCCGGGGACCTGTCCTGGTGCCCCAGGGTGACTCAGGACCATCTCCCAACCTCCTGAGATGCCCTGTCATCTCTATCCTTGCTCTGGGCTGGAGGGGAGAGGGTTTTGGGAATTTTGGGGCTCTTTATGAGTCCGATTTCCTATCTTCGCTCCAGCTCGGTTCCCCTTCAGCCCACTCCATCCCGTGCTTCAGCCCGTGTGTGGGGCTGAAGATGGGAGAGGGTGTCGGAGGCTCCGACGGCTGCGTGCAAACCCTGAGTCTGTAATTTGGGGTAGGGGATATGCAAAGCCCCTTGGGCAGTAAGTGGGGATGAACATCACTCACTGCACGCCTGGTCCTAGAGGCCAAGGTGACCATCACCGGGCAGGTGACAAATTTGTCCAAAATCAGCCTCTGTCACTTCTGCGAAGAAGGTAATACGCTCAGCAGGTTTTTGCCAGCCTCCACGCCGAGGCCAGGGCTGGAGGAGGATAGGGCCAGGGCTGCATCCATTCCCCTCGCCGCAGCAGACGGCAGGACTTGGGACCACTGGCTCTTCCGGAGGCCGGGAGCAAGCCCCCGGCGCACTTNAGCCCACCCACCCCGCCGCTCCTCCCTCCCGCTTGTTCATAACAGCTCAACGTCTTAATTATCTGAATTAGTGCTTTCCGGTAGCAGGGGCTCCCCATCCTCCACCCCGTCCCTCCCCATCCCTCCCCTCCTTCTCCTTCTTGGTCCCTCCATCCCTGAGCCCATTTGGTGGGCTGTCACTTGGCGTTACTGTCGTGATTTTCCTTCTCTATCGCAATAGAGCCCTTTGCACCGCAGGGATGGACATGGGTGAGGGGGCTGGAGTGATGCAACAAGTGCCGGGCACGGTGACTCCAGCACTGGCTCCGGCTTTGCCGCAGTGGCCGGGGCTGGCCAGGTTTGGGGCAGGCAGGGGATAGGGGGCGAAGCCCTGGGGCTGCCCCATTTGCAAAGCCAGGAGCTGTGTGTTCCTTTGGAGAAAATGAGAAATTTTTGCAGAAAAATCCTTTGCATGAGATTAATTTTTTCATGGTATTGGCTGGGGTGTTGTTTTGCTTTGGCATGGAAGGGAGTCCCCCAGGATGGCTGCCAAGGCGAAGCCCCTGTGAGTTTTGTAAGGTGAAGAACAGGGAATCGTGGAGCAACATTTTTTATCACCTTCCTATTCATTTCTCCATGAGCACGTCTGTCTGTCTGTCCATCCTCTGGAGGCACAGTCTCCAAAAAGCCTTTTCTCATTGGGAAGGCAGCCAAGTGCTGGGCCAGGCTGTCAGGGCTGTGGACCCTCCATCCCTGGAGAGCTGAAGAGCCCTTGGAGTGGCTGCAGGTGACCCTGCTTGATCAGGGCTTGGACCAGAAGATCTCCAGAGGTCCCTGCCCACCTCCACCATGCTGTGACTCCGAGAGCAAGCCTGGATTGTCGTCACCAGAGTTGGAGGGGCTCTGTGGCCAGGCCCAGACTTTTGGGTTCCATTTCTCCCTCTCTCCTGGAGCTGCTGGTGGTGTTGCCACCACCACACAACCCATCCCCAAAACAAAGTCGCGGTGGGGAAGGAAGGAGATCCAGTGACAGCAGAGGGCTACTCCTTTGCAAACAGCCAGGTCAGAGAGGAGCACGTGGGAAAGCCAGTGCTGAGACCCTACGCTGCCAGGGACCCCCACGAGTCTGGGCTGAGAAGCATTCCCTGCCTCAGTTTCCCCATGAGGAAATGAGAGGAATAGTGCTTCCCTCACTGAGTGGTGGCTGGAGGGNGCACTTTGGAGCAGAGCCCTAAGGCGTGTGTCAGGCTGGGGGAGCCGGCTGCGATGCCCCGGCTGGGGCAGGGGGCTGGGGAGGGCAGGGCGGGTGAGTGGTGGGAGCAATTAGCGGCGGGTGTAGTTGGGTCGGGTCCTCTTTGTCACCGGGGGCCCTTTCCCCCCCCTCCGGCCGCCCCGGTGGTTAGTAGTGCGTGAGTGTCAGGGCTAACGGAGATTGCATCTGACAGGAGCTGTGAATTTGGGGCTGGGGGTGTGGAAAGGCCAGGTTGAAAGACTTTTCTTTTCTCTTGGCCCCTCTCCCCCCGCCTCCCGCGCCCCCCCCCCTCCCCCCCCCNTTCATGGTATTGGCTGGGGTGTTGTTTTGCTTTGGCATGGAAGGGAGTCCCCCAGGATGGCTGCCAAGGCGAAGCCCCTGTGAGTTTTGTAAGGTGAAGAACAGGGAATCGTGGAGCAACATTTTTTATCACCTTCCTATTCATTTCTCCATGAGCACGTCTGTCTGTCTGTCCATCCTCTGGAGGCACAGTCTCCAAAAAGCCTTTTCTCACTGGGAAGGCAGCCAAGTGCTGGGCCAGGCTGCCAGGGCTGTGGACCTTCCATCCCTGGAGAGCTGAAGAGCCCTTGGAGTGGCTGCAGGTGACCCTGCTTGATCAGGGCTTGGACCAGAAGATCTCCAGAGGTCCCTGCCCACCTCCACCATGCTGTGACTCCGAGAGCAAGCCTGGATCGTCGTCACCAGAGTTGGAGGGGCTCTGTGGCCAGGCCCAGACTTTTGGGTTACATTTCTCCCTCTCTCCTGGAGCTGCTGGTGGTGTTGCCACCACCACACAACCCATCCCCAAAACAAAGTCGCGGTGGGGAAGGAAGGAGATCCAGTGACAGCAGAGGGCTACTCCTTTGCAAACAGCCAGGTCAGAGAGGAGCACGTGGGAAAGCCAGTGCTGAGACCCTACGCTGCCAGGGACCCCCACGAGTCTGGGCTGAGAAGCATTCCCTGCCTCAGTTTCCCCATGAGGAAATGAGAGGAATAGTGCTTCCCTCACTGAGTGGTGGCTGGAGGCCTAATATATGTGTGTATATATATATATGTTATTTAAAGATAAGTAGATGGATGGATGAATGAATGGGTGGGTATATAGATGGATGGATGGATGGATGGATGCAGAGCTAGACAAATGGATGCACGGAAGGATGGGAGGATGGATGGATGGATGGATGGATAGATAGGCAGAAAGCTTGGCCAATGATCCAGTGTCACAGCCATAGGGCACCAAGCAGTGCTGCCAGAGGGTCTGATCTCTTCATGGGAGAAGACGGCCCACTGCATTGGGAGGGAAGCCAGGAGGGTCCCGAGGGGGCTGGCAGGCATCGGGGCTGGGCCAGAGACCACCATGCTCGAGGGAGAGGAACAAGCCCTGTGGCTCTGTCCCATGTGAGTGGCTCCCCAACAGCTGGAGCTACAGAGGACACACAAGGAGAGAAGAAAAGAGCCCAACAAAACCTCCCAGGGGAAGGGGAGCAGGGGAGGTGGTGGCGGTGGATATTTGTGAAGGAGCTGGAAGGGGAAGTAAAAGGCAGAATGGTCACTTTGGGAATAAAGGAGACAAAAGGCGAGGAGGTTGGCAGCAGAGAGCCAGCTCCTGGTGTGCCAGCCCCCCAGGCTGCTGAATGGGTGACCAGCAGGAACTGGGCGTTAACTGGGTAACGAGGAGAAGGCTAATTGCAAAAATGGCAGGGATTACCGGCACCGCTAGTGTCTGCGCCGGGGCATGGGCTGGGCAAGGGAAGGGGGACGCTGGGGGCCTGGTTGTGCCGCAGGGAATGACCCTGCACTGGGCTGTGGGGTGGCCAGGGGTGGGTGCTCCCTGACACGGGATGTGGCCAGCAAGGGGCAAACAGGACCCATCCCCCGGAAATGAAGTTCCCGGAGCTGGTCCGGCTGGGCTGCTGAGCACGCATGCAGGGCCGGCTCCTGCACCCAGGGAGCTGTGCCAGTGCCGGCATCACCAGAAGGGCAGCCAGGATGCTGTGGCGTGGGGACCCGCGTCCCGCTGCTGTGACGTGGACCACCCATCCCCACAGCGGACGGGAGGGAGGCTGGCGAGCTCACCAGCTGGCCTGGCCTCTCCAATCCTATTAGGATCATGAGTAAATCAGAGAACCCGGTGTGAGAAGAGAGGGCAGAGGGATGAAAGGGCCCGTCGGGGTCAGCAAAGCCAGGCCCTGCCATGGCAGGCGTTACGGCGTTTGACACATCGGTAAAATGATCAAGGAGCGGCTTAGAGCCAGATCGGTTCCCCAGCACCTGCACTCGCCTGGGAAGCTGCTCCCAACCCTCGCGCTCCCCAGCCTCAGGGACCTGCCTCCTCTCGCTGGGCTTGTACATGGGTTCATCCCCATTTGTCACCCTTGTGCTTAATGTCCCAGGTGCCTCCCAGCCCCATGGTTATCCCTGGGGTCTTTATAGTCACTTTGGAGAAATCACATCCCCAGCACCCTCATTTCCTTGCCCAAATGCAGCACTGTGCGAGCCCCTGGCGCCCTGAGGTCTCATCCTGAACCGTGGGGTCCCAGGCCAGCACCCCATGGCTCCGGGCAGTGCCACCCTGCAGGGAGGACCATGCTGGGTGCTCGGACCTTGCCTTGGTAGTGGTGGCCCCGAAAGCTCATACTCCTACTCAGCAGCATCCAGCTGGGGTTGTCCATCCCGGGGTCTCCCCTGGGGACAAGAGGTGACCTTCTGGGCTGCCATGGTGCAGGGGCAGCTCTGCTGGTCTGCTGCCGACTGAAGGCAAGGGAATGCAGAAGGGCAGTGGGAGACAGCAGGGCTGTGCCCATCATGGAGCGTCTGGGCTGCTGTCTCTGCCCATGGCCATGGTTTTCAGAGGACAAGCTGTTTGTCGACTGGCTGCGGGCAGGGTGTGTGGGCTGCTCTGTAACAGTGGGGCTGGGATGGTGGAGGATCTGCTGGAGTGAATGGGGCAGAGGCTGCTGTGAAGGCGGGGTGGACGGGGAAGACCCTGGTGAGATGGTGATGCCCTGCTGAGAAGGGAGCTGGGACCTGCAGGAGCTACTGGAGTGGCCAGCAGGTCACCAGGCTGTGGTGCCACCTTGCTGGGATGGGTCTGCCCAAGGCTGGGGAGCTCTCCTGTGCTGCTCGGGGTTGGGGGTTGAGCCAGGGAAGCTGAGGGATGGGGAGGCATTGTTTATTCTGGGTCTGGAAACTGCTAGTTGTGGTGGTATCCCTGCCCAGCACGTGGGGGCACCTTGGGAGGGCGAAGCATCCCCCAGACTGGTCCAGATGCTGTGCTGTCACTGGGCACGATGGCAGGCAGTCACCATGGAGCAGGGCCATGCCACAGGAGGGGAATGACATGGACCTAATCCTGCGATAATTGTGCTGCAGGCAGCATTTGGTGAGGGATGGCAGTGGTAGGGTGTGAACTGGTGTCCCTCATGGTCTGTGTGGGGATGAGGGAGGCACCAGGGTCTCCCCGGGAGAGGGGGTGTTCTGCAGTGGGAGAAGGTGGGGGGTGATGGCCCAGTTTCGGGTGGAAACTGCCTCCCCGCATCTGCACATGGCCCCAAGCCCCTCTCTGGCTGGGTGGCATGTAGCTCTTGCAACTTGTTAATATATTTTTTTTTCCACAAAAATGTGGGGATTTTGTTGGGGTTTTTTTGTTGTTTTTTTTTGGGGGGGGGTTGGTTGGGGTTTTTTGTTTGTTTTTTTTTTTGTTTTCTTTTGTTGGTTTTTAAGCAAAATCTTGGTGTAATGAAAAACTGTGCTTGGAAAGGGAAAATACTGACTTGCAGGAAGTCTTTCAGTTCGCTGGCCAGGGCAGGCTGCCACTGCTACCATGCTCCTGGCTTTAATGTCCTTCCTTTCTGCACATTTTTTTCTATTTAAATGTTTTATCTGAACTGAACTGAAATTAATTTAGTAAAAGCGTCATTTCCTGCAGGATGGATGTTCTAGGTCTCCAGTTTAGCAGCTGCCAGTCACTTGGTCCATAGCTATGATAAGGAATGGGATAGCAGGAATGGATGGTGCTGGGGTGGGATGGATCCTGCCCCACTGAGGCTGCGGCCCCCCAGCGCCTGCAGTTTGGGGGTGGCGATGCCGGGAGCGGGGTGGGAGCATCTCCAGCTCCAGGGGCTGACGGCATGTCCTTCCCCCCCAGCCTACAAGACGGTGTGTGGTGTCAACGGGCCCCTGGTGGTGCTGGACAATGTGAAGGTAGGACCCCATCTGCCGGTGGGTGACGAGGGGACCCCTCTATGGTGTCCCTTTGGGCTGTGCGGGGACCACCGTGCTGTCCCTGCCAGGGCCTGGCTGCCAGCCCCCCTCCCAGGCGGGGAGGGTGCACGGGGGGAGCGTGTCCCTCATCCCCTGTCCCGTCTCCCCTCTCCCCTGTCCCCTGGGCTGTCCCCTCCTCTCCGGGGTCTGTCAGCCAGCTCCGAGCTCCCTCCTCTGGACACGGCCGGCAGCAGAGCCCGTGTGCCAGCCTGCACACGCGTGTGGGCGTGCAAGTGTGCCTGCTTGTGAGTGCACAGGCATGGGGACGGGTGTGTGCGTACGGGTGGCCGTGTGTGCGCTTTGCCTGGGCACCCTGCGCTCATCCCGTGTGCCCCTGCACCCAGGCACCTGCTGTCCCCTGTGCCCCTGCCCAAGCTCCATCTCCTGTCCCCCATCCGCAGTGTCCCTGCCCAAGCTCTGGCTCC
>VYXH01001394.1:118187-146854 GCA_013397275.1 Burhinus bistriatus | reverse complement strand
CCCCCCCCCAAAGCAGTGTTAGAGGCTCCTGAGGGTTCTACAGCCCCCAAAGCAGCCCTGGGGGCTCACAGGGGTCACAGCTGGTGACGGCGGTCATTCAGGGTCCCAGCAGAGGGACCTCGGCTGAAGCACGGTATTGCTCCCTGGTCGGGGGCCGAGTGTCTCCTGCAATCTCCTTCCTGTCTCTGCCGGCAGCGTGAAACCCGGCCAGAGCCCTGCCTGCAAAGGGCAGCAGTAAAGGGCAGCCTGTCTGGGAGGGGGCAGGTGTCGAGCACGGTATGGCAGCGCACGGTGACGGCCGGACAGGTCCCGGCTCCCCGGCAGCAGGATGGGAGCCCCCAGCTCCTTTCCCAGGCAGCGTCCCCCTGTCCCCATGTGGGGTGCGGGCAAGAGTCCCCTGGGGAGGGGACAGGGGCTGGGCAGGGATGCGCAGAATCTGTCCTGGGCTGGCCCTGCTGCCCCCCAAGCCTCTCTACCCCTGCTCAGGGGGATGGGGGTGTGTGTTTCCCCTTCCCCCCCCGCCCCCCAGCTGGGCTGGGGTCCCCCAGATGCTGGGCTGCATCATCCCTTCCCTCCCCTCTGCTGCTTTTTGTGCCACGGTGCTGAATTAAGCCGCTGCGCGCCAGCGAGACATGGGTGCCCACCGAGCGCCAAGGTTACTGACCTTTCATGCTCCGTGCTCCTGCGCCCCGGCCCTGCCATCAGCTTGATGTGCTCTGACAACGGCGACGCTTCCCCGGCCCTGTCGGGGACCAGAAGAAAGTCCCATAGGGGCGGCAGTGGCACGCGGGGGTGCCGGGGGGGCGCAGCGTGGCAGGCACTCCGGCTTCGCTGCTATCGATCCTGCAGCTCAGAGCTGGTCGATGAGGCTGAGTGTGAACGGTGATGCAGCGGGAGCCTCGTACCCACCCCCCCTTGGCTCCCCAGGGCCTGTATGGGGGTGGTCTTGGTGTCACCCCACCTGTACAGGAGCCGGGGACCTCAAGGGCGAGGTGATGGTGGGTGGCTCGGATGGCATGTGGGGGGTCTGTGGGGACCTGGCTCTGTGTGCTAGCGTCTTCCTACCCTGCAGGCTGTGGCATCACCTAGCCCTCGGGTGACATGATCTCTGCCCACCCCACGCAGTGACATGGGAACACCTCGTCCCCCAGCACGGAGGGATGTGGGATGTAGTTCCAAGGCTGAGGGTGCCTACAGCCACTCTGGGTGCAAAATCCTCTGCTCCTCACCTGCAGACACCCAGCACTTGTACTCATGTCCTCTCTGGAGCACCCAAGGCAGCTGGGATGTCCTGTGGCACTCATGGGTCCTCTCCATTTCCCGAGTTTTCCCATGGCCAGGGAGTGTACTCCAGAGCAAGCCATTGCCCGAGGGGTAGGATAGCCCCTGGGTGTCCCCATATACCGCAGGGGGCTTGCAGGGAAACCCCAGCAGCGGCGCAGACCTTCGGTCTTAGATGCACTGCTGCCTGTCCCTGTGCTGCCTGCACCGGCACAGGGGACCAGGAGCAGGATGGACACCCGACCCCACAGCCACGGGACAGGCAGCTGCCTGCTTGCAGGGCTCTGCACCAGGCTGGCTTGCCCTCCCCAGCTGGTGTGTTCAGCAGGGGACCAGCAGCTCTCTCCTTGCAGGTCGGGTCTTCAACGGCTCTGCCAAACCCATCGACAGTGGTCCCCCGGTGATGGCCGAGGACTTCCTGGACATTAACGGTGATGGCTCTGGGCTATGGCATCACTTTCTGGGCTCCTTTTACCAGCCACGGGCAATGCGGGAGGGTCTCGGAGACAGCCGGGCATCCAGGGATAAAGCCGTGCCTTGATGGCCAGAGCAGCCCCGTGGTGCTGGCCCCACCCCAGCTCCCTGGGAGGGTCCATCCGTCCCCGTTGGGGTGCCCTGGGTGGGCGTATGAGTGCAGGGGTGCCTGGTGAGCCCATCCCACCCCAGGGCTGTTGCTGGATGGCTGCACTGGTCCAAGATCGTGCCTCTTCCTTAGCTCAAGAAGCTCTTGCCTAATAGTTGGCACCAACCAGGATGATTCTTTCATTTTGGGGTGCCCTGTGGGTGCCTCATTCCCTTTCCTGCTCCAGGCCAGCCCATCAATCCCCATGGCCGCATCTATCCTGAGGAGATGATCCAGACTGGGATCTCACCCATTGACGTGATGAACAGCATCGCCCGGGGCCAGAAGATCCCCATCTTCTCCGCTGCCGGCCTCCCCCACAATGAGGTGGGTTCCTGCGGGGTGCCGAGCGCCCGGCACAGCCCCAGCAGCAGGCGGAGGAGGCAGTGTGGAGGGATTTGGAAGGGCTGGAGTCTGTCTCCTGTGTCTCTCGTCCTCTCCCTGCTGTGCTCTGGCTCCCTGCTGTGCTCTGCTAGCCGTGACAGGCCAGACCCACTTTTTGGGGTGTGTGTTGTGTTCCCTGACACCCCCAGCCATACAGGGTGACGGGCTAGTGCGCGCAGGAGAAGGGAAGCTCACATTGCCTTGTGCCCCAGTTTCCCCATCTGCAGTGAGGTGGTAAAGCAACCTCTGCTACACCAAGAGCTGCGCTGGGTGGGGAGAGGTGCTCTGGGCTGATGTGGGGTGCTTGAGTCCATGGGGCAGGGGCCTCACACCACCCCATGGCCCCACGAGTGCGACCGTGCTGGGCAGGCAGAGCAGGAGGCGATGGAAATACCAGCCTGATAACCACGGGCACACCGGCACGGTGGATGGGCAGCACCGCTCCGGCCCCCCCGGCACAGACAGTGATGCGATGGGATGGAAAACCGGCCCTGACAGATCGGGAGCGACAGAGGAGGGTGACCACGGTCAAGTCAGGGCCCGGCATGACGGGCGCCATGCCATGGCAAGGGGGCATGGCTGGCTGGGAGGGGGGGAAGCCCCCAATTCCCCCCGACCCACAGGGCTGGGTACCCACCTGCAGGCTGCCTGGGCAGCTGGGGGTGCTGATGCCTGTCCTGGGATGCTCTCTCCTCTGCTGGTTCCTGTTTGTCCTATCATCTCCATCCTCGGCACCCCCTGCCCCTTGCTGCCCTGGGAGCTGTATCCTGGTCCCAGAGGGGCTGTGACCCCTCTCGGGGGGGGGGACTTGGCTGTGGGGGCTGGCCCTGTGCTGCCCGCTTGTCCCTGTCCCACTGCAGATTGCTGCACAGATCTGCCGACAGGCGGGCCTGGTGAAGAAGTCTAAGGATGTAGTGGACTACCATGAGGACAACTTCGCCATCGTCTTTGCTGCTATGGGGGTGAGTCAGTCCCAGGACAGGACAGCCCAGCCAACCTTGGGAAAGCCTGTTGGTGGGGAGCCCAAATTGCATAGCATGTGTAGGCAAGCTTGCTGCCACCTCTCTGCACCACCTCGTCCCCCGCCTGCCTCAGTTTCCCCATGCAGGAAGCCACCCCACTCCTGCTGACAGGCTTCTCCTCCCACGTGGGCAGGTGAACATGGAGACAGCTCGCTTCTTCAAGTCAGACTTTGAAGAGAATGGCTCAATGGAGAACGTGTGCCTCTTCCTCAACTTGGCCAATGACCCCACGTGAGTGAACCCCATGGCTCTGGCACGTGGCTCTCCTCCTTCTCCTTCTCCTTCTCCTTCTCCTTCTCCTTCTCCTTCTCCTTCTCCTTCTCCTTCTCCTTCTCCTTCTCCTCCTTCTCCTTCTTCTTTCTCCTTCTTCTTTCTCCTTCTCCTTCTCCACCTTTCTCCTCCCTCACTGCTGAGGACCTGATCCATCTCAGGTGGATCGAGGTGCAGGGGCTAGTGCTGGGTGCAGCTGGGGATCATTAGGGTCCTGCCATGCATGGGAACCCCAACGGCTGTGGGTCCCTCTGCTCCCCATGTGCCAGCCCCGCACCTGAGCGCTGTGAGCCCTGTTTTGAGCAGCAGAGTGGGGCTGCAGAAGCCAGGGGTGGGGCTGAGAGCATCCTGGACGGTGCTGAGTCCCTCCAGCTCCTCTGTGTGCCTTCCTGGCACCCCCAAACCTGGCCCCATGCTGGGACAGGGAGCAGCCTCCAGTGTGGTTCAGTGAGGGGCACCATGGGGGTGCAGAGGGGTATGCGCAGGCTGGGCTCTGCTGGGCACACTCTGAACTGTGGGGCTGGGGGACCCCCCTTTGGCAGAGCAGGGGGACCCCCTTGGTGGGGCTGGTGCGGATGTGCTGGGCTCTGGCCAGCGAGAAGTCCAGTGGGCAGCAAACGAGCAGGGAAGCTGGCACCAAACCTGACCAGCTTTTGGGTTCCCATCCCTTCCCATAGTGGCTGGAAGCCGATACCCTGGGTGGGCAGTGGGTGCCACCCTCCTCCTCCCTGGCCAGCACCTGGTCCCAGTTCGGGTACCCCAAGAACTGGGGTCTCCAGGGGTGCCCAGTCACCCCTGCCGACAGCCTGGCATGCTGCAGGGAGGCGGTGCAGTCAGTGCCCCGCAGGCACCCACGGGGCTCTGGGGATGCTCTGCAGGGGTGAGTGTGGGATCTGAGGGTGCCCACCCTGTACCCTCACAGGATTGAGCGGATCATAACCCCCCGCCTGGCCCTGACCACCGCTGAGTTCCTGGGCTACCAGTGCGAGAAGCACGTACTGGTGATCCTGACGGACATGAGCTCCTATGCCGAGGCCCTGCGGGAGGTCAGTATGTGTCCCCCAGGACCTGCCCTGGTCCCCTATATCCTCCTGGTGTGGCAGGGGATGAGGATTGTCTTGTTGGGGTGCTCAGGGTGCCTGGAGTGCTTGGGGTCCCCAGGGTGCTGGGGGTACTTGGGATGCCTGGGGTGCCTGGGGTGCTTGGGGTGCCCAGAGTGCTCAGGGGTGCTCGGGATGCCCAGAACACTTGGGATGCTTGGGGTGCTCAGGGTGCCTGAAGTGCTTGGCGTCCTCAGGTTGCTGGGAGTACTTGGGATGCCTGGGGTGCTCAGGATGCCTGGAGTGCTTGGGGTCCTTAGGGTGCTGGGGGTGCTTGGGGTGCCCAGGATGCCTGGGGCACTGGGGATGCCTGGGGCACTGGGGATGCCTGGGGTGCTCAGGGTGCCCAAGGTGCTGGGGGTGCTTCAGCCCCCTGCAGCACTAACAGCAGCCCCCCTGTCCTGCAGGTGTCAGCAGCCAGGGAGGAGGTGCCTGGGCGCCGTGGCTTCCCCGGCTACATGTACACTGACTTGGCCACCATCTATGAGCGAGCTGGACGTGTGGAGGGCAGGAATGGCTCCATCACGCAGATCCCAATCCTGACCATGCCCAATGACGGTCAGTGGCCCCAGGGGACACAGGAGTCCCCGTGGGATGTGCGGTGCCACCACTGTGCCTGCACCGGGAAACCACAGGGCTGGGAAATACCAAATTGTTTTGGTTTAACAAGTTTTAGGGGAGCTTGTGGGATCTGTCAGGGTAGTGAAGCTTGCTGGGATGCTTTAGGGTTATTTTTCCACCCAAAGTTGTCCCTCTGGGCCCCCCAGGCAGAGCAGAGTGCTGGGTTTCAGCCAAAGGTTGTGGTTGAGGGGGACTCAGACTTGAGGAGCATGGAGGGGTGTGTGTGTGTGCAGGTGCGGGTGTTGGGGTGCACACACAGGCAAGTCTAAAACAGGTAGTTCTCTGCCTGGTGATGGGGGGAACTGGCTCTTGCTCACAACCACAGGCTGGTGCAGCTTCCCCCAGGGCCATGCTGCTCTGGTCACTGCCCGGCGCGGAGCACGGCCATGTCCCATGCCCAGCTGAGCAGCCAGACCCGCTTTTGGGGCTCACACCACCCTGCCTTCCCCTAGACATCACCCACCCCATCCCCGACCTGACGGGCTTCATCACCGAGGGGCAGATCTACGTCGACCGGCAGCTCCATAACAGGCAGGTTCGTTCCTGTGCCCCTTCCCAGCTCCATACCATGGCAGCACGGGGATGGATCCAGCACTGCCGTGGCTGTCAGCATCACGTGGGGCTGGAAACCACCCGAGAGCACTGGGATAGGGGGTGCCGAGGGCAGGGGGGAGCCTGAAGTGGGGACAGTGGTCCCTTTGCCTGCACGGGGGTTCCCAGCAGGGCTGGCAGCAGGAGAACATTCCCTCTTGCCCTGCAGATCTACCCCCCCATCAACGTGCTGCCCTCCCTCTCCCGCCTGATGAAATCAGCCATCGGGGAGGGCATGACCAGGAAGGACCACGGGGATGTCTCCAACCAGCTGGTAAGGGCTGGGCAGGAGGGGAACAGTGACGGGTGGGGCTGGGGGGAGCAGGACCATTTGTCCCTTCAAAGCCTTCCCCCCCCCTGTGCCTGGGGTTGAGATCTTGGTGCTCTTGGCCATGATGGACTTGAGCACTTATTTTTGGCACCTTCTCGGTGTGAGGGGGAGTTGGGGTAAGGGGGCGGGATGCTTTGCCCTGGGAAGTGTAAAGTCCAGGGGATGCAAAGCTCCAAGGGGGAGCGGAACTGTAGCTTGTTCTGCTGCAAGAATCCCAGGCTGACAGCAAGCCAGAATTTTTTCCACGCAGCATGTGTTATTACATATAATATAATTATGTATAACCGTGGATGCTGCAGACACCAGAGGGCTTTGAAAAGTGCCTGGTCACACAGGCTGAGCCCGGGCATGCAGACCCTGCTCGGGGTGTCCCCCAGGTGCAGGGTGACACAACCGGGCAGCAAATGGCCGAATGAAGGCTGGTGTTTCCCTGAGCCACTCCCAAGCTGGTCAGGGGGGAACCTGTGCTGCTGTCCCTGCTCTGCCTGTCCGGTGGGTTGCACAGAGTATCTGTCTGCCTGACGGCTGCCTGCCTGTCCCACAGTACGCCTGCTACGCCATTGGGAAGGATGTGCAGGCGATGAAGGCGGTGGTGGGGGAAGAGGCTCTCTCGCCCGATGACCTGCTCTACCTGGAGTTCCTGCAGAAGTTCGAGAAGCAGTTCATCACCCAGGGTGAGTCAGACAGCCAGACACCAGCACTGGAGCTGGGAGGGGATTTCAGAACTGGACCGGACCCCCAGCATCTTGCAGCTCCTGCACCTCCCTTGCCTGCATCTCTTCCCAGGTCCCTACGAGAACCGGAGCATCTTCGAGTCCCTGGACATCGGCTGGCAGCTGCTGCGCATCTTCCCCAAGCAGCTGCTGAAGCGCATCCCCGAGAGCATCCTGGCCGAGTACTACCCGCGCGAAGCCAAGGCACTAGGCCAGGGGGTGGCCAGCACAGTGCTCTAACCCCTCCCTGCTCTGGGCTGAGATGCTCAGCTTTGGGGACTAGCCTCTCCTCCCCCAAACCTCTATGGACCATCCAAAGGTCCCTCTGGTGGGGCTGGCCAGGGTTAGCTGCTGGGAGGGTGCAGAGGGCTGCGAGTCCTCGACACCAGCGTCCCAAAGTGGTGAGAAACCTCTTCTTTTTGCTCAATAAAACCAGTGTGGTCACCAAAACCCCTTCGTGCTCTTGCACTTCCCACCATGGCTGTTCCTTCCCACCCTTGGGCACCCCTGGTCCGTTGCCATCCTCTTGCCTTCACCCTTGCAGGAGCAGCACTCCCTGCCCAGCCCAGGCACGCTGCCTGATGCAAGCAGAGCTCCTTGCCTGGTTGAGCAGAGGTGCAGGAAGCTGCCCAAGCTGCCACTGAGCTGGCATCTCCTCAAACCACGGCATTTTTTATTTTAAGATGACCCAGGAGGTGTAAACGCCATTAGAGGCGGGTGTTTGCTGCACAGCTGCACAGGGAAGGAACTGGTGGGCTTGGCAGTATTAGGTTTGCAGTTGCAGTTGATCTTAAAGGTCTTCTCCAACCTAAATGATCCTGTGATTCTGTGATTCTATGACCTGAACATCTGCCTGGGTTAAAGCGACTCGCAGCCAGGACAGAGCGAGTTTTGGTTCCCGGTGGCTTTTGCACCAGCAGTTCTCCCCTGCACAGCCCCTTCTGCAGAAGCCATCCCGCTCAGCTGGGTCTGGCTTTGCGTCCTTGCTGAGAGCTCGGTTGCTGCCATGGCAGGACCAGCACTGCCCAGATCGGGGTGCTCAGCACCGCCATAGGCGGTGATGGTGGTGCAGCCACCGAGCCTGCGCCAGGACGGCGCAGTTTCACTTCCCTGCAGAGGGCGGGGAGGGTGAGGAGAGTGCTGGGGTGGTGGGCAGACACCCTGCCGAGCTCGGGGTGCTGGGTGCCACCACACCAAACACCATGGCCTGGGCTGGGGAAGGCGTTGGGCAGCTCGCAGGTAAGGTCCCTCATGTGCGTTCGAGGACATGGTGGGCTCAGTGGGCTCGCATGCAGCCAGGCATCCTCACACAACTCAAGGCAGGGTGGTGGGGTTGTTTCTGACTGTCCCCTGCCACCATCACCGTGGCCTCTGGGCGCTGCCGGCTGAACGAGGTGGCTTGCAGGGGGTGAAACCAGCCCAGAATGGGGCCTGGAGAGGGATTTTCTCCACTCAGCCTTGTGTCGTGGAGGGACCAATGACTGGTGTGTTGTATTTAGATGGACTGCCAGCTCCCAGGCACCAAGTGTGTCTGCCTGCCTGTCCGTCCATCCATCCCTCTGCCACTCTGGGCTGCGGGAGGTGCCTGCCCCGGCTGCCAGCTGTGGTTTAGGGCTTTTGCCGGCATTTGCATCCTTGTACAGCTTCACCTTGCAAGAGCCGAGGCCATTGGGGAGCAGCGCCGTTTGCACAGCCCAAGCCCCACAGCTGGCCTGGGTGTCTTGGCACAGGGGTCTTGGCGGAGGGTCCCGGGGCCTTTGCTTGGCAGCAGCACACCCGTCCTGTGAGTCCCACAGGGAAGCCCAGCCCTTGCAGACAGTGTAAGTTCCCAGCAGCAGTGGCTGGATTACAAACTGGGGGGGGATTTAGATTCCAGAGCGCATTCCCCACCGGATTAGGTCTGTGATGGGAAGGGTTGGAGGCAGGTGCTGGATTCCTGCCCCGCTGGGTCTCAGGGCGTGATGCGCCACAGTCCCTCTGGGACCTGCCCTGGGGGGAGCTGGGTAAGCAGCTGGAAGGATGGGAGGACCCTGGCGCACCTAGGCACGAAGCAGCTCCCAGGTCCTGACTGCTGGGGACCACCAGCCCCTGCCAGTGACTGTGCCTGGGGACACGCTCCCTTGTACATGCCCATGTGCAGTCAGTGGGGTCTTGCACATGGGTCCCCCCAGACCAGTCACCCCCGTGTGGTGGTGGGGAAGCCTGGTGATGCCAGCGACTGTCCAGCACCCCATGTCACCCTGATGTCCCTCCACAGCCACAGGCACCAGCCAAGCCCAGCAAGGGCACAGCTGTGTGGTGGCACCTCTTGGGCGAGCTGTGGGCACGTGCTCGCTGCGGCAGCAGGATGTTCTGGGATGGCCTTTCCTCTCCCAGAATCTCTCACTGGGATTTTTCCTGGCTGTGCTCCTGCCTCCTCCGAGCAGCCCCTTTACTCCAATGCCCTCCAGTCCTTTGCAGCCACCTTTCAAGAGCTGGTTACTGTCAGGTCATATTTTTGCAGGCTGTTCCTCCCGCTCCAGGCTGTTCTGCTGTACGGACTTTCCCATTTTTCTTAGGACACACAACTCCAGCAACCACAGAGGCACCAGCCTGCGGTGCGGAGGGTGCTCAGCCCCTGCCCCTTGCAGAGAAGTGCGAGGCTGGGAAAAGCAAAGGGGTAGAAACACCTCCTGGGTTTCCAGTTGCACTGGTGATCTTCTGTTGTGCTTTTGGTTCCTCTGCAGCCATCCTGGAGTCAGAAAGTAATGACGATGAGGAGGAGGAAGAGGAGGAAGAGGAGGAAGAGTCAGCTATGGTGCAGGTATCACTCACAGGCTCATTTTCTGTTTTATTTCCTCCTCCTGCCCATGTGACTCTGAGGTAATGAAGGGCTGATCCTCCTGTGCCCTCTGCTCCAGCTGTGGCCGTGTGCCATAGTGCCAGGGTGCTGATCACCAGGGTGTCATGGTCACAGCATCCCCAGCATGGCTGGCAGCATCCAGGTGCCTTGGGGCTCACCAAGACAGCACCAATGCAATGTCATGCCAACGTAACACCACGTGCGTGTCTTCTCCCCAGCAGCATCTGTCCCTCTGCCAGGAGGTGGGTGAAGCGGAGGAGCGGCTGGCTGAGCTCGAGCAAGGTGAGCCCTGCCCTGTCCTGGTGTCACATCCTGGCACAGTCCCATATGGGTACTTGGGGCCGGCTTCAGCCCCTCACTGGAGCTGGTGGTGATGGGGTCAGTGGGATGGTCAAGTGGAAAATCCCTGTGGTGGCGCAGAGCCGGGTGCCATCCCTGGTCCTAGGTGACTTGGCAGGGCTCTGCCAGCCGCTCGGTGGGGCTGGCTGCGGGCAGGGAGGAGGGCATGGCAGCAGCTGAGACTCCCACCGAGGCACTGAGGGCCGGGCGGCTGCCTGAATTCAGCCTCCGCTGCTGCCAGCGTCACAGGCACTGCTGGCTGAGCTCTCGGCGCTGGAGATGGAATTTGAGATTGAGAGGACGTGCCGGCAGCAAGCTGAAGCCTACGCAGCCCAGGTAGGGGCAGGCAGTGCTCACCCCGCTGCTGTTCCCCCCCCCAGCACCCAAATGCCTGAGGCTCCTCGCAAGGATGCAAGGATGCCAGCACATCCCCCACCGGTGCACCCAGCTCAGTGGTGCAGTAGAAAACCCGAGGGGTCTCCATCCCACCCCAGGTGAAGCAGGAGAACAAGCAACTGAAGCGGCTCAGCCTGGCTCCGATGGCCCCCCCGGCCCTGCCTAAGGAGGATCCCCCCGAGGAGGATCCCGACCCTGCCCAGCGCTACAGGCAGCAGCTCGAGGGTAAGCCGGGCTGGAGGCTCCTGGCTCAACCCCAGCCAGAAATGGTGAAGCCAGAGGCAAAGCACCAGCCCCTGCCCAGCTGCCCCGTCTCGTTGTCTCCTAAGTCTAGCTCAGCCTGGCCCTGCAGCTTCAGGTTGTGCCTGGGCCTTGTTCTGGGTAAACAATGAGAAAGTGATACTAAAATCAAACGAAAAAGGTGAAATGAAAGTGCTGTTGCTCACACTTCCTCCTTTCCCATCCTGTTTTCCCATGTCGGCAATTTTGGCTGTGTTTGCAGATCTGCTTGTCAGTACCAGGGAGGTCTGGGGGATGTGCCCGAGGAAGGAGGGATGCACCCCTTGGGACAGATGCACTGCTCGGCAGGATGCACCCCTCGGAGGGACGCACCCCTTTGGGGGGATGCACTGACCAGGGAGATGCACTGGTAGGGGAGGATGCACCCTTCAAGGGGGGATGTACCCCTCAGGGGGGATGGCCCACTCCAGCCAAACCCCCACGGTCACATAATGTTGTGACTTTGCCCATGGGCTGACCCCTGGGGGATGCTCGGGGGCAGCTTTGGTCAGGGAGAAGGGTGCTGAGTATGGCCTCTGCTGTCCTGTGGGTTGCTATTCCACCCCGTTGCCACGTGTCTGTCCCTCTGGGTCATCTCCCAGAACCAGCTTCCAACAGAGTCACTGGTGACATGGGCAGGACAGGGTTGAGCTAGGGAGGGTGTTGCTGTAGCCCCAGCAGCCTGGTCCTCAGCGACCAGCTCTGGGAGAGTTGCGCTCCCCTTTCCCACCCCTTGCCACCCTTTTCTCACCCCTCACTCCCCTCTTTGCTCCCAGATCTGCAGGAGAAGATCTCCTGGCTGCTGGCACAGAGGAAGGACCTCACCATCCAGGTCCAGGAGCTGCAGAGGCAGAATCAGGACCTGCAGGACCAGGTACCTCCTGAGACCCCAACTGGGACACCCCAGCTGAGCAGGACCCCCCAGGACAGGGTGTCCCTTCATCACCCTCCCTGTTCCCCTCCTTCCCTGGCTCCTGCTCATCCTTGTAGCTCCTTGCCAAGCTCAGGACAGCTGTTTTGGGAAGAAAGATCCCCCTCTGCAGCACCTTACCATCTCCCTGATGTTCCAGAGGGGGTGGGCTGGGCACGGCGGGACCCCCCAGCTGAGCCTGGGGCTGAGTGGGGCTTGTCCTGCTGCAGCTGGAGACTGGGCAGGAGGAGCGGCAGCGCCTGCGGGCAGCCCTGGGCACTAGCCAGCGGGCGCTGAAGTCCTTCAAGACAGGTGAGTTGGGTGCTGGGTCCCCATGGCCGTGTCCTCTCCCTGGCTTGCTGTGCCCTGGCAAGCCGGTGAAGGAGCAGCTGGCAGCTGCCTAGTGTCACCCAATCTGGTGAACTGGTGAAGCCAAAGGCAACAGTGCAGCACTGGGAGCTGCAGCTGGATTGCCGGGATATGGGTGTCCCCATCCATGGGAGGTGGCTGTGCCGAGGCTTCTGCCCTCCCCCACCCTCCAAGCCCCCTTTCTCCCTGGCAGTGTCGCAGATCGTCACCCAGGATTACTGTGAGGCGATGCAGCAGCTGGAGCTGGAGCAGGACCTGCGCCTGCATGCCGAAGCCTTCGCGCATGAGGTGTGGCTGGGCCCTGGGTAACCCTACTCATGGGTGCTGGGGGGGCGGGGCAGACACCCACGGAGGGTGGGAGAGTGAGGTACAAACACCCCAATCCTCATCCTACCACTGTCTTAGCCCTGGATCTCAAGAGCATGGGGATGCTCCTGGGCATCCCTTGTGGTCCCCTGGGATGAAATTAGATGGGTTTTGCTCCCAGCCTCGCTGGAAAGGGTTTTTCTCTTGCTGGGGTGAGCCCAGGAGCTCAGTCCCTCCCTGACGCCCATCCCTGTGGGCAGATGCTGGTGCAAAAGAAGGAGGCGAACAGGCAGAGCACGATCCTGCTGCAGAGCACGGGGCCCAGCACCCAGCTACTGGCAGCCCTGCAGGAGGTGGGACGCCTGACCCGGGAGCTGGAGGAGGCCAGGCAGGAGCAGCAGCAGCGGGTGAGGAGCCGTCCCTGAGGATGGGTGACATGGTGGGGGGAGCGGGACTGGGGCACAGCACAGTTCCGGGGCTGGTGGTGTTTTCCCTGGTTGCAGGAACAGGCTGCAATCAGGAGCAGACCCCTCCATCACCCCCTCCATGCCCACCCTGTGCTGTGTGCCACAGCCCAGAGAGACTGTTCTTCCATGGATTTCCACTAGCGCTTCTTGGGTGCCAGGGAGAGGGTCCCACACTGGGCTAGCACCCCCCAGCCTACCAGGCTGCCGTCACCCAGCCAAGAAGGGCCCTAAAATTAACTTCAAGTTCCTTGCAAGCGGCCAATTTGTGGGGCTGTGGAGCACCCACATCCCTGCCAGGGATGGCATGGGGAGGGGTGGGGGAGCAGCTCCTGGGCTGCACCCAGCGCCCCCCATCCCCTGCTCCCGCAGGTGAAGGAGCTGGAGGAGCAACTGGGGAGGCGGCCGGAGCCGGAGGAGCTGGATGCGGCCCGAGCTGCCCTGGCTGCGGCGGAGGATGGGAAGCTGCAGCTGATGAAGCAGCTGCAGGAGGCTGAGCGGCGGCTGGTGGGGCTGGAGGAGGAAGGTGGGTGCTTTCACCACTGCCCGAAGCAGGCAGGAGGCCACAGTGGTGCTGGAGGGATCTCCACGGTGCTGCCTGCCCGTGGCTGGGGTGGACTCAGGCTCCGAGGGGCACCAGCCCCCTGCACAACCCCAACCGCACCCCGTTGCAGTGGAGTCGCTGCGGGAGAAGTTGACTCAGAGTCCACCGCTGCAGAGTCAGACCCCTGAGCTGGTTGCACCCGCACCACCGCCGCCGCCGCCGCCACTGCCACCACCTGCACCCACTGTCCCCGTGGAGTAAGTGACACTGCCCGACATCCCAGTCACCTCCTGCAGAAAGCAGCTCAGGCAGCCCAGGGGCTTCCAACTTGTCTCTGCCATAGCAAATAAGCTCAGCTGGGGGCAAACTCTTCTCCACCTCAACCCCACTGCTCTCGCCCACCATGACAGTCTGTCCCCAAGCCGTGCCCGGGCATCGTCCCCAGCAGGAGGTGCAGGGTGTGGGGTGGGTGGCAGAGCTGGCCGCAGGGGCCAGACCCCAGTGGGATATTGGGGAGGGTGAGGTGGGCCTGGCTCTGAGCTGGGGGGGTCCAGGCAGATCCTCACTGGAGGGGCAGTGGGCAGGCTGGGCATCGTGTCTGGCTTTTTGTAGGGGAGCGGTGCAGCTTGGCCGGGCTCTTACCTCCCCTCTCCCTTCCAGCCCGCTCTCAGTGATCAGGCAGAGGAAGGGGCTGGCAAACCTGCAGCGCAGTAAGTCCCCCCATGCTGTCCCACTGCACCCTGGGGAGGGGGGCGTCCTGGCGCTGTGGGGGCTCCCCTGGCAGCACCATGGGGTGGGAGATTCCCTGGGCGTGGGGAGGACGGGCTTTCTCCAGGACAGAGGTTTGCCAATGCCTCTCTGGCTCAGGCATCTCCCATCCATCCAAAAGTGTTGCTCTAAGCTCCCATTGGGGGGTGATGGACACCCTGCCAGCCTCCAGCTCCCCAGAGGAGGGTGCTCAGACCCCAGCATCCCTGTCCTGCCTGGCATGGGTGGAAGATGAGCCCTGACAGGGTTGTACCCGGCTCTGGGTGATAGCCAGGTTTGGCCTTGTGGGAGGGACCCCGGGTATGTGGGAGGTGACAGGTCCCCACCCCAGCAGAGACTGAGCCCTGTCATGAGTGCGTGGGGTCTCAGCGTGGTGCTCCCTGCACAGGCAAGCCAGAAGCTGATGATGCTAAAGCTCGAGCCGTGCAGGAGATGATGGAGCGGATAAAGAATGGGGTGGTCCTGAGGCCTGCGAAGGAGCGGGTGCCCCTAGGCCAGGTAGGCGGGGACTTGGGCTTGGTTGTTGCCAGGCACCTCTGTCCCATGGGGGAATGTCCTTGGGGAGCCCCGGGACTTGGGGTGGGTTTGGGGAGCGTCAGCAGCTCCAGGGAGCTGTGGGGCCGGCAGGATGCGGCCGCATCTCCTCCCTCCCCTCCCGCAGGGTCCAGCAGTGGTAGCCAGCAAGCGGAGGAGTGCGGCGCTGGAGCTGCAGGGCATCCTGGTGAGCAGCCCTGTCCCAAGTGGGGGGTCATGCCAGGCCATCACACAGGGACCTGGGAGCCATTGTCCCCAGCTGCAGCCATCACGCATCGGGCTGCCTCAGGGCTGGCCAGGAGCACAGCCCTGGAGGTCCCAGCACCTGGACGTCATCCCTCAGCATCTGGGCTCTGTGTGGTGTTTCCTAGGGTGCCATGAGGAGGGCGAGCAGGAGGTCCAGTGGGCGGCAAAGCAGCCTGAAGGGCAGGGACAGGCAGCTGGAGTCCATCCTGCAGCGGCGGCGCCGGGCGGTGGATGCCTCTGCACCCACGCTGCCAGCCCCGCCGCCCGCCCCCGGCCCCCTGCAGCAGGACCATGAGGATACTGGGGCTGCGGGGAGGCCGGATCCTGGTATGGAGTAGGGCTTGGTGGGGAGGGGATGCGGGGGCTCAGGCTGGATGACCCCCGTGGAGTGAGAATGTCCCCAGGGACTGGCACAGAGGTGACACCCACACGTGTCCCCTCACTGCCCTGCCTCAAGGCCAACTGATGCTCTGCGGTCCCATCCTGTCACCATTCCAGATGACAAGCTGCCAGGCAATGGCACGGGTCCCCACAGACTCTGCTCTTGCTCTCACCTCACTGCACGTCTCCTCTCTGTCTGTCTTTCTGTCTCTCCCCAGGGGACAAGGATATTGCGACGGCTCCATCTGGGTGCTCGCTGGGGAGTGAGGATGGGGTCCCGTTCAGACCCCGGGCTGCGGGTGGCCTCCCCAGGACCCGGCCCCTCACCCGCCTGGCCGGAGGCAGGGGGGAGCCAGGGTAGAGGCAGCTGCCCACTGTGCTGCCCCTCGCCCAGCACCGCCAGAGCTGCACGGCCACAGCAGAGCGAGCAGAGGGCATGGCAGCAGGGGCGGCTGCTGCAAGCTTTCACCCTCATTTTCCAGCAGTGTGCATCCTCTTGGGCTTTAATTAAAGTGAGGTGGCACTGGGTTCCGCACGCCACGTTGTCACTGGAGAGGCACGTCTGCTGGGAGAGGGGGTGGCAGTGGGATGGGGCTGTGGCCGGCTTGGATGGCAGCGGAGCTGCTGCAAACTGGTCCTGGCAAGAGAGCTCGTGGGACCGGAGCAGAGCACCCACTCTCCTGCCACCCTAGGGTGCCCAGCAGCTGGGCAGGGATGCACATAACACGGCACTTACCTGCTGCAAGGAGGATATTTGTGTGTTCCCTCTCACCTTTGCAGTCTGAAGCCTCCACATTTAAGGAGACAAATGGCGCCCAGACTCTGAAAGAAATGGCTTTGATATGTGTCTGGGCGGAATAAGCTGCAGTGTCCCATGTCCCCTTGCCACCGTCCCGACCCTGCTCTGATGGAGATGCCCAGCCACGGCACAGGCAGCTGCTGTGTGCCAGCGGTGCTGGCTGGGGGGTGCAAGACCTCTCTTGGCACCAGTGGAGTCCACTGGAAAGCTCTGAGCCCCAACCACTGGCATGGAGGAGGGGGGCTGGGACCAGAGGTCTGCAGATGGGGACCTCCATGAGTGACCCTCCTCTGCAGATTTTGCCTCTTGCGTGGGACCCTGGGGAGCGAGACCTAAACCTCCTGCTTCTGGTGAAGGACAGACCCCTGAAGGTCTCAGGTTGTCCTTTGGAGGCTGGCTGAGCTGTTGCAGCCTCCCCCAGCTCCCCCTGATCCCACACACAGCCCCTGCCGGGGGAGTCCCAACTCTGCAGCAGAGGTCCAGCCCCAGGAAGGGCTCACAGGGCTCGGGTGGGGCCACACTCTGCACCCACTTTGCCAAGGTGTTCAGGTTCAGGCCAGCCATTCCTGGGTTCCCGGGGGAGCATGGTCCGGACGAATCCGTGCCTCCAGTACCCTGATGTTGGGGAGTGCCTGTGACACAGCACTCCTAGCCTTCAACCACCTCAGGGGTGAACGGTCCCTCCAGGCGTGCAGCTCCAAGGCTGGGGTCCCCAGAGAGCCAGCAGACTCTTGCTTACTTGAAAGGATGATGGTCTTAAGCCTATGCTTGTTTTTAAGCATTGGGGTCCACAGGAGATGGGTTTTCCCCTCGAGCTGCTGGCTCTAAGGCTATTAAGCCGGTCCCAGCGATTTGCTGCTCCGGAGAAGCTGCAGGGTTGTTCTCAGTCCAGGGAAAGGCATCTCTGTATATAGTTACTTGGAGGTGAAGAGCATGGATCTGCTCCATGAGGTCATGCTGCCAAGTGCCCGTGGTCCCGGGGCACCCACAGGTGTGGTGTGCCCTGCCCTGCTGATGTCCCCCCCATCCCCTTCCCTCTACCTGTCACAGCCTGTTGCAGGGGTGTTTTGGGTGCTTTAAGGCCGTCCTTCACACACAGCAGCAAAGTGAACAGCTTTGTACAGCTGAGCTTTGAACTCGCCCACCGCACCTTCAACAGTACCCAGAAGGACCTGCGGCAATGCTGGAACATACTGGGAGATGGAGAGTCACCACTGCCGGGACGTGGATGCTGGCTGGTTTCAGCGGCAGTGGCTCCCAAACTCTGCCATACCCAACCCTCAGTCCCAAGGAGCTTTCAAGCCATGGCTCTTCCTTTTAAATCCAAAGAACAAAAGCCTTAATTTAACTGTGGTTTCTTCATCTCCACCGCCTTGTTATGGACAGGAGATGCCAGGCAGGGGAAAGCAAGTGACAGCATCCTTATCCCTTGCACCAGATGCTTAATTAGCCAGGGCAATTCCCTTTGTCCTCCTGGGGCTGCTTTTATTGCAGATAAATTGTACACTTCAGGTCCTGAACTTGTCGCGGGGAACACGGGCTAGGTCTGTGCTAAAACCTGGGAGAAAAGGGAGCTCCCAGCAGTGGCTCGGCTGTCAGCTTTCCCCCGGAGCGTCTTTTTTCAGGGGGAAGCCGCATGCCAGGGGAGGCTGGTGGGTCCTCAAACATCCCTTCCCCAGGCAGAGGGCCCCCCCCCGCCTTTTTTCGGACAATGCTGCAGGGACACAAAGGGTGTCAGGGCAGGTTTGCGCTGCTGGTCACTTGTGTGGGCTCAGGCCTCTATAGAAGCAGGCACATACATCTGGCATCCCCTATAGAGGGATAAGCCAGGGCTGCTCAACCCTGGGGAACAGGCAGGACCCTTTCTTTCTTTTCTAAATAGTTTAGTCAGTTGTGTACCAGAGCAGCCAGGGGCAGCCAGGACTGTGGCTGCTCCTGAGCGTCCCCCTTCCACGCTGCATCTCCTTCCAGGAGTTAATTATTCTCCCCGTTAAAAATGCACGCCTTAGTTGTAGTCTGGATTCATGTACCTTCCACTTCCAGCCAACGATCTCATGATGCCTTTTTGCAATAATTAAAGAGCTGTCTGGGATCAGACTGAATGGCCCACAGGAATAAGGACATGCCAGGAAACTCACTCTGCTGGCCACAGTGGCATTGGAGAAGGGGTGATCCATTTTCGATGTACCCAAAGAGGGGACAGGTCCCTTTCTGGGGGACCTGCAGCAGCTGCGGTCCCCCCTGTTCCCCAGGGACAGCCAGGACAGGTTGCCGTCTTACAGCACTCCATCTCTCTGCTTTTTTCAATACATTTTCTTTCTCCTTCTCGAAGGCGTAGACAACTTGAACTAAAATATTTAAGGCAAGGAGCTTATCTTTCTAATTACCAAGCGTTTCTTGTCCTGGCCTTTCGATTCTCCAGACACCTGAGGGCTGCCATGTGGAAAGCAGACAAGGAAAGGCTGCTCGCGAGACGTACAAGCTCACCAGACTAAAGGATGAATGTCAGCTTGTTGAACAGATCCTCTTACTGGAAAAGAAGGCAAGAGCCGCAGGGACCACAGCACTGGGACCAGCTCAACCAGTTCAGAAAGCCCAGAGAGGCCAGAGCCAGGTTGCCCCCCTGCTCCTCCTTCCCTGGCCAAAGCTGAATGTCTCCAAATCCAGCTTTTCAGGTGACTCCCATCACAAAGGACCCAGCACCACCTGGCTCTCGCATTTTGATCCCTGCCGAATTCGGCCTCTCCCACGCACCCGCTCGGCGCCATCGGGGGAAATGCCGCGGCCCGAGCACAGTTACTCATCAGCAGCCTGCCCTTTCCCACCGCCACGCTGCCTGCACTCTGCCCGCTCCGTATCGAGTGAATTCCTCTCCCCTGATTACACCCTCCAAACACCCATGAAAATCAATGCCGGATCCGCTCCCGTGGGACAGGAAAGCCGTGCCCCGCCGGCTGCACTGTCCCCAAGCCACTAAAGCCACCACAGCCAGGGGAGAGCTGCCGAGCAGAGACACTTCGGAGGGCAGCTGCGTATTAATATACATGACTTTTAAATACTTAATCAAAGTGGTAATTCACACTTCTTTTTAAGCTGGACCTTCTTGCAAACCCTCTGTGGGTGGACTCCAAATCATCCTTGCCTCGTCCCTGTGAATAACAAGAGATTTTGTGTCTTATTCACTAGATTTCACAGGGTTCCCGTGTTTCGGGGCAGGGAACTGGGTGTTTTGACTGAAGCAGGGCTCCTGCGAGAGGGAGTGTTTTCAGGAGCCAGCCCCAAACCTCTCTCTGTGTACGGCAGGAGACAAGAGCCCAGCCAGGGAGCTAAGCGTGGTCCTTGCAGCCCCCACAGCATCACCTTCTCCCCACACAGCCGGAGCCTTCGGGGGGGGCTTTTTCTGATGCTCGCCTTTTAAATATTTATAGGGTTTCACTCGCTATCATCCAGTTATGCGAATTATCTGAATCTGGTTCAGCTCAAAGAAATGTGTGTCATTAACATCTTAAACACCCAATGATCACAAGCAGTAGTCAGGAAAAATGGACTTGTCATCTGGAAAAATACAAAGTAATCTACCCTCACTTTCTGGCTAAGTNCCCCCGGTGCCAACCCCAGCACTGCCGGCATCCACCTTCCTCCTCCATGGCAGAAACCTCTTTTTCACCCTAAATTCGGTCAAGCTTAAACCTGTCCATCAGGGAAAGGGAACGCCCAGGCAGCAGTGAGCCGGGGCAGGGGACAGAGCATGGGCCCGGCGTCCCCCACCCTGTGGCCTTGAAGNGGACCTGCAGCAGCTGCGGTCCCCCCTGTTCCCCAGGGACAGCCAGGACAGGTTGCCGTCTTACAGCACTCCATCTCTCTGCTTTTTTCAATACATTTTCTTTCTCCTTCTCGAAGGCGTAGACAACTTGAACTAAAATATTTAAGGCAAGGAGCTTATCTTTCTAATTACCAAGCGTTTCTTGTCCTGGCCTTTCGATTCTCCAGACACCTGAGGGCTGCCATGTGGAAAGCAGACAAGGAAAGGCTGCTCGCGAGACGTACAAGCTCACCAGACTAAAGGATGAATGTCAGCTTGTTGAACAGATCCTCTTACTGGAAAAGAAGGCAAGAGCCGCAGGGACCACAGCACTGGGACCAGCTCAACCAGTTCAGAAAGCCCAGAGAGGCCAGAGCCAGGTTGCCCCCTGCTACTCCTTCCCTGGCCAAAGCTGAATGTCTCCAAATCCAGCTTTTCAGGTGACTCCCATCACAAAGGACCCAGCACCACCTGGCTCTCGCATTTTGATCCCTGCCGAATTCGGCCTCTCCCACGCACCCGCTCGGCACCATCGGGGGAAATGCCGCGGCCCGAGCACAGTTACTCATCAGCAGCCTGCCCTTTCCCACCGCCACGCTGCCTGCACTCTGCCCGCTCCGTATCGAGTGAATTCCTCTCCCCTGATTACACCCTCCAAACACCCATGAAAATCAATGCCGGATCCGCTCCCGTGGGACAGGAAAGCCGTGCCCCGCCGGCTGCACTGTCCCCAAGCCACTAAAGCCACCACAGCCAGGGGAGAGCTGCCGAGCAGAGACACTTCGGAGGGCAGCTGCGTATTAATATACATGACTTTTAAATACTTAATCAAAGTGGTAATTCACACTTCTTTTTAAGCTGGACCTTCTTGCAAACCCTCTGTGGGTGGACTCCAAATCATCCTTGCCTCGTCCCTGTGAATAACAAGAGATTTTGTGTCTTATTCACTAGATTTCACAGGGTTCCCGTGTTTCGGGGCAGGGAACTGGGTGTTTTGACTGAAGCAGGGCTCCTGCGAGAGGGAGTGTTTTCAGGAGCCAGCCCCAAACCTCTCTCTGTGTACGGCAGGAGACAAGAGCCCAGCCAGGGAGCTAAGCGTGGTCCTTGCAGCCCCCACAGCATCACCTTCTCCCCACACAGCCGGAGCCTTCGGGGGGGGCTTTTTCTGATGCTCGCCTTTTAAATATTTATAGGGTTTCACTCGCTATCATCCAGTTATGCGAATTATCTGAATCTGGTTCAGCTCAAAGAAATGTGTGTCATTAACATCTTAAACACCCAATGATCACAAGCAGTAGTCAGGAAAAATGGACTTGTCATCTGGAAAAATACAAAGTAATCTACCCTCACTTTCTGGCTAAGTGAATGGGAAAATGAGGATTAAAAGCCACTGATCTTCCCCATTTACATCCTGTGCACTCATTCAGTGGCAGATAAGTCTTGGGGCTCTGCTTTTACTGCAGTACCCTGCAGAAAGAAGGGTCCAGACCCCGAGGCCTGCCCTCCATCACGCCCTGCGCTCCCTGTCACGGCAGCAACAGCTCTCAAGGAGTTTTCCATCCCTCCTGCATCACACTCAAGAGAGACAAAACTAAATTTAAACCTGAACCGAGGCTGGTGAGAGGCACGGTGCTTGCCCTGCCCTGCACATCACTCAGCCCCAGCCTGGGGGGGGGCTTCGCCTCGCCTGCCACCCCAGGCCAGCGGATCTCGCCTGCCCTGGCCCATCCGGCTGTGCCCAAGGCAACGGAAACTGTTAAACACAGTTTGGAGCAGAGCTGTGAACACACATCCAGGAGCTNCGAGCTGGGGAGCAGCTTTTCCAAGCTTCCCGGTGCTAGTAGCAAGGCTGATAGTTTTCTCCCACCAGTGCCCCTTGCACCTTCTTGTGTGCTTTACCTGCTACTAATCACTCCGCTTTGCTTTCAGTGCCTTCACCTTCATGTCTCTGACTCCCCGGTAACAAAGAGCTCTGTACTGAAAATACACACCTCCTGCTAACCCCTCTCGGGACCCCCCAGCTGAGCCTAGCGATACGCCTCCTGCAGCCCTCAGGTCCCCTCAATACTTCTCTCATCCTCCACTATTTCTCTAAAAACATAAAAAATAACCAGCATGCACAGAGCGAGATTTCCTCACACGATGACTCAACATGGGAGCCAAATGCTTGTGAGCCCAAGGTACGACACTGCATCCAGCCTCTCTAATAAGGTGAATTTCACCTATAGCCTTCACTAGGAGAGCAGCTCTCAAGCAGAACCATACTTCTATTAAATGAGCATCAAAACACTCCAGTGTTAGTGGGCCCTTAAGAAACCCAGGGGCAGGGAGTGGTGCGGTGGGACCACGTACCTCAACTTTGCCTTGAGCCAGAACTGGCCACAAGAAAAAATGAGCCTTTCCTCAGAAATTCCTCAAAAAGCCTTCCCAAACCATGAAACTGTGCTGCCAGAGCTGGGTGTTCCTGTGCTACAGCCATGCACAGCCTTGGCTCCTGGCTAGCATAGGACATCTAGTTCTGGCACAGGCTGAAGGTGACCAACAATGAAGCAAAAAAGAGGGGAAAAATCCTTATGATTACAAGGAACAAAAAAAAAGGGTTCACCTCCTTCTCAGTACAATCATCATCTTTTTTTTTTTTTTCTTTTAGGAAAGGAGGGACACCTGGTGAGTTTAGCAGCACTGGAAACACCAGGCAGATAACACCCAAGGGAAGCTGAGGCGACTCACTCAGCATCTCGCTCCCTTCATGCCCACGCACGTGGAGAATCACTCTCTGTGAAACAGCTTCCCAGGGCCTCACTCAGCTGGCCAGCACTGACGCAGCATCCCATCCACTCAGCAAGGCTTCCAGCAAAACCAGAGAAAAGTGGGCATTTCCAACAACAAAATCAAAGAGACGCTGAGTCCTTCCAGGTCACCTTCCTGTAGCTGTGGAGTGCAGGGAGAGGCGCCCACCCTCACACTCCCCTGCCGACATGTGCTCCACAGGGGGACGCCAGCATCCTCCAACGCTGGCAGGCTCCCAGCAGGAATATATGGAAGTTCAACAGTTTGGAAACTTTTTTTTTTTTTTTTTTTTTTAATTAATGGCTCTGTGTAAACCTCAGTTAAATGTCAAGCGTGTTCTGCCGCGACACCGAGGGAACGGTTCCCCCACAGCCAAACTACACCACGCACAAACTCCTGGCTTTAAACCCCAGCAGGTGACAATGCCTCCTAGGTCCCCGAGCAGGGTGGGCAGTGCCAGGAGGCCAGAGCCTCCTTGCGCTTGGCTGGAGCCAAACATCCTTCTTGCACACAGTCCTGGGGGATCAGCAGAACTGTATAAAAAGGGCGTGAGCCCTCCCCACGCATCTGTCCAGCACTGCTGGCACCTCCAGCCATCGTCCAGTTTATACGTTGCTAACAAAATTCCTTCGAGAGACATCGAGGAGGGTTCGAGTGGGGCCTGGGGACAGTGCTGCCTTGCAGCCCTCTGCACAGTTTGAGTCTGCCCTGCTCCTTCACCACAGCCGATGCTGGCTGCATTCGGGGCTCAGTAAATCTTCTGTCGGCTGGGCAGGATGGCCTCCTTGATGAAAGAGAAGATGAGGAGGATACCAGAGCGCTTGCCCCTCTTCCCCTTGGTGAAGTAGTTGGAGACAACATCGTCTGCAGAAGGAATGGAAGAACAATCAAACACAAACCTGGTGACAGCCATAGAAGCCCTGGGACAGGTTGTCTGATTTCAGGGCGACATGTGAGCTGCCTGTAAAGTACGAAAGTTTCTGGTTTGCTCAGATCTGGTCTACCTGGGCATTCCCGTAATGAGCTGCAAGAAGCATTCAGGGAAAGTGACAGTGCCCTAGGACTGGAGAGATGTGGGATGTAAAGCTGGAACAGCCCTCCACTCTGCTCACCCTCACCGTACAGAAGCTTTGCCTTTCCTGCCTCAGCTTTTGGAAGGATTTATCTGACCAGCTGCCCCTCCTCCCTCCTCAGTAGAGTGGGAACAGGGTGTGTTGAGCACAGTCCCTGACAAAAACCAGCGGGCGTCTGCTCGGACCTTGGGAGCACTCACCTCCAGGCTGCACCGTGGAAGGCAGGACATTCTCTCCAGCTGACAAGGAGACGAAAAAAGCAAAAGGAATTAACCACAGGCAGAACGTGAAGTAGGCGAGAACCTGTGGGCAGAGCAAGAAAGGTAGTGGGAGCAGAGCTGCAAGGCACTTAGCGGCCTTTCACCTGCTGACTTTTGTCCAAGCTGACACCCACAAGTGCTGCATCAGCCCCAGCTGTACTTCCCTACAGTACACCCCAAGTTTCTGCCTGAATCCCTCAAAAGAAAGGGCACCGCAGGGGGAGAACCGCAACTCAACCTCACCCGAGTCTCTCAGGTGCTGAGATAGCCTCACCCTGCAAAGCTGAGAAGGGGATAAAATTCACCCAGCAACTTCCACGGAAGGACAGGGTGTGCAGGAAAAGCCCTTGCTCCTGTCCTAGGCAGGTGAAAACCTTTAGTGCTCCCAGAAACCAGAATTTTAAACAGCACAAATACACAAACAGGAGATTGGTTGTGCCATTATGACTAATTAAATCCTCTTCACACCTTCCAGGCACTAAAAGGAAGAGTCAAGACCTGGGCTTGTTCCTCCTGTCCTGAGGTGGGACACTGGTGTAGCACGAGGAGTTGGTGCTTGGGAGAGCAGCCGCTGTAGTTTGGGGAGAGCTAAGCCAAGAGGTGCAGAGCTGCCACACCAGCCTCCTTGTGCATGCAAATGCTGTAGAAGTGTTAAACTTCTTAAAAAGGTTGTTGCTTTTGTATTTTGGTGGAGGTTTGTTTTTTTTTTTTTAAATTTGCATTTGTTGGCAGCTACTTTTGGGTGCAAACAAGCCCCTCTGTGAATTCAGACCTTCCTCTTGGCAGGTGTGAGGGCGATGAGACAGAATAATCAGCACGTCAGAGATATAAAAATAATGAGGAGCAATTATGCCAAAAGGGAAGCGATTTGTGGTTAGCTTGTAAAAAAAGTTAAAAATAGTATTATTTTCTATTTTTCCTAGTTTTTAGCATACCAGGAAAAAAACAAAAGTCTGCACTTTTAGCATTCAGTATTTCTTCTGCCCTTCAGTTGGCTGAGAAAGCCCCAAGTCCACACCTGAGAAAAGAAACTGCAGCTTCCATGGTAATTCTGAGGGAACAAGCACAGCAAACCCCAGGGAAGGTCTGCGAAAAATATCCTCAGTGTGTCTTACTGCTGACTGAAAAAATGGCATTTTCCTCTCCCTCCTCCCACCAGCAGCTCCATGCTGGCTAGAACAACATGGATTGACTCCTTCCCAAAGGTCTCTCACCTCAGAGAACAAGTAATACTCCTCAGCGAAGTACTGGAACGCTAAGTAGTGATTGAATATAACCAACACTGCCAAAGAAAAACACAGCAAAGTCAGTCTCCAGCCCTGAAGCAATATCACCAGCTTATTTCAAGGCCCCACGACGGACGGCATCCACCTCCACCACCACAGATCCCGCAAGGAACAGCTCCTCCCTGTCATGCATCCCCCTCCCTGCAGCCCCTGTACCTCTGAAATCCTGCTGTGGCTAAAATGTTTTCATGCCTCTAGTGAGAAATAGTGTGAGCAGCCAGAGTCCCCCTGTCCCAGCTCTGTTTTGTTACTCTATGCAGCCCCAGACAAGTCCCTTGTCCTTCATCCCAAGGGCACCCGGGAGAGTCCAGCCTGACACTTGCTAATGCCGCGCAGTGCTGAGAGAAGCAGCAAAAAGCCCTGCGTCCCTGACAGCTGCTGTGGAGAAACGCTTCTGCCATGTGTAAACCAAGTCAAGCTGAAATGCAGCCAGGATAGTAGGGTTAACACTGTCCTCAGCAGTGAAAAACACCACTTAGCTCTTAAGGAGCAGGAATCAGAGCTTCTTTTATCCGAGATACCAAGACAGTAACCCCAGCCCAGGAGCACCGGGTCAGTAGAGTCCCAGCAAGAGACAATCCTGACACGAAACATGCTGCTTTATCATCCACGCCAGTCTAAAGATGCAACTGAAGATCCACATGAGAGTCTGGGTCTGCCAAAAACACAGCTCCTGATCTACACACCATGGGAGAGCTACACTCATTTTCAAATAGCGGATAAAATCCTGCCCATGTGAATGCTTTGAGGAGCAAAGGTCATACACAGACAGCACCCTGAAATATGCATAAGGACTCCAGCAAGTCGTGCTGGAAAAAACTTTTGCCTGTTCGCTACTTAAGGTGTCACTACAAATCACTCATAGCAGAGAGATGAAGTCAGATCTGTGCACAGGACACTAAAACATGCAGAAGACTCAGCAACTCACAGCGGGAGGAAACCATTTGACCTACTCAGAGCAGCCAAAAATTAGTTTAATTGGCAGAGCTACCAGCCCATCACCCCAGACCCGGCAGCTGCCCTACTCCCAGGTTCAGCCTACAACATGGGTCTGGCCATTCATCAGCTGAGCGCAGCAGACAAAGGACTAAGCTGCCCACTTTGGCCGAAATATTGGTGCTGCTAATTTAAGCCTCTGCCCGACCTCACACCACAATCCTGTGCCTGTGCCAGCTGCTCAGAAGAGAGGAGAGACCCTCGTGCCCGTCTTGCACCAGGGCTTGCCCAGGCAGAACCAGGCAGCCCAGCACCCAGCTGGGGATGGAGCCACAGCGGTCGCACACAGGGGCTTAGCAAATACCACAAGAAAGGTGCAAACGTGAACAATAAAAGTCCCTGATTTAAGCCTGGCAATGCACTGTTCTAACAGGACTTTCTCCAGTGACCCTGATGAATTTCCACATTAATTGCGGACATTTGTCTCAAAGCTTTTCTTTCTCTAAACAACAGCTCCTTATGATGTCTTTCACAGTCCAGTCTGACATCAGGCTGTAATTACACACTCCAGGTTTTTTAGTTTGCTTCAACTCAGCAAATGGCCAAAACAGGAGGTCTGCAGGGAGGAGCTCGAGCTTTGGGCCAGCCAGGATCTCATTTCCCCAGTGCTGCCACCTGAGTTTGGAGCAGAACTGGCCGTAGGGTGAAGCAGAGGGTGCCTGGGAAAGCCCGGCGTGCCCGGCTCTGTGCCAGGGCACACAACTGAAGGTGCTTGCCACACCACCAGGCCCAGCCCACAATTATCACTGTCACATCATAAAGCACGATTAAGTACCACACAAAGCTCAAAGTCCTTCTGAAAGCCACAGGGGCTGCAACAGCAAAACTTAAACCTTTGCTGCCACCCAGAGCCCACCCAGTGATGGGGGTCACAAGGATTTCTCTGCCCTGGAGCTCACTCCCACGGGAAGGTAACAGCCCCACTCACCGCAGGACAGAATGAAATTGGAGGACGTCAGGACAATGAAGGGGAAGGTCTGCAGCAAACCAAAGTAGACCAGGTTGGTGAAGAGCCCCACGCCCACCATGAAACCGGGAAAGTGTTCGAAGAGGTAGAGGCCGACCAGCACGGCTGAGGAGAACTGGAAGAGAGAACAGGGGTTGCCTGAGGGAAACACAAGGGTGCAGACAGCAGGACTGTGGGCAGCTTTGCAGGCAAGAATCCTGCCATGTTCGAAGTGATTTTTAGTGCACTCTGACGGCACCACATCTCCCAAACCACCTCCCACCTGGCACCATCCCCTTGGGAAAGGTCCAAGTGGGAATCCCACCTTGCTGCTGTGGCTCCTGGGAGGACATACCATGGCTGGGCTTC
Organism: Burhinus bistriatus; assembly: GCA_013397275.1. Classification (NCBI taxonomy): domain Eukaryota; kingdom Metazoa; phylum Chordata; class Aves; order Charadriiformes; family Burhinidae; genus Burhinus; species Burhinus bistriatus. The sequence goes on along the minus strand of VYXH01001394.1, from coordinate 119,220 downwards.
AGCTTCCACAGCCAGCGGGAAGAGGTGTCATCCAGGAACAGTTAGGCAGGACCAACACCTCCCCAGTTAAGCAAGGTGCCCAACCTCTCTCCTCAAGAGATGGAAGCTGCCTTGGGGCCAGGGGAAGCAGGAGCTTCCCGAGTGCTTGACCCCTCTGTCCAGAGCTGATGTCCCACATCACAGCTGCTCTGCCAGCCCCACCGCTGCCCCAGGGGTGATTTCAGCAAGGAGCCACCCATTTTTACAAGCACAGGGACTTACCCAGATCATGTATTTGATTATCCTCCTGGTGACAACCGTGTACTCCTCGATCAGTTCCGCCAGGTAGTACAGCCCTGCAGCTGTGGGAGAAATGCCTGGCTCAGTGCCACAGACTGGGAGGGACTGAGGAAAACACTGGTGCCTTCAGCTGTGGGGGTCCAAGCTCATCCAGTCCGGGAGAGATTGAAGGACAGAAGAGTGCCCACGAGCAAATCTCTGTGGCACCCCGAGGACCCCAAACTCTGGGGCTTCCACAGGACCTCAGGAGACTCGTGGGCACCCATGAGACCCCCCACCCCACACACACACACGCACGCACACAGAGTCTCTGGGGCACCCACAAGACCTCAGCGCCACTCAGAGGCCTCAGGGGCACCCAGGGGACGCCCAGTCTCTGAGGCACCCACGGGGCCTGACGACACCCCTGCCGGGCCCCGGCCCACGGGAGCTGCCGGACCGGCAGCCCCAAACACGGCCCCAGCAGGAGCCAAGGCTGTTTTCCACCCCCGCAGCCACCCCCCTGCCGAGAAACGCACGACATATCGCGACAGCCCCCGGGTAGAGCCTCCGGCCGGGCCCGAACCCCGCGCGGCGGCACCCCCGAGGGTCCCGGCCCCCAAGAGACCCCCGGCGGCAGGCTCACCGATGGCCAGGGTGACGAAGGCCACCTGGATGAGCAGGGACAGCCAGCTCAGCACGTAGATGAACCACATGGCGGGGGCGGGAACGGGCCGGGCCGGGCCGGGCCCCGCCGCTCCCGGTTCCTGCTCCC
>VYXH01001394.1:74679-97808 GCA_013397275.1 Burhinus bistriatus | reverse complement strand
ACCGGGCCGGGGGGAACCCCGGCTGCAGCCGGGCCCCCCTTCGCGATCGTCTCCTGCTGCCCCCGACTCCTCCTGCCCCCGTGCAGGGTGGGACCAGGGGCTGAGGTCAGTAGGACAGGATGGGGGGGTCAGCAGCATCCCCCTGCCCCCAGGCTCCCCCGTCNTTCCCCCCACTGGGGATGGGGGGGACGTGGGGTTAGTGCTGGTGGTGTCATACCTCCCCCCCCCTTCTCTGCAGCGGGGGCACCCACTCCAGGGTGGTGCTGGTCTCCGGAGATGGCCGGATCCTGGCTGAGACAGAGGGACCCTGCACGAACCACTGGGTGAGCTGGGGGACGCACTCCTACCCAGCCCAGGGGCAGGGGGCGAACACAGCGGGGGCTGGCCCTGCTTGTCCCCAAGCTCCCAGGGCACTTGGGTGGGATGAAACCACCAGAGAAGGTGCTGTGGCGTTGCTGGCAGTTTGTGGCCAGCGGCAAAGATTTTGGCTGTACGGGACCCCCCAGGGATGGAGCTTGGGGTACGGGGTGGGGGGGGCTTTAGTGCATCTCCCCCCTTGGCTCTCAGCTCGTTGGCTCTGAGAAGTGCCTGGAGAGGATTGAGCGGATGGTCAGCGAGGCCAAGAGCAAAGCTGGGGCTGACCCCCACGTCCCCCTCCGCTCGCTGGTGAGCCCCTCAGTCCCCTCACTGTGCTCCCCTGGGACCAGCATCCTCCCCAAGGATGCTCCAGCTCTGTGTTCTTCCGGGGGTAACGGGGACCCTCCGGCACGGGGCAGGGGCTGTCCCTCAGTGGTGGTGACCAGAAGGACGCCATCGGCAAGCTGATGGAGGAGCTGCACCAGCGCTTCCCCNGGGTGGGGGTGGGGCACCGGAGGGGTCTCAGCCGGCTCCATGCTCCCTCTGCAGCGTACTGGATCGCACATCAGGCTGTGAAGATGGTGTTTGACTGCATGGACAACCTGGAGGTACCACCCCACGATGTTGGCTACATCAAGCAGGCCATGTTCGACTACTTCCAGGTGCTGCTGAGGGGGTCACGGGGGGGCCTCTGGGCTGTGTGCTGGGGTCCAGGGAGGGCTCTGGGCTGTACACTGGGATGGTGGGGTCTGGGGGATGCTCCAGGCTGCACACAGGGATAGTGGGGTCCCAGGGGNCTGGGTGAGCTGGGGGACGCACTCCTACCCAGCCCAGGGGCAGGGGGCGAACACAGCGGGGGCTGGCCCTGCTTGTCCCCAAGCTCCCAGGGCACTTGGGTGGGATGAAACCACCAGAGAAGGTGCTGTGGCGTTGCTGGCAGTTTGTGGCCAGCGGCAAAGATTTTGGCTGTACGGGACCCCCCAGGGATGGAGCTTGGGGTACGGGGTGGGGGGGGCTTTAGTGCATCTCCCCCCTTGGCTCTCAGCTCGTTGGCTCTGAGAAGTGCCTGGAGAGGATTGAGCGGATGGTCAGCGAGGCCAAGAGCAAAGCTGGGGCTGACCCCCACGTCCCCCTCCGCTCGCTGGTGAGCCCCTCAGTCCCCTCACTGTGCTCCCCTGGGACCAGCATCCTCCCCAAGGATGCTCCAGCTCTGTGTTCTTCCGGGGGTAACGGGGACCCTCCGGCACGGGGCAGGGGCTGTCCCTCAGTGGTGGTGACCAGAAGGACGCCATCGGCAAGCTGATGGAGGAGCTGCACCAGCGCTTCCCCCACCTGAGCCAGAGTTACTACATCACCACCGATGCCGTTGGGGCCATGGCCACTGCCACCGACCATGGTAGGGGACAGCTCACCCAGGGGTGACAGCAAGGGGGACGTCCTGGTGCAGGGGGGAATGACCGCATGTCCCCCCTCTGACCCCGCAGGTGGCATAGTCCTGATCTCGGGTACCGGCTCCAACTGCAAACTCATCAACCCTGACGGGTCGGAGACAGGCTGTGGTGGCTGGNGTGTACACACCATGATGGTGGGGTCTGGGGGATTCTCCAGGCTGCACACCAGGATGGTGGGGTCCTGGGGACTCTGGCCTGGATGATGGAGTCCTAGGCGGGGTCCCCTGTGCTGGCAGCTGGGACACAGGGCTCACCGGTGGGTTTCCTCCTCACTCCCGGTACCGCAGATCTCCGACAGGATGGGCCTCCTGACGCATCTCTACCGCACCTTCGAGAAGTCCAAGTTTGCGGGGTTTTGCCAGAAGCTGGCAGAGGGTAGGGAAGCCCCTTCCCTGGGGGGCGCAGGGGGAAGGGGTCGTGGTGGAGGGGAGGCGGGCCCTGGGGCAGCCCATCCCTGGGGCGATTGGGGCTGCCTCTCCCTGCCACCCTTGGTTCTCGCCTGGGGACTGTCACCCCTTTCCTGTCCCTCCCTGTGACAGCTTCCCGGACCTGATCTCCGCCCCTGGCGCACCCTTTGCTCTGAGCACCCTCTGCCCTCGTTGGGGCTGGGAGATGCGCTGCTCCCCCCCCACAGCCCAGCCCGGCTTTTGGGAGCTGGGTCCGAGCCCTGGTGGGTGCAGGCGTGTGGGGGGGGTTGTCCCAGGTCTCCGTCCCACTCCCCACCCCCCCCCCATACCCAGGCGCACAGGCTGGGGACCCACTCTGCTGCCACGTCTTCAACAAGGCCGGCGAGGTCCTGGCACGCCACATCGTTGCCGTACTGCCCAAAATCGACAGGGTGAGAGCCGATGGGGAGCGGGGTGCATGGGGTGGGGGCGTCCCAGTGCCAGCTCTCACTCGCTGTCCCTGCACAGAGCCTGTTCCTGGGGGAGCTGGGGCTGCCCATCGTCTGCGTGGGCTCCGTCTGGAACAGCTGGGAGAGGATGCAGGCAGGTGAGCAGAGGGATGGGGGATGCTGGGGATGGGGGGTCTTTGGTCGCCCCGTAACCCTGACCCTGCGTGTTCCCCCCAGGGTTCATCCGCGTGCTGGCACAGGCACGGGAGGAGGCCCCCGGCCATGTCTTCTCCCGGTTCAGCCTCCTGAAGCTGAAGCGTTCCTCTGCGCTGGGGGGGGCCCGCTTGGGTGCCAGGAACATCGGCCAGGCTCTGCCCTTGGACTACGCCGGCAACGTGGATGTCTTCTACACCCACATCTTCTAGCGGTGGCTCCCTGGCTCCTGCTGCATGGCCCCCTGGGACGGAGGGACCCTCTGCACATGGTGGCAGGGGTTTGGACAAATGGATTTTGTAATTTGGCAATAAAAAAGTTGCACCACCCAAAGGGAAATGGTCTGGGAGCCAGTGCGGGGGCAATGGGGCAGCTAGAAGAGGAACTGGCCCTGGCGCAGCTTTGCTGGATGGGAAGAGCTCTGAGCCATGGTCGAGCTGCTGGAAAATGAGTAAAAGCAGACCTTGAAGGTTCTTGTTTCAGTGTCCGAGGAGGACGGGCTGCAGTGGCCATGGGTGTGGGGTGCTGCCCAGGCCTGCCTGGAGGCTGAGCCTGCTGGTGTGGGCAGGGAGAGGGTCTGGCACTCACGGGGCAGCTGGACCAAAGCAGAACAGGAGGGAGGCGCTGCTAGGGAGGAGGAAGAAGAGGAGGAGGAAGGAGCTTGGATGCATGAAGTCAGTGGGGTGTTGGTACCTCCCGCCAGCAGCTGGGACTGAGACATCAGAGGAGCTGGTGCTGAATGGAGACGTTAGCCCTTCTGCAGGCAAGACTTCTACACCGCTCAGTTCCAAAAAAAGTTTATTTTTAATAACGCATTGTCTGAAATTTACAGCATGTCAGAGGGTGGGAGTGTTTTTTTTTTTTGCTAAGAAATCAAATAGACACCAGAGAAAGGGTGGGGGGAGAAAACTGCACTACTGCTACAAAAGAAGTTTGCCCAACGTACAGCTACCATTCCCCACACCCCAGATCACATCTTGCAAAACCCTGGGCACAGCCTGAGCTCCGGCCCCGGAGCAGAGGGAGCCTCCAGCAGCTGGAGGCAACCACGCAGGTGCTGAAGGCACGGGTTGTACCAGGAAACAGGAGAACTCAACCCAAACCAACCCATACCTCTGGGCAGCAATGTTTAAGAAGGGCACCTTCAACAGGCTGCTGGCTCCAGCTGCAGTAGTGTCAGGCTTTAGTGCTGGTTTTAAGACTGGCAGCCAGAGATGGCCGATCTGTTGAGTTACGGAGCAGGCTGTACAGAGAGCTGCTGAGTTAAATCAGCTCAAACCTCTGCTCACTGTTAGTATTTGTGGTCCAATAACCCTGGGCCCTCCCGCTGAGCTTGCCGATGGGCGCCGGCGGCAGGAGCTGTGTCCGCCAGCTTTGTTGTGCCGAGCTAATGGAGAAACACCAAGCTGTCAGCTATTGAGTGGCCATTAGCTTCCACCTCTGCAAACCCCACAGGGATCTGTAATCCCCCTCCATTAACTACTCTGTTTAAGTAAAGGGAATACTGGAAGTAACTGCACCCGGGAGGTGAGATTTACACGGATGAGCAAAAGCTCCCATCCACGTTACTAGAGCCAATAACTATTTAAATCGTTAGGCTACATCCCTCACTGAGAAGCTGCTGCTTCCTCTGGATACAGATTTCTGACCCTGCCTCTCCAAAGGAGTCCACTAAGCACAGGCTTTAAAATACCAGAAGTGTCCAGGGCCGTGGGGTTCAGGGAGCTGAAGCCCAACCAGCTCCTACTGATGGGGAAGGAGGTCCCCAAGAGCAAGTTCACCCAACAGAGGCAAGGATCCTGCTCACCAACAGCGGCCCCAACGGCTTTGCCTTCAATGCCATCTGCCACCAGAGCCTTGGCAAAGGGGACGGCAGGGACCAGCATGAAGTTTTTGCCCATCACCTTCGCTGTCTAAGACTGTGGGTGGTCCTCGGGGCTCAGAGTCGTGCTGATAGAGGATCCCTCTCCTTTCCTAGGGAGGCTGCTTGACACCAACTCCCCACCACTCCACTCTACTGAGAACAGGCTCTATTCAGTTTTTCTTTGATTTAGTTCAAAGAGAAATGAAGATACAGATGCTTCAGAGCCACAGCCCTTAATGCTGGACAAGCTCAAGAGTCGGGGGGAAAAATTCTTTAAGGTGTTTTGTAGGAGCAGTCCTTCCCTTGGGATGGATGGCTGGGGTGATGTCTGACGGGTCTGGTCTCCCCTAAGAGCTCTCACAACTGATTAAGCAGGCAGGACTCTTATCTACCAGCAAAGCGGCATGTAAGTTAGTGTTCAGCACCTATCGGAGAGCTGGGCAGGCTGCTGCTTGGAGGAATTTAGGGTATACAGTCTTGTTACACTTCACCTTTCCTTTAGCAAAAGAAATCCTGGCTAACGGAAACAGGGAAAGCCAGCGTGGCTCCTGGCCCAGGCTCGCCCCATCCAGGGTGGGAGCAGGTGAGCAGGAGGATCCCTACAAATTCTACTTAAACAAGAAAACATGAGTTTTCCACTAGCAGGTTTGAAGCACGCATTGAAATGGCCTCTGAAGCAGGGGGAGTGCTGGACTCCAGGACAGACCAAAGGGCCGCAAGTCCTAGAAAGCAAAAACTGCCAAAATAAGGTGATAGATGATACAAAGAAAGAGTTTAAAAAAAAAGTGGAAAAAAAAAAAAAGGTACTTGAAGCGTAGAACAAGATTTTGCCATGTTGCAGCAACTCTGCTATGGCGCAGAGTCCAGCTGGGGGCTGATCCCCTCCCTCCTTTCCCCCCGCCACCTTCCCCTGAAGCAGGGACACAGTCTTTCCAAAGCCTGCCTTGACGGTCAGTACTTCACGCCGGGCACAAACTCCTTGGCATCTGGATTCAAGTTGCTTTTGCTCTGGAAGAGAAGAGGGAGGGGGGCCCTATCAATGGTCCAAGTGCCGGCATCTCCTGCCAAGCATTGCTCACTCCACAGACCCACACCCCCAAAGCTGCCCCATCCCAGCGGCCCCTTGCTGAGGATGCTGTCATGGACATTCACGCATGCAAAGCGGCTGCCCTGGCCCTCAAGTCCTTGCAGTCACCTGCAGCACTTGAGATGCTGCTGAACAAGTGCCAGCTCAAAAGCATGTACTCCCAGGCTGAGTTTTTTTGGGGGAAAACATGGGAGAATCTGCTGTCTCCATCTCTCCCTGTTCTTGCTTCGGCACAGGGCTGCTGGTGGATGTGCTGCGAGGTGCAAGTAGCTGTTTTATCCCTGCCCACAGTAAAGCAGGGAGGTAAAGCAGCTCTGCCCGAGCACAGTCAGCAGGGCTGGGCCAGAACAAACCCCACCATGCTGCTCCATACAGCCCTGCTGCATATTCCTGCTTTCAGGGATGAAAACAGGCATCTCTGTAACACTGCTGCTCTTCCAGGCACCCAGCAGGTTTTCACCACTCTAAATATCTGTACAGGCTCAGGGCACTCAGCATGCCTGGAACAGACCTGGCTGGTCCTCCCGTACCTCTCCAGCCTGCCAGGACTCCCCAGCTCTGCCCAAAAGGCAAGAAAGGTCCTGGCTTGCTCTGGGACCACAGCCCAGCTCATGTGCAAGTGGCAGTCCCATTTCCACAGCTTCTGGAGAGCAAGTTCTGCAAAGCTGGATACTTTTGTCTTTAGGATACATGGCTAAAATTAGTAACCTTGCAGAAAACTCCAAAATTCATCGTCACCAGTGTATTAGTACCAGCTCGTGCACCGATATCCCACTGCCAACCAGGAAATCCCCCAAGGAAATCCACCTCCCTACCCAGGAACAGGACCTCTGCTCTTCACCAGACCTCGCAGTATATTCTCCGAGGTCCTTACCAGAATGTCCTCTGAACTGTGGCCGTCACCAATGGAGAGCCCATTCAGCTGCTGCTGCAGCTGCCCCATGCCCTGGGGCAGGTCGCGTGATGGAATGAACCAGTCCTGGTCTTCTTCCTCCAGCATCTCCTGGAAGCAGCGGTCAAGAAACTCCTGCTCCTGCAGCTCCTCCTCCACCTGCCCAAACACACCCGTCAGTCGCAGGAACAAACGATGCATCTTGGTGTTTTCCACACGCTGTCCCCACCTGGTAAAAGCAGTCTGCAACATGCCTACCTCACCTCAGTATCTGTCCATGCCTCAGAAACACTACAGTAGAGCCAGAGCTATATTTTAAACCTAGATGAACACAGCTTTGTTGACTTGCCTGTAGCCAACCCCAAAAAGTGCAAGAGCGCAAAAAAATGGCACCTTTTGAGTGGAGCAAAGCCGTGCTCAGGCCGCTGCAGACTACCAGGGCAGGGAGATGCAGCCTGCAAGCTCACAGCACCAGGCGAATCCAGAAGGAACCAGGACAGGATTTATGGGACATCCAGACGCATCAGCACACGCACAGGTTTTCAGGATGCCAGGCTCCAGCAGAGCTTGCTGCAAAATGAACGGGATGACTAATAAAATCACAGCTGGGAAGCAGTGCTAGAGGTGCGTGTTGTTGTGCGGATCCTCTACTACGGAGCAATGCTGTAGCTCTGCCAGCCTGTGTTTTGCTTTCTTGCTTCCCATGCTTCTCCTGCTAAACGCCGTGGCTCTGCTCAGCTCCCTCGGCAGCCCGGTGCTCTGCAAGCACCGACGCAGGGTGGCAGTCGGCTCCTGTCGAGTGCACCATGGATGACGCCATCTCCGCTGCAGGAAAACTCCTCCCGAGGCCGAGGAAAGCCACAGGACCTGGCTCGGGCTCCCGGAGCAGAAAGCTGCTCACGCAGGGGAGCGCAGGCAAAGCGAGGCAGGACAGACGGGCAGGAGGTGGGGCTGGGGGTCCTGTCCTTACCCTCGAGCAGGCAGGTACCATTAATGGGTCACATTAACCAGCTGCTCCCATCTTCCAGGCTGGTTTTCTCTGGATGCTGACTTGAGCAAAAGCAAGTGAGGCAGGGAGCTGGGCAGCCCGTGCCACTGGCGGCCTGCCTCTAAACAGGCACATGGTCACCAGAAAATGAGCAGACACGGTGAGAGCCAGAAAACAGCACAATTTTAAGCAGCTGTAATTGAGTCCAAGAGGGCTGAGTGACTCTATGAATCACAAAATGCTCTGAAAAGCTTATACCCTTCCATTTCACAAGAAAGCAGAAACTACAACCAAAACTGGCTTCCTGGGGGGAAAATGGGAGCTCTGCAACCCACCACACCATGCACTGCAGCTCAAGCTGGGGATGGGCTGGCAGCCCCTGCCACTGGTGGGCTACTGGAGTCCCACCATGCTGTTTACAGAGACCTGTCTTTCACAAACAGCTTGGGAAGGTAACCCTTGTAAACCCACAGTGCTATTGAGTTATTCACAGCCAGTCCCCCGCTACATTTTAAATCACATTTAAATAAAATTAAAACTCTTTGTGAGGGTTGTGAAAACCTCTCACATCAGTAACCAAGCCTTGGATGCTGTCTCCAGCCTCAACGACTGGGGGGCTGCTCTCCACCAGCCTTAAAAATCATGCCTGGCCAGGGGAAAATCCCCTTTACTGCCAGCAAACCATCACATCGCTATCCTCAACTGCATTTCCAGAGGCTGTCCTTGAAACCACGGGCTGGCAGTAGCATGTGAAAACAGGATATTAAAAAAAAAACACCCCAGAACTGCTGGCTTGCCCCAGCAGGTGACAACAACTGCCCTAGGATCCTGCACCTCTACAGGACACTGGATGGAGTGAGTCCAGCTTTGTGCACCTTGCAATGCTTCAAACCCAGGTGAATATTCCCTCTGTTCCAAGTCTTGGCGCTGCCGACCGTACTCTAACTGCAGCCCAGCAGTGCTTCATTTCTCTTCACACACCAGAGCGTTTTTGGTGCACACAACTGGACATTGGGGCCAACGCCAGTGCTGGCTGTGAGCCAGGGATGCGGTGATGACATCGGTCCTGGATCAGCAGACAGGGGAGATCCTGGACACACTCACACCTGTACCTACCTGCTACCCCTCTAGCCAGAAACCATCAACTCCTTTGCATTGCATCGTGACAACCTGAACCAGGAGAGAAAGGGTTTAGTATTTGCTCAGGGCTCTTCTTTGGCTTTCTGTGATATTTAATGCAGCTCTGTCACCTCCTGCCCCAGGCCCTTCTGCACCAACCTCACCTGCTGTCAGCACAGTTTCTTCTCAGCATAAGAGCCCACCACTCCCTTTTTGCCCTCTGGGATGTGCTGGCTTCATGGGAAAAGGAATGTCGCTAGCATAAATAAGGGAGGATGGTGCCAAGAAGCTTGTGGCTTTCTGAAAACACCTGCCTGTTTCCCTTGCTCAGTGCCTGGACAGCAGAAACTCTTGAAGGAGCAGGAGGGGAAGAGGGGGAAAGGGCGAGGAAGCAGCGTGGCTTCAGAAGGCTGTGGAAGACGAAGAGAAAGTGGCTCTGGGGGAAAATTCAGCACCAGATCTTACAGCACGCCCAAGACACTGGGGCTTGCATGCAGAGGCAGCACAAGCCACCATCACCACTTGAAAGGCAAGTGCCTGCTGTTCCCCACCCTGTGCCCCCATCACGGGTGTCTCATCCTCTCCCGGGGACACTCAGGAGAGACTCTGGCCAGGGAGCAGATCAGAGGCACAGCATCACAGTTCGAGTCCCATGAGTACCCATGCCAACCCGAGGATGGCTTCTTCCAGGAGCACTGCCTTCTGACAGACAAAGGTCCTGGCGCAGGACAGCTCTCCCTACCCTGGCTGGTGCCCCACCAGCAGACAAATGGACGTCAAAGCCCTTAAAGATTGACTTTAGTTTCTGTACGAACCATTTTACCCTGAGCAGTGTTTCACCAGGAGCTGGACAAAGGGCTGAGCTCCCAGGGCACCACTAAGGAGCTGAAGTGCAAAAGTGAGGTCTAGCAGACCAGGAAAGCACGGGCAAGTATCTCGGTGACACAGTGCCCAACACAGGGAAGCCCTGAGGTCTTGGCCCCATTTTCCTCCCTCCTCCATGTCCGTCTGCCTGCACAGGCTGTTCTCTGCCTTGCTCCTCCACCCCAGGACACTCCCTCCGGCATGGAGCTGCAGTACGGTTTGCTTTGTACTTTGCCTTCATAAGGCTTTTAATCAAGACAGCGCTTTACAAACATTAACTAATTAATCTCACACATTTCAATCAGCACAGCTGCTTGTGGGGGCCGGCTGCTGCCTAATCACATCATTAAATAAAACAAAAGCTTTGAGTCACAGCTCACTAACAATTGCTAATGTGATGCGGGGCGGCACACGGCAGCTGCTGCACACTCACCAGGAGTTACTGTCAGCAGGCGGCTGCAGTTTCCTCCTGTGGGAACAAGACTTAAGTATTACCATATGGAGATTTTCTGCTGAGAACACCAGTAAAGCTGATGAAATCCTCCTTCGGTGACCAAGGGTGCAGTGGGGACATGAAATCCCTCTGCCCAGTCTGCCTGCAGCTCTGGCGGTCCCTCCCTGCCAGTCTCCTGACACCCCAGTGATGGGAATCCAGTGCTTGGCCATGCTCATGAGGACATTTTACGGAGGGCGCAAGTGTCCAGAAGAGTTCAGGGTTTCCGCCTGTAGCACAGCTCAGCCAGCTGATGGGCCAAGCTCCTTCCTCACCCAGTTCAAGGTGTCTTGACTTCTCTCCAGCTACTGGGATGACTTCATGAGGGACCAGCAAGCTCTTCCCTGCTGCCTCGTGCTGCCCTGGCATTTAGATGAAGGCCCAAAGCAGAAACACGAGGAGGACCCTATGCGGCTGCTCCCTCTGCTTCAGCTCTCGGGGTCGCATCATTATTCCACAAGCAAGAGCTGTTCAAATCCCACCACGATCTACCAGAAGCTCTTGAGAGCTTAGCTGGCCACGCAGCATCTAGTGGTCTGGCTGCTCCAAGCACATTTAGGACCATTTCACTGAAACGGAGACTACTACCTGAAACAAGAGGTACTAACTGCAGGAACTCATTGCTGAGATAGCCAGGCTACAAATGCTGTCAAATTTCGAGGACTGATTTTTATGCTGGTCCTCTCCTTCCAGCTGAGCATGAGGAAAGCGAAGGTCTGTTATCACAGCAAAGCACAGGAGAAGATGACAGTGCCATCACTGTCCCTCTGAGAAAGATCTGAGAGGATCAAAGCTATCGTGAGGGTTTTTTTTCTGACTTTATCCATCTCATGTCCATACAGGCAGATCCAATATAAACAGGATGGCTCTTCCCTCAAGCTGAGCGCCACCATCTCCCCGCAGGGCCCGCACTGGCTGTGACTCACAGGCACTTCATGGTGCCCATCAAAGGACACCTTTCCCTCTCCTCTACCCTTGCCTCATTTTACCTGCAGAAATGCAGAGCTGGCAACCACCCTCCTGGTCTTACCTGTCTGTTGAAGTCTTCTTCGTTCTCCATCCACATGTACTCTGCGAAGGGGTTGTTTTCCTTTTCATCATGGCCATTCACTACTTGATCCTCTTTGGATTTGGGACCGGACGTTGTCGTACTGGCGAGGTCGGAGCCATTCATCATTACTGACTCTGGGAAGAAAAACACAGGGGTGAGGGAGCTGCCGCGGACCCCTGTGCCCCCCAACCCACTCCAGCCACCCAGCTCCCCGATGGGTGCTGATGGGTGACAGATGAGGCTTCCAGCACAACAACCTGCTGCTTCCAGGCTGCTTTTTTCATGGCACAGTGCTATTCCCAACTCCTCTTCTTGAAAGTGCTGGAAGCAGCGCTACACCTCCCTGGCAGTGGTAGCATGTATTTTTCATGGTTTTGACCCATCAGTGATAGTCTGAATATACTTGGTCTGGACTTAGAGCAAGGGCTGACCTGACCAGCAGCTCCTGGAGAAGTTGTGAACAGGGCTCGGAAAGGCACCGGCACCCCAAACCCTGTCCATCCATCACATTTATTTTACATCTGCCACAAAATATATCAAAAGACCACAACTAGGTTATCACTGTAGTCAACATACCAACACCAGATAAGCAGATTGCCCCCTACCACAAAAGACTGAATTTTTTGGCAGAACATACACACACTCGTTCGCGTCCCTTTATCTCTGCTGTAATTTCTTTATTTTAGAGGGCATTTCGCAAAAGCCTGTTGGTTTGCGACAAGAAGGCTGCCTTTTTCTAAAGCAGGCATTCAGAGTCCCAGTAGCACAGCTTGAAGGAAGACAAACCTTACGCAGTCCTGAACCTCAATTTCTGAAAGGCAGACAGAGGGAAGGACACAGAAAGACAAATGAAGCAGTAATTCGATAGCAAAATCCTATGGAATAGCGAAATGCGGACGAAGGCCAGCACAACCCTGCTGAAAAATGTCCTAACATCACATAATGACATCCCAGCTGTATGTTCTACTAAAGGCTTTATCTGGAGCTGAGCTGTATTCAGCTCCAGCACAGCACTGGGGCACAGGATGCATTAGGAGAGCATCCCGCATGAGCAGGGGCTGGAAAACATGACTTCTTGGAATGACTGGCAGGAGCAGGTTGGCTTGGTCTCTAGGAGGATGAGAGCTGGGGAGCCCCACACAACAGCTAATTGGACTAGCTGATCATTGTAGGTCCCTTCCAACTGAAATATTCTATTCTATTCTATTCTACTCTATTCCCTCTAGGTACAGAAGAAGGTTGCAGAAAAATCAGTCTTTTGTCCTTGTGGATACAGAGGAGTTTTCATTTTTTGCACCAGTAGAAAGTGGATTTGGAGGGGGGAGTAAGGTCAAGGAGACCACTAGTGATGATGGGAACTAATACCTTTTGCAGGGGGACAAGCCTCTCCCTAAAGTTTCAGGGAACAGTTAGTGATGGGCACCAGGGCAGTCCAGGTATGCCTTATCCTACTTTAGGAACATGAAGACAAATTAGACAACCTTTCAGAGTCTCCACAAGCCCCTACGAGATTGTGAAACAAGCAACATCCCGCCAGAGCCTGGTCTTTTCTGTCTCCACCCAGGTCACAGCTGCTCTCAGATCCACATCCCAGCAGTTGCTCCAATCACCCGGGAGCGGGGATCCCACGTTACTTGTTAAATGTAGCCTGCTCTAGGGGCCAAGCAGATTATTCTCATTTTTGGGAGGAATCTGAAGCACAGACAAGTACATGACAACTGTCACACGTTACTCTCTAAAAAGCATCCCTGTCAATAACAAAGGTGCTCAGCCCTTGCGTACTGACACTCAGGTCCCCAAGAGCAGCACAGCTTGAACACAGCTGCTCCTGGGCAAAGGAAAAGGCAGAAAAAAAAGGAAAAGGAAGAGTAGCAAGGTCCTCAGGCTCCCTGGCATCCCCAGGGCACAGCACCAGGCCACACTGAAGCGGCCTTTGTTATCTGCAGAGAACCAAGAAAGGCTCAGAACCAAGCACGGAAACATAAACCGTGCCAAAGCCAACACGGCGGCTCTCTTGTGATCAAGGAAAGTTATTGACAACAGACAGCTCAAGTCTGGCAGGAGAGAGTCGCAGGGCAGGCGGGAAGGCGAACAGAGCTGCAAAGCAAGCAAAAAGGCACGAAAGGTTTGGACGGGGGAGCTCTCCCTCCCTGCCTGCTCCTCTTGCTGCCAGCGCAGATGTTTGCACAGGCAGAGCACAGAGCTCAAGGACACACGAGTTTTGAGGAGCTGGTGGGGTTCACAGCTTACGTGCAGCATCTAGAGCTGGGTCCTCTGTGCAGATGGGCAGGATTGGTGCCGGGTCGAACCAAAAGCCCTCCCGCTGCCCCACTGTAGATCAGGCAGCTGCCATCAAGAGACAAAGCGAGGTGCCTGTGCTGGGCTGGCAGCTCTGTACCAGCCACTGCAGAGAACAGTTTAGTTGGAGAAGCAGCATGAGAGAGGAGTGAAGGTTTTTGCAATGTTTAATTTTATGCTTTTATGTTATTAAAAAAAAAAAAAAGAAATAAAAAGCTTCCTCTCCCTCCCCAAGACTCCTACATCCACACTCCTTAATAATCTGGCTGCAAAGAGTCCTTGCTCCCATGGTGCTGGCTCTCAGCAGAGCTTTGCAGCTCTTTCTGAACAGCAAAGGGGGCTCTCCTCGAGTGTTTGGTGTGGGTGACCTGGGACCCATGGCACGGCCATGGGGAGCCGTGGGAGGAGGAGAGGCAAAGGAGGGCAGCTGGCCCGATGCAGCGAGGAGAGCGGCGTGCTGTGGTTTGGGAGCAGAGACATGAAAGGATGGCTTGTGTCTATTTCCCTCTCAGGTTTATAACGCAGCAGTAGGACTTTCATAGTGGTTCCTGTTGGCAGGACAGGTTTTTCAGGCAGACGGGGAGCAGTAAAGGCAGCAGCTCTCAGCACAAACAGATTGTAACAGTGGGGCAGCCCCAAGCACCACCACCATCCCAACATCTGTGCAGAGCCCGCAGCCTCTCCATCATCCACATATCCCACTCCAGTGCCCGGAGCAAACCAAAGGGCTCCCACGTCCCCAGCCGCTGCCGTGGGGCAGGCAGGGCCTGGGGATGCCAGCCGAGCTTGGCTTCCACTATCCTTTAAGGGTAGATGGAGAGCCGAGACCCCCAGGAAGGGCCCCCATTGCCGGCAGCCCCGGGCACACCATGCACCATCTGCTGCAGTCCCCAGGCTGTGTAAACAGACACGCCACTCACCAAAATTAGAGCATGGGAAGCATTTGTACCTCCACGTCACAGTCAATGCCACTTGTTTACTCTGTCACCAACAGGTCCATTTTTCTTTCCTTTTTTTTTTTTTTTATTNCCCAGTGTCCTTTTTTTTTTTTTTTTTTTTTTTTTTTATTTTTTTTTTGTGCCCCCCCCCCCCCTTTTTTTTTTTTTTTTAAACACGTAGGTGTCCAAAGACCCATTCCCAGCCCCTCTCAGCAGACTCAGAATCCCCCCACATTCACTGTGGAAGTTGTTTCAGTGTGGTTATCACACATTTCCCTACCACACTGTTCCCACCTCTTTTGTTAGATTTAAGCCATCCCAAAGCTTCCTGAGCCATCCCACAGTCCTCATCTGCAGCCAGCCCCTGCCTGCTGAAGCCAGAGGTTTCTGAACAGTCGCAAGCAAAAAGGGAGCTTGGAGAGGCCAGCACAGACATTTAAGTGTCACGGAGCGAGACAGGAGCCCTTCTACAGAGCGATGCCCCCGCGCTTCGCTGGGAGAAACAGCAGGCAGCAAGCAGCAGGCAGGAGAGGCAGGCTGCCCCGTGGCGCTGGGATGGCCAGCTGCCATGCAAGCTCATCTCTGCCAGGGAGTTGCTCCTGCCTGCATGTCCGCTGGGAACATACCAGCTGAAAAAACTCACCGAACAGGAAGACGGGCACACAAATCTCCCGTTGGTGCTGGCCAGTATGGCACAAAGGGCAGCGCGTACCCAGGGGCAGGGGTACATGCACAGACAGCAACAGCATAAGCAACCTATTTAATGTACCCCATTGGTAGCCCAAACATGAAAGGGGAAAAAAAACCAAACCACCAATGCGGTTTTTTATCTCCATTTTTCACAGCTGGGTCTGAAGGACCCAAGGTCATGGTTTTCCCTTATCAGCCAGCCCTTGGAGCATGCCAGCAGTCCCTCGCAGCAGCCCCAGCCATGCAGAGCCATCCCTGCCTGGAAAAGCACCTTCCAAGGGTGCATTTTCCAGTCTGTCCAAGCCAGGCGCAATGTATGTTTTGGTCTGCATGTTATTTATCTGAGTCACCAGAGCAATGCTGTAACCATCAGCGTGTTGACACTCTACCAAGTATGCACAGAGCCAGGGTAATTTTGATATCTTGCCGAGGCACTGCAGCAAGCTTACTGCTCTGAGCCATGGCTCTCCATTAAAACTAAAATAAATTTAAAAAAATCTGCTTTCTTATAACGAAGGCTTCTTGGATTTATTTCTCCTTTCCCCTGGAAAATCAAGTAGATTTAAAAAAAAAAATAAAAAAAAAGAAAAAAGTAATCTTCAACCTGGGGACTGAGAGCTCAGAAAACACATGCAGAGCACACAAAACCTCCCGAGAGCTGCATGTCCTGACCCAGAGCGTGGTAAATCCCAAGGAGCTACACTGTGAGGCTGCCTGCAAGGCAGGCAGGCAGCCTGGGAGGTCGCTGCTAGTCTTTACAAATATCTTCATCATTCTTAATGCTTCCGTACTGGGGCTGGAACAGCAGCCTGATAAGGTAGGTTTTCTTTGGAAAAGGAACCGGACAACATGAGCTGGGGAACAGAAATTTGGCCCCCATTTGGTATTTGGGTAATGCTTAAAGGCTTGATGCTTCAAGGCTACAGATTTCACAGCACCTGACCCTAGCTGGAGCTACCAGGCAGTCCTGGGTCCGTCAGCCTGGAAATAGTCACCAAGGCAAAGTAGCAGGAGTGACTGAGACATCCAAGGACAAATTAATCAGCGTGGCTCATGCAGAAAGATGCCAACACAATACCACTGTCCCAACACCGACAGCATCTAAAGGAGAGGGACTTTTTTTAGAGGAAACATCCACGTTTCCGTGTGGACGTGTCTCTTAACCCCTGTGCTGCTGTGCAGAGACAGCACTGTGCTCCAGGCACGAGGCTGAGCACTGTCTAGCCCTGCTGCAGAGCTCACTGCAGGGCTGTGAGCATTATCTGCCCTTCAAAGCCAAGGCAGAGAAGCAGGCACCAGTGGATGTGATGGTGGCTCAGCCCTGCCAGGGGCAGGTCTACTCCCTCTGCCCCCAGCCCCTCACCTGATCCCTTTAGCAGCAGCAGACATAGCCCATCTCCCTGCCACCTCTGTCTGCACTTCTGCAGCTGTGGTCTGATCCTGTGTGCACCACGCTCCTGCAAACCCCAGCGAGGCAGCGGGGTTGTGCTATGTGAGACATGCTCCCCCTGCTTCAGAGCAGATGCTGCAAGGCCAAGCAGGCTGCCTTGTCTCACTGCTTCCTCATCCCACTCGGCTCCCACTCCTTGGAATTACAAAGCAGAGCAAGAGTAAGGTCCCCTTGTCACCGTGTTGAGACACTTGATGCAAGAAGGGCAGAAACTTCATGGACCGACTCTGCAGGAGGTGGGGAAGGAATCCTTACAGCAGGCAACACCCAAGCGTGGTATAAAAGGGGGCGGCTGACCCTAGGGAGACAAGGCTGAGACAGAAGAGTGAGAGAACAGCAAGTGCATAGGCGTAGGTACCTGCTGTGCTGCAAGAGGAGCGCAGGAGGCAAGAGCCTGATGCAGAGAAAGAGATAACACAGGGCGATGCGGTTGGAACAGCAGGGACGCAAGCTGATCTCGCAGGCAAGCATTTTTCCAGCTGTGAGCCACGTGCAGAGGGAATGGCAGGCAGGCAGTGCTCAAGTGGGTCAGGGGGCTGTGGCACCATCCATCGGGTGGAGAGGGGTAAGGACAAGAGGCAGCAGATGGTGAGATCGTACTGTGGTCGGAATGAGCCATCCTGTGAAGAGAGCGTACACGCAGGAACCCTTCGGGCTTCTGCGACAGAGGAGCACAAGGCACAGCAAACTACTAATAATCTGCATAACACACTTTGATACCCTAGAATTACACATACGGTTATCCGCTCTTTCCAGGCAGGCCATTAGACCATTTCCTTACCTAATTCAGGAGGATAACACACAGCAGAACAAACCAGGGTTAGTCACAGCAGGACCGAGGAACTCCTGGGAGCCAAGACCCTTCACGAGTCCACCTTCTGGCTGGTTTCTGCCCCTATAAGAGCATCCCTTTCTCAGCCCAAGCGTGGCATGAGCCACGTTCCTCCCCTTCGCCCCCAAAGAGTTAACAAGTCAGCACCAGACAGGAGAATTGAGCACAGCTGCTCACTTGGCTCAAGGCAAGGCACATATGGTCCTCCTTACCCTCCCAGGCTGGCACAGCCAGAGCCAAAAACCTCAGTGGAGGCTGCTTCGGCGGGGAGCACCGGGTTATGTGATGGAGGAGGCTGGCTGGCCAGGACTCCCAGCTCTATAAATAGCTTTGGGAATCATTGTGTTTGCAGACAGGCTGGTCATTCAGCAGGAAAACCCACCCAGTGCAACCCAGACTCCAGAAAAAAAAACTGAGCCCTTCTTTCTCTGCACACTTTCACAACTCCTCTCCTTCCCAACTGCCCTGCAAGTGCTTAGGAGCACGGCTAGGTTTGCAAGGGCTGAACACGAGGAGAACTGCAGGAGAACACGAGACGTTAGTGCTGCATCCCCAAGCCTCTGCTGCTGCATCCTCATCCCAGCTGCACTCTGGGTTTAACAACACGCAATTTCAACTTGTAAAGCATTCATAAAAAGAAACCGACTATTTTTCCCCCTCAACCAGTGCAGAAATCCTTCCCACAGAAAAGGCATACTGGAGCATGAGCAAATTGGCTCGAAGTCCTCAACCAGAAGCCCAGAACTGATCCATGCCCAGGCAGCGCTGGGGCAAGTAGGGGAGGAGAGGGCTGGACATTTTTGCAGGTCACCTCTGAACTCCTCCAAAGCAGCAATTAGAGAAGGGCAGCTCATTAACCTCATTTCCCAAGAGAGTAGATTCTCCCATTTCAGCTCGCACAGGTACTTCTTGGACTCCACAGATTCAGCCCCACTTCCAATGCCCTCGCTCTTTCCACTAGCTTCTCCTCCTGCTCAGATGTACCTCGCACAGTAAATGTAGAGATTACCTTGCTCTAATCTCCGTTTGCAGATAAGGTCTCTGCACTTCAGAGTCCCAAAATGCACTTTTTATCTCCCAGCCATGTAGATTTTTCCAGTAGCCGTGAGCGTTGGCAGCTGTCCTGCATGGCAGTTGCGATGTTCCCCACCCTCCGCTTCCAGCTGGGTCTCACCGGGGAACCCAGCGTGACTGGGTCTGGCTTCTTCTGCACAGCTGCAATCCGGCTCTGGCCCAGCCCATGGTCTATCACCACCCTGACGTATTTCAAGTATTTTTTCCCCAGGCTTCTCCTTGCTATTATACTGGTGCTTCAGGTTTTATTCCCTACCACTGACGCTGAAGCGCTGAGCTGGCGAACTGCTGCAGACCTGGGGGAGTCACCCACTGCTCCCCACTGTTTTCAGTCCTCTGTAATTACAGGGCGTTAAGTTTTCCTGGTTAGTCTGGACTTCTAATGTTAGGCTGGACTCCTGGTACTCCCTTCTCACGCTGTCTGGGCTACTGGGGGGGTGTGCCAGTCGCTGCTCGGAGCCCGCAGCAGATGTGGAGCTTTCCATTTATCTCAGTTGCTGAGGAACTGCATCCTATTTCCATCTCTGATCTGGGGGATAATCTCATCCTGCACTATTTTAATCTGCATCCACAAGAACAATCCCCCACTTTGCTCAGGCACAAAACGAAGTGCCGCCAGATTCCCCGTCATTTTGAAAGCACCAGAAACATTGAACGCCGCTCTTGAGCCGTGTCCAAGAAATGCTTAGAAACCTAATTTCAAATTCATCCTAAACACTGCTCTTCATTGAGCTACTTTTAATCTCAGGCAAAGATGACACGTTCTGCACTTCACAGCTCACAAACGGGTCCTGCCGCTCACCAGGATTAACGCTGCAATACACTGCAGCAGTCATACGGCCAGCTAGCACCACGCTTGAGCCCACAAGCAACAATATTCTGTAATTTCTTTAAGGGAACTGACAATAGAAATTTTAAAGGATTCAAAACAGAGCATCCATCAAGCAGCACCTTCCAGCTCCTCAGGTAGTGGCAGCCACTTCTGCTCTGGGAGGGGAAACCTCCTGATCAGAGCTGGGAGATGCTCTTCCCACAGATGTACTGCAAGCTTCCCGCACAGGGACGTCCACAGGACAACGCAGGGACAGTGTTCCCTGCCTGCCTAGGTGCGGGCAGAGAGAATTGAGAGCAGAAAAAGCCAGTGGTGCAACTTCTGCAGCAGCAACAGCTGGAAACTGAGATCAACGAAGCAAACAGAATGCTTTGCCAGGGCTCTCCAGATCTGCAGGAGCTGCTTTACCTCTGTTTGTGCCAGAGGCCTGACATGGAGGCACCTTTCCAGGCACCTCGCAGTGCCTGCCCTGTACTCACAACTTGAGCTTTGCCCACTCTGGCATTTGGGTGCCTGCCCTCCATGCCATCGCTTTCACTCTGAGCAGGGACAGGGAAGCGAAGCATGGCGAGGCCGAGAGGGCTAAGGCAGACGTGGCGATTTGGCCTGCATTTCAGGAGCTCAGGTCTGCACCTCAGCAGCTGGACTGCGCTGGCTCTTGCTGCCCTCTCCCTTGGACGTACACAGGCTGCGCTAGCACAGTCACAGCTGATGGGGCTCAGCACCATACTCCAGGCCACCAAAACTTGATGAAAAGCGCCCTGTCAACACCAAACAAGAGTGGGCACTGCGCAGGCTGGCTGACGGCTGCCTTTCAGCAGCCTGGATTTCGGCTGCTGACACCACTGGCATGGATCAAATTAACACTGGTGTAAGGGCCGGCGTGATGACAGCTCCAGAGACGGACGCTGTCGTTGCACAGCTGAGGTCCTTGGGGCACCGCGGACCGGCCAGCCCGGGAGTGACGGATGACCCAGAGGTGAACAGCCAAGGGTCTCGCTTCACCGCCCTGTGGCCAGCTGTGAGGGGAAAACAAACTCCTGCTTCAAGAGAAGGGAACAAGGCTGTTTCCCTCCTCGGCCATTCGCTTTCTAGAACAAAAACCTAAAAGTCCAGCTCCCTCTAACAGAGCTCTTGGGTACACTGTCCACCTGCATATGGCTGGTGTTTTCTGCCTGTCTCAAGTAAGTACGTGGGGAATCCTGCAAGGACACGTGTGCATCTTAGATACAGCATGCACGCATGCCTGGCTCTTCCTTACTCAGCCTGGAAAAGGGCTGTCCCATCAGCTTGTCACCCAGGAGCTCTTCAGAGGGAAAAACTGCAGACTTCTTTGCACAGAAAGGAAACGTGGACATTTTTGACGCAAGATTGTAATATGCATTTTTGTCTCAAGCTCTTAGGAACCAAACAAACACAACTGAGGACTCCACGCAGCCTTTTCTGTGGCCTCTATGGCCAAGGCTAATAGAGGAACAAGGACCCAGATCAACCGTTCTCCAAAGCGACACAGAGCCCAGCGTGCGTCCCATCAAGCAGTCACTGCGTCAGATGCAGAGAGAAGTTTTCCCACCTGGCCAAGATGCTCCTGTAGCAATATCTGACTTGTCACTGCATGCCAGGCTGAAACCTGAAGAGCCAGCATGTAACAAAATATCTGAAGGGCACAAGCCAGGAGCCGGCTACACCATGCTGAGCCTGCTGCTGCCACATCCCGTCTCCCATAAACACGGCTGGCGGGGGCAGGTCGGCCTGAGCTGGGGAGGGCAATCTCCTCCCAGCCCAAATCCACCTGTGTGTTGCATTCCAAGCCCCCGCGGCACAGGCTGCGCTAGTTTTCTAGGTAAATTTGAGAAACCACCTTCCAGTCACTGCCATCTGCAAAGACAGCACACTGTGCCGTCTGCCTCCGGGTTGGGAGTCCCTGCAGAGCAATGGCAGCGTGCAAAACCACTGTACCTGTCCCCCACGTGGTTCGCTAGAGCAGAGATCATGCCGTGGGAGTGGGTCAGAGCGGGCTTAGGAGGGAGAAGCCAGTCTCCCCCTGCTCCATGGCTTTGGTGAATGCATCCCCTTCCCGCACGGTGGGTCAGCAGGGCCGGTGGCACGCTCCCCTCACCTCACCCCATGGGCAGGGGGCCTGGCCTACACAGAGTGGAACCTGAGGACTGTTTCAGGAGCCTGGTCCCGAGGAGTGCTGGAGGGCCAGGAGAGGATGAGGGGCAGGGTGGCAGGAGAGTGCCCAGCTGGAGTCTGGCAGGGCCCCAGCCACCAACACTGGTTTCTTTGGTGAAACCAGCCAGGAGGCACTTCTGTCAGTCTCTCTGACCGGGACACCCGGTTGAACACCTGGTCCCGGGTCTCCTCCACACCCACCTCACCTTCCGGGGAAGGAGCTCATCCAGCAGCCTGAGCCCTGCGCTTCCCAGTCTCCGGCTTTAACTGGCCTGCATATCTCAGGGAACGAAGCTCCCCCAGCAAAACACGACGCCTGCGACCCAGTAAAGAACCTGGACCCGAGGTATGCTCGTTTACTCCCGCCCCAGCCCTCCCCGCCAGGCGCAGGCCGGAGCGCGGCCGCACACCGGGCGCTCCCTGGACGCGGGCTGCCAGAGCCTCGTGGCTGAGCTGGCAGAGGTGCGAGGCGCAGCCGGGGCCGGGCCGAAGCCTGCGAGCGTCGCCCAGCGGGGCTTTAATTCAAGCCAGCCCAGGCTGGGGCCTGACCGGCCTGCGCCCGCGGGAGGCCTGCCAGCCCNTAACAGGACCGGGCACCCTATTGGCCACACCCGCCACACGTTCCCGCCCCCCTCGCTCAGCTCTAAGTCTGGTTGGGCGGAAGGGTACGCGATCGTGTCGCTATTCCACCAGTCTGCTGCCACTCCAGCTTCTAGTCCCACCCCCTCTGCCGCCGTTTGATTGGAGACTCGGGTCCACCTCCTAGCCTCCCGGTTGGTTAACCTCGAAGGGTCGGATTGGTTGAGCGCACGCGTCCCCCACGTGGGATCAGACCCCGGAGGCGGGACCGTGGCGGGATGGGCGTGGCCGGCACAATGTAAATAATCTCATCGCCCCGCCCCTTCGCCTAGTTCATGATTGGCGGGCTCAGTACCCAATGGGGAGAGGAGTAATAAGCCGCCCGCCCCGCCAGGCGGGAGTCCTGCTACAGGGCAGCTGATTGGTGGGTTGATGTAAACATAGCGAGGGGGCGGGGGATTCCCCGGGCACTCGCGCCCGGAGGCGGGAGGGGGGGTGGCTGTCACGTGGCGAGCACGTGGCTCACGGGGGGGGGAACCCAGCCCTCTGCACCCCGAGTAATGGGGATACCTCGGGGGGGACCCAGCCCCGTAGCTCCGTCCTGGGGCCACCCCAGTGCCGGCGGACCCAGCTCGCACCCCCAATTTTGGGGGCACCTCGGTGGAGGGGGGGCGCTTGCACCCCCGGAGTGTGGGGAGGGGCCCAGCCCCACAGGCTGAGTGTTGGGGGCACCTCCAAGGGGACCCAGCCCTGCANCCTTTCCCAGCCCCTCGGTGCCCCCAGCCCCACTTGCCACCCCCGGACCCCGCGCTGGGGTATGGAGGAGCTGGGTGGGAGAAGCAGCACCGGGTCGGGGGTCCAACCCGCAGCTGTGGGGGGCTCTGGCAGGAGGGTGCCCATTGGAGGAGAGTGCATCCCCGTGGGGAGCCCCACTGCAGAAGGGTGTGTGTGAAAATCTCCTCCCACCCATTGGGGTGACCCCAAACCCCTTCCATGCTCCGGGCTGGGATTTTGCTAAAAGAAGCGGGGGAGGGTGGCAGCCTGGGG
>VYXH01001394.1:34289-62415 GCA_013397275.1 Burhinus bistriatus | reverse complement strand
TTTTTTGTGTGTGTGTGTGTCTGTATATAAACTTGATGCACTGAACCCCATGAACAGTGGAATGGAGTCTTTTTGGAATATTTCAGTGAATTATGTTACTGAGTAGTACTGGCTCTGGCTGGGATGGAGTTAACTGTCTTCACATCAGCCTGTGAGCTGTGTTTTGGATTTGTGGCTAAACCAGTGTTGGTCACACACCAGTGTTTTGTCTGTTGCTGAACAGTGCTTGCACAGTGTCAAGGCTTTCCCCCATGCACCCCTGAGAGTAGGGAAGAGGTTGGAAGGGTACACAGCTGTGACCTGGATTGGCTAAAGGGATATTCCATACCATGTAATATCCTGCTCAGCAGTAGAAACTCGGGTAGAAGAAGAAAAGGGTGTTTTTGGCTTCCAGGGTGGCCGTTGCTTAGAGCCTGGCTGGGCACTGGTCTGCCTGTGGGAGGGGGTGAGTAATAATTGCCTTTGCTTTGCTTGGTTTTGGTTGTGGGTTTTTTCCCCCCTTTTTTTACCCCCTCACCAGTTAAATTTTCTTTATCTTAACCCATGAGTTTTCTTGCTTTTCATGCTTCCTTTTCTCCCCCATCCTGCTGGGGTGGGGAGTGGGGGTGAGCGAGTGGCTGTATGGGTGTTTGGCTGCTGACTGGCATTGACACACCACAGTCCTTTTTGGAGCTCAGCGAGGGGGATTGAGATATAATGGCAAATTTGATTGGAGTGTGCCGGACTGAATTTCTTGCTGTTTAGGGCTTTGAAATGGCAGCTTTCAGCCTTTGCTGTTTCTTGTGTTTTGTTTTCCCTTGGAAACCTGTGATAAAAGCAGTGCTTTGAGCTTGGTCTGGTATTTGGCCTCTGTGTTGCTGTCATCCTGGTACTCGGCGAACCATCCCCTGGAGACAAACAGCAATTATACCTTCCTCCTCTTCTCCTCTGGGACAGATCCTGCCAACCTTGTTGCAATGGCCCCTTGGCTGCTTGAACATCCTGGCGTAACTGAAGCATTCATAGTGGTGTGTACTGTGAACCTGGTTTTGATTTTGACTGTTACTTGTAATGGTAATAATTAACACTGCCACCAGTGCCCTGCACATGCTGCCACCTCATCAGACTCTGAATCCACTGATCTCAATTCAGATCTTGGTGGATCCTCTGGTAACCACCTGGCTGGGGATGGCAGATGAGAATGTGCCCTATGGCAGCTGGTTCCTGGGTGGCACGATGTGTGGAAGAATTTGTTCAGATGCCTGGAACTGTTTTCACCTCTGATAGCCTGGGAGTTTTTGCCTGAACCGGCATATAATCCTGCTGAAATGGCAGACCACCCAAAGGAGAGGGATGCCTTGTATCTGTCGAAAGGAGAAAGCGGCTTCTAGTGTTGTGTTGGGACCCAGCCTACGCTTACCAGGCCTGTGTTCAGCACCCTCAAAGGAGCTGGAGGGTCGCTGGATCTGAGGGTGTACAAATGGACACCGTGGCTAAAACACTCAGTGCAGGCATCTCCTGTTGAAGGTGGGGTATCCTGTCGAGGATGATCTAGTAGACTACACAGGCAAGTGGACCACCTTGTGTATTATCCAAGGGAAGTGGTGGAGATGGTCTGCAGTGACCTGGACAGCAACCAGGTCTCCAGAGGTCCAGATGATGTCCAGTGCACAGGGGCTGTGCGGCAGAGGTTAGTGTTGAACACACTGGTGTCATACAGCAGCAGTTGGGTGGGCTGGCCAGAATAAAGGCACCAGCTGTGGAGAAACTGTCCTGCCAACTCCAATGATTCAAAGAGAATCTCTTCCTCCTCTCTTCTACAGGCTGACATGTCAGCTGCGAAGGGTGCCACACAGAGTCAGCCTTTCCCAGCTGTCCTGGTTTGAGCGATACAGGGCTAATTTATCTTCTAGTGCTTGAGAAAACTGCACTTTTAGAAGACTGGTCTCTGAATCTGAAAATATTTACTTTCTAGCCAGCTATGGTGTGTGGTTTTCAAGGTCTTGATGTTTTTTGAGCTCACCAGGTGCAGGGATGAGGAGGAGCGAGACCTGGGCGCTTGACCCAAGCTGGCCAACAGGATTATTTCATACCGTGAACGTCACAGTCAATATAAATTAGAAAGTTTGCTGCGAAGTGCTCTCTCTCTCCCTTGATGGCGGCAATCCAGAGAACTTCTTGCCCTGGTGCCGGACCCCTGAGGCCTTCCCTTCCTCCCAAAGCCATAGCGCTCGCAGTGTCCGACATTTGCTGTCCACTGCTGGGAGTGCACAGCTTCCTACTGATAAAATTGGCTGAGTATAATCCTTGTATATTTTATATTGGTATCGGGGTCAATATTGATTCTTCAGTGTTATTACTGTTAATTACCTAGTCTTATTCTATTAAATCTGTTTATATTTCAACTCCCGGGTTTCCTTGTTTTTCCCCGATTCCCTTTCCTGGGTGGGGAGGGGTCATTGGGTGATAGAATAATTGTTTAAATGACAATAAATTGTTGTGGGTTTCTCAAACCATAACACCAGCTCAGGGGAAAGAGACAGGCAGGCACATGCGATGTGCCACCCACTGATTCTGTCTGTGTGACTGTGGGGAGTACCTGTGGACGTAGAGTGGTGTGCTATCTCAGACCTAGATGCTGCATTTGTGAATTGTAGGGGAAAACAGCTAAAAAACGTCCATCTAGGAGGATTACTGTTCTGCTTGGTGTCGAGCAATTCCCCAGTCACAGTACAAGGGCTGAGGACGCCTTTCCTTCTCCTGATCTTGATGAAGAGACGTCTGATAGGAGTCAGATAATGAGTGCTCTGACCAGGAATAGGGTGGATTTGTCTGCCCAGGCAGAGGAAAGGGGCAACGGGCTCGACTGGATGATGTGGATACGATGACCTGGCACATTGGACCCACAGGAGCACAAGGCTCTGGCGGACTCCAGTGCGCGGTGTACCCACCCCAATGCCATCAGGGTATAAGGGTTGAACCTGTCTGGATTTCGGGGGTGACTTCACCCTGTAGTAGTCCTGTATGGCAATGCCAAGGTCTGACGGAGGGTGGAGGCTGAAGGTGGGCTGTCATGGTCTGAAGGAGGTCATGCTGCCATGCCAGGCATGCTGCGCTCCAGTATGAGCTGGAGACTGAGACAGCCAGGTGCTATGGCACAACTGGTGCTGCCCGTGTGTGCCCCATCTTGGGCAGCAGAGTGCACGCCACAGGCTGCTTTTGTGTGAAGGGGTGTCCGCACCTGGAGCTGACTAACCCAGGGTAGAAGCACAGCCCTGCCTTTTGCTGTGGACAGGCAGCACTGGAACAAGGTGAAGCCCCCGAACACCCGCCATACACTGACAACATCATTGTGTTGGGCAACACAGTGGAGGAAATATTTGAGAATGGAAAAGAATAATCCATATCCTTCCGCGGGCTGGTTTTGCTGCAAAATAGAGCGAGACAATGGACCTGCAAAAGACAGTCAGTTCTTGGGGATGAAGTGGAAAGATGGACATCGTCACATCCCTATGGATATGGTCAAAAATATAACAGCCACATCCCCACTAGCTAACAAAAAAGAAACAGCAGCATTCCTAGGTGTTGTGGGTTTCTGGAGAACGTGTGTTCTGGGTTGCAGTGAGCTTGCATGTCCTCTATGTTGAGTAACCTGAAAGAAGAACTATTTCAAGTTGAGCTTTGCAGCAGGCGTTCAGACAGATCCAGCAGTAGATAGTTGGTGTGGTCACCCTTGGTTGAGGCCAGACAGGACCAGCTGTGAGGACCATGCTTTGCACCGCAGCGAGGGAGCATGACCTCCTTGGAGCCCGAGGCCACCTTCAGGGTTCGGGAATATTTCAGTGACTTAAGTGGTGCTGGCTCTGGCTGGGATGCTGTGTTTTGGATGTGTGGCTAAACCAGTGTAGGTAAGCACTGATGTTTTGGCTGTTGCTGGGCAGTGCTTGCAGAGCATCAAGGCTTTCTTCTCTGCCCCCCTTCCCCAAGCAAGCAGGCTGGGGGTGTGCAACAGGCTGGGAGGGGACACAGCTGGGACAGCCAACCTGAACTGGCCAAAGAGCTATTCCATACTGTGTAATGTCTTGTGTGGCAATAAAAACTGGGTTACAGGAAGAAGAAAAGGGTGTTTTTTGACTTCAAAGGTCCTGTGGTTTTTTTGAGCCTGGCTGAGCATCCATCTGCCTGTGGGAGGAGGTGAGTGTCTGCCTTTGCTTATGGTTGTTTCCCCCTGCTTCTGGGCGGGTGTCTGAAGACCTGTTAGACTGTCTTTATTTTAATGCATGGGTTTTGTTGCTTTTGCTCTTCCTGTTCTCTCCCCATCTGGGTAGGGTGGGGAGGCGGTGAGAGTGTGTGAGTGGTCGCTGACTGGTGTCAGCCCACTGCATAAGTATATATTGTATTTTGTTTACATTTAGGAAACTTTAGCTTCTGTTACTTTTTTCTAAGTGCTTTCATATTTGAGATAGTAATGGTTTCTGTCAGTGTCTTACTAATGCTTAGCAACACTGATTTTTATTTTTAGCTCACACAGTTGCTCATTGCGTGCATCAGGTTTACGTAATGGCTTCCTATACTCTCACACATACAGCTCAATTCCAGTTTTCACTAGAGTTAGCAGTGGGGCAGAACTTAAAGGCAGTTGCTTTGAATTGGAGTGCTCTTGAGTGACGTGTCTTGTGGTGTCTCTGTAGTTTTGGAGATAGGAAATGGTGCAGTTATTCTCTGCACTGGATTCAGCGTGGGCAGCAATAACAAGTATTACTGACTGCAAGGAGAGTGAGCATTCAATGGTCGCTTTTGTAGCCAGGCAGTGATAAACATCTTAGTTAACTGTCTTCTAACAGTGGCTTGCTCCAGCGCTAGGACTTTTTTTTTTTTTTTTCCCCAAATATTGCCAAAGAGGAAAATACAGAGGCAGGAGTGAGTTACAAGTTAGTAGCTCAGATTTCTGCAATCATGTTCTTGAATTTGGTCTGTTAGTTGATTTTGTTTTTTGGGAGATGCTTGTTGGATATTGATAGGACATGTAATAGGGTGCATGTAATAAAATTGTATTTGTTTCAAATGGAAGTAGTCTGTTTAACAAGTTTTTGTAGGTTTGAAGGGAAGCAAGGAACAAAACATCTGGTTTGATTTTTCAAGCTGTCACAATGTGTGTAGTTGATTTGGATTTTTAGGGAAGAAGTCTGACTTGTATCAAACTTGAATTTCTCATATTTGGGGTCTGGAGTTGATGTTGCTTATTCCGATGTAGTTGGACCAGCAGGGATGGAGGGGACTGGTTTACATGCAGTTTGTTTAATGCTTAATGTCCCACTGAGCTGGACTTCCAAGGAGATCAAGGTGTTCTGGGCACGGCTTGCTCTAGTTTGTTTTCCTTTTGTTGGTGCCTTGCTGCTAACCTGTGCTTTACGCTTCACATTCAGATTGCGTGAAGTAGGTATCATTTTGTACTGGGTCTGCCTAGGGTGGAGTTAACTGTCTTCACTAAACCAGTGTTGGTCACACATCAATGTTTTTGGCTGCTGCTGGCCAGTGCTTGCGCAGTGTCCAGGCTTTTTGTTTTTCCTGCTCTGCACCCTTGAGAGTAGACTGGGGTGGGCAAGAGGCTGGGAAGGTGCACAGCTGGGACAGCCAACCCGAACCGGCCAAAGGGATGTTCCATACCGTGTAATGTCATGCTCAGCTGTATAAATGGGGTGGAGGAAGAAAGAGGAGGGTTTTGGCTTTAAAGGTGGCTGTTGCTTGAAGCCTGGCTGTGCACTGGTCTGCCTGCAGGAGGTGGTGAGTGATAGCCTTTGCTTGGATGCCCCCATTTCACTTTTCATATTGTCTCTATCTCATCCCATGAGCTTTATCACTTCCCCTCTCCCTGTCCTGCTGGGGAGGGGGGGTGTGAGTGAGTGGCTATGTGAGTGCTTGGCTCCTGGCCTCGGGCAGCCTTCTGAGCATTTAGAGTTACATTGCTGTCAGTGTAAACAGTGTGGCCCTCCTGGGGTTCCCGGGCTTGCCATCTTTGTGGCCTGAAAATGTTGGCTGTGGATGAATACTTGATTAGCCATAGTATCAGCCTCTGCAGTATGCCTGGGTTCCCAAGGTGTCATTATATTGAAATGCAATCTTTACTTGACTGCTCTGCAATTATCACATATCCAGAAAATTCGATACCATTTATAGAGACAAATCAGCAGAAAATTATTCTTTGAATGACTATGCGAGACTCTTGTCTTCAGGTAAAGCCTTCTCTTGTGAATAGAGAAAGCAGCTTCCACGTTCTTATGAGGTCTCATTGCCAAACCTATAACTTAAGCCTCCTGTTTTGTTTGTGATTTATTTTTGTATTGTACAGCTGACTTAAAGGTGTTTCTGTTGTTGATAGACAGCCGACCACTGAAACGGTACAGCTTCAAGATACAGGTACCATTTTTTGTTTTCCACCTTCAACACTAAGAGCTTGAACTCAGTGATATTTCTGGTCAGTGCTGCATTTCCCTTTTTCCGCTTGTGGGACTTCTCATATTTGCTTCAAATCTGCTAGTACACACTACTTTTCACTGTTGCTTCCTGTACCTGTAAGAGACAGGAGTTTTCTATGTATTATTATTGGCTTGCCTCCAGATTGATTTAGTGACTTGTCAGCTTTGTTAACATCCCTCTCTGGGTCACTTTAGTTAGGTAGCTTTAGCCTTGCACAAAGAGACTCTGCAAGCAGGCTAGAGAAAGTTTAAAAACGCAGAACAATTATTTATTGCTAAACATGCACTGAAGCTGGTAGGATTTAACAGACTGCTAGTCTAAGCGTTAGCATGTGCACTGCTCCCAGTAGGACAGCCAAAGGGTATTTGCTGACTAGATGGGCATTGGGAAGAGAAGGCCTTACTGCTCCCTGAAAGGGCTCCTCAGTGTTGTTAGGTTGCTGTCATCCACGGGTGTCATCCATCCATCAACACTGCCTCCCTGTTTTTTTTTCTTTAGGATTTTTTTTACCATTCTCAGTCAGTGTCTTTCCTATTGAATCCTTGGGCTGCAAATAGCACTTGTCTGTCTCGCTTGTAATTCTGTCCCCTCACCCCGTGCCTTTTTTAACTCTCTACAGACTTTATCAGAACTCTTTCCTACAACTCTGTCAGTTTTCTCAGCAGCCTGGCCGAAGTTATACAGCTGGGCTGCACCAGAGTTGGACCTTGGATACCTGAAACACAGGCAGCTGGACTCCTGGGAGGAAGGAAGGTTATAGGGAGAGGGAGTAAAAGCTTATTCTAGCTGTAACCTCAAACTCGGGAAGGTGCAAGATCATCCTGTGCTCACCATATGAACAAATGTAGTTGTTAAGGCTCTCCAGTATGTAAGCCTGTAGCCAGAACTTTCCATTTATTCACCATATTGGGAAACTTGACAAAATCATAGAATCATTTAGGTTGGAAAAGACCTTTAAGATCATCTAGTCCAACCATTGACCCTACTCTACCAGGTCTGCCACTAAACCGTGTCTCTAAGCACCACATCTACACGACTTTTAAACACCTCTAGGGATGGTGACTCAACCACCTCCCTGGGCAGCCTGTTCCAATGGTTGATAACTTTTTCAGTGAAAAAAATTTTTCCTAATGTCCAGCCTAAACCTCCCCTGGTGCAACTTGAACCCGTTTCCTCTTGTCGTATCGCTAGTTACTTGGGAGAAGAGACCAGCTCCCATCTCGCTGCAACCTCCTTTCAGGTAGTTGTAGAGAGCAATAAAGTCTCCCCTCAACCTTCTCTTCTCCAGACTAAACAATCCCCATTTCTTCAGCCACTCCTCATAAGACAGGTTCTCCAGACCCCTCACCAGCTTTGTTGCCCTTCTCTGGCCACGCTCCAGCACCTCAATGTCCCTCCTAGACTGTGGCACCCAAAACTGAACACAGTACTCAAGCTGCGACCCCACCAGCGCTGAGTACAGAGGCACGATCACTTCCCTACTCCTGCTGGCCACACTATTCTTGATACAGGCCAAGATGCCATTGGCCTTCTTGGCTACCTGGGTGCACTGCTGGTGCATGTTCAGCTGGCTGTCCCCCACCCAGATCCTTTTCTGCCAGGCAACTTTCCAGCCACTCCTCCCCAAGCCTGTAGTGTTGCCTGGGGTTGTTGCGACCCAAGTGCAGGACCTGGCACTTGGCCTTGTTAAACCTCATGCAGTTGGCTTCAGCCTATTGATCCACTCTGTCCAGATCTCTCTGCAGAGCCTTCCTACCCTCAAGCAGATCAACACTGCAGCTTAATTTGGTGTCATCTGCAAACTTACTGAGGGTGCACTCAATCCCCTCATCCAGATCATCAATAAAGATATTAAACAAGGCTGGCCCCAAAACTGAACCCTGAGGAACACCGCTTGAGACCTGCCGCCAGCTGGATTTCATGCCCTTCACCACAACTCTCTCGGCTTGGCCATCCAGCCAGTTTTTAATCCAGCGAAGAGTACACCTGTCTAAGCCACGGGCTGCCAGCTTCTCTAGCAGCATGCTGTGGGAGACTGTATCGAAGGCCTTACTAAAGTCCAAGTAGACAACATCCACAGCCTTTCCTTCATCCACTAGGCGGGTCACTTAGTCGTAAAAGGAGATCAGGTTGGTCAAACAGGACCTGCCTTTCATGACTCCATGCTGGCTGGGCCTGATGGACTGAAGAAGTTGAACAGGAGGCGAGGAGGGTATAATTTGGCTTTTCTGTGATACTCTGAAATTTTAAGTTTCAAGAACTAACTTTTCCGGGAGTCAGGTAAGCACAGTGGTCTTTGGGGAATTCCACATATTTTTTATTCACTTAACGATGAAGCATCAGCAAGGTGCATGGTCACTGGTATAGACTAGTCAGGATGTCACTGCACCAGAACAAGCAGTCTAGAGGATCACAGACAAACTCCAAACAAAGCTTCTTTTGAAGAGGAAGGTGAGAATCTAGCCTTAAATGTCCAGATAGTTGTTAGCTTAGTCTTGGCATCACTTTATCTTTTAACTGTCATTTCCAGCATTTCTTTTGAAAAGGTCAGTCATGAGACTCAGATGATTAAGGCTTTGTTGCATGCTTGCTGCTGTACAACACTTCACTGGATGTCAGAAGAGAATTTGAGCGTACAAATTTCATGGATAGGAATGCAGTTTAAGTGTTTCGCCTCTGTTTCCTATGACTTCAGACGTAGATAGGGCCGGGTGTTGAGGAAACTGATGTCTTAAATGTACTCAAATATATTTGCATTATTGTGGGTCTGAGTGAAGTCCTCAATGTCTCACTGCAGATAGGTTGCAGTCATTAAGGGCTGTACAGCACAAATACGGATGTTTTTTAAAACCTCGGCTTTAAGGTTACTTTTTACTTTTGTTTTGAATTCTTTCATGAACTAGCCTTTTGTTCACCGAAATCACAAAACTGTCCTTTCTGTTTCTTCAATTATTAATATTGATGGAGAACCTAACATTTAGTTTGAGAGAGAAATTCTTAGTATCTTTCTCTTATTTTCCTGACCCAGGAAGGTAGTTTTAAATGCTAATGCCACGTCTCTTCTGTTTACTTGAAGAGACTGTTTTTGGTGTCTGTCTTCCAACACCGCAGTGGCTGAGAAAGTGGGTCTCATGGTCCTGTTTGTTTAGGAGCATCCATCCACTGCTGTGGCTGTTTGTTTTGTAACATTTTTGGCGGGTAAGTTAGCAGACCCAGTATTACCATGTCCTGGACAAATTGCAGCGTTTTGTTTGTTGATTCTGAGGAAAGTCTCTGTTTGACTATTTTGCTTAATTAACTTCTCAGGTAAAATGACATTACAACCTTTAGACTGTTAACTGAAGAAAGTTTCAGGACTTAGGAGAAAGTACATTAACTTATAGGCATGGTCTGTAGCATCAAGTATTGGTTACTATTGAACACAGGATATTTGACCTCTGTTCTACTTCAGTAAGGCTATTTTTATGTTTTTAGTATCCAAAATGGAAGATGTGTTTTCCTCATTTTGGAGTACTGTTGCTAAAATAAAGTGGGGGAAAAAGTTACCCTCAATTTTAGTTTAGAATATTAACTGAAAAGCGAAAGCAATTTAATCTGTTTTGCTTTTAAATAGGTTATTCTGGTAGCATACTTTGGCATAAAGTGAGTATATACTCCTATTCCTTATTGAACATGACTGTGTACCTTAGGAGTTTACTGGAGTGATGGCTTTAAAAATTGTCATAAAACAGAAGACATCTCATTGTGGCATTCTGATACTGGACTGACCATGCAATCTGTTGGTTGGCTTTTTCTACCTGCTGATTCCCAGATCACCATCTCCGAGTAGGCTGATGGTGTGCCAGCTCTGACAAGAGGTTTGTAAAGGCTTATGACTTGTGGCAGTGGTTCGAGATACTGGTGTGGGAGCATACCTGATCACAGTACGCTGATGACTGAGTAGTGTACAGTGCCTGGAAATCTCTAATTGAGTGGTAAATATTCTTCCTGTTGAAGTTCTGGTTTGCTCCTGAATAGATATCCTGGGAGATTCCTAATCCACTGAATTAACATTCAGTTTGCAAACCAGCATGTTTATTTTTAAAATGTGCTCTACTAATATATTCATACTTGTTATGGGTGGCTTTGATACTGTTCTCTCTCCAGCTACTTTCCAAATTAATGTGCTGAGAGGCTTTTTTGCCCTCCAGTGAACAGAGTTCCAGAGAACAGCAAACTGAAAGGCAGGAGATTACTTTGTGGCTATTTGCTTAATAGTCTGTTTTGAAACTGTCTTGAACGAACTTGGCCTAACACGCAGTTACCATTTAAATATGATTTAATTTGTTGAGGGAGGAGGCATATTGGGTAAGGAGTCCTGGATGAGAGGCCAGAGCTCTGGGGTTGTTGTCTGGTGGGAATCTTTTCTTTATTATGGCTTCCTATGTTTTTGTAATGGAGAAGAGATAGGAATAATGTTGCTGTAGCTACTGTTTCTTCTTGGTCTGACTTCAGTTTGTACTTAGTTAAAATTAAATAATTGCTAATAGAACTTAAAAAGAATGCTTAACATACAGATAGTAACACGTTACAGGAATTCAGCTGTAAAATCTGGGTGTCCTGCAGCTTGTACAACATTCACCCATCTCAAGCTGTAGCTGCATGTAATTTTTATTTTTTGAGTTGTGCTTCTCAAGCTTCAGAACTTCAGTCCTTGCAGATGACAAACATGAGAGAGGCACCTCCATTGACTTGAAAAACTTTGTTTGGAGTCAATTTAAGTGAGATTTGAAAACAAAACCTGTGATGGAGTTAGTGTTGGTGAGACAAGAACCTCAACACTGCAGAAATACAGAAT
The DNA here is from genome assembly GCA_013397275.1 of Burhinus bistriatus. Classification (NCBI taxonomy): domain Eukaryota; kingdom Metazoa; phylum Chordata; class Aves; order Charadriiformes; family Burhinidae; genus Burhinus; species Burhinus bistriatus. The sequence continues at coordinate 51,122 of VYXH01001394.1, read as the reverse complement.
GCAAGTTTCAGAAACAACTAGGAATTACTGCAAGCCCTATCATAGTTATGCTAAATGAAAATCTGCTGATAAAACTCATTCAAACCTAATGTATTGCTGCAAGAAGAATGAAAACAGCAGGTTATCCAGTTTTGGGAGATGGGAGACTGACAAGGGGTGGAGTGAAAACTTCTTGGGATCCTTCTGACCGCTGATTCTGCAGTTCTGGAGTGCAGACAGAACTGGGCAGATGAGGCACCTTCCTTTGAGTATGCTACAAGAATGCATTTCCAGAAGTCTGTGGTATTTCATTTTTTGTTAGTGTGAACATCAGTTTTTCTTATTCTACCTGTATTTGTACATTCTTTTACTGCCTTACAGGGTTGAGTTCTCAGTGGTTTCAGCTGAAATAAAAGATGGCAGTTCCCATTGCCATTGTGCCTTTTTTTAATGCTTGTATGTAGATTGTTTCAGTTTCTGTATGATTTTACACCTTTCTGTTTAAAGTTGGTTCAGTATAAGATCTTGCTTTTAACGTCAGGGAAGTGGAAATTTTCTAGCCACAGAATTCAAATATTGTCACACCCTTTGAATACTTCCAGGGTATAGTCGTTTACCCATGAGAGTGGTCATGGGCGTGTCGCTCCTGAAAATTGTTCTGCTGTCTTCAGATCTATTCCACGGTGACTTGACATCCAAGTTGTAACTGTTTTGAATTCTCTCTGTAATGGTTTCACTTACAATTCATACCTCATAGACATTTGTAGAGGATTTTATTACTTTGGCTTATTGCTCATAAAATAGCTCTAATTGTAAATAAGTCCAACCTATGTTGTCATTAATAACTGAAATACCAAGTTTTAGAAAATGCTGTTGAAGGAGTGTCATAAGTAGTTATGTTGTCTGTGACATTGAACTTGTTGGGGTAAAGCTCATTTACTTAAATTTCCGTTACCTATTCACTGCATATTGAGATTTTATGCAGTGAAAGAAAATGTTTTTGTTCAACAGAATTTCCAATTCAAAAGTACCATTTAAACTGTCATTAAAATACTGTTTTGTGACTTCAGTTGTTTTCTCACCGGTTATAGAATCCACTGCGTAAAGTAGGTGAAAAGATAAAATAATCTAATACTTGTCTTTTAACTTTCAGCTTTGTGTTATTCTTGGAAAGTTTCGCACCACTTGTGAATTCCTTGAACCTTGGCATTGCAAGCCCACTTCTGTTGGGCCCTCCTCCTTTACAGCTTGCACAAATTAAGACACAGTTGGCTCTTCAGCAATTGACCTCAGTTGCTACCAACAGTTCTGCACCTCCTTATGCTTGGTTAAATCAGGCATTTCTGAAAAGCACGATGTTTAGCCCTAGAGGAACTTTACCTCAGAGGCCGAGAGGACCTAATCCATCTGGTACAAAGCCTCCAGGATCCTTTAGGGGAGGAGGTGCAGCAGGTCTTCAGAGAAAGCCTGCACCTGGAACACCTCATGGAATGTCACAAAGATTTTCGGGACAGGAAACATTTCAGTGGACGGGTTCACAGAGGATAAATGTTCGGGTAACTCTGCACAGGGCTGATCCGAGGCAGGTAAAAGCGAAGACAAACATACACCAGGAGCAGAAGGGAGAACCTCGCACAAGTCACTGGGATAGTAGCCCGTGCTCAGCTGGGACAACTGGGCAAAAGCCATCTACCTCTGCACGGATCACAGAGCAGAATTCAAATGCCCAGAACCGCTATACGCCAGAAAGCGCTTCCAGTATTTTAGCGAGTTTCGGGCTGTCTAACGAAGATTTGGAGGAACTCAGTCGCTATCCAGATGATCAGTTAACGCCTGAAAACATGCCACTAATCTTGAGAGAGATACGGATTCGTAAGATGGGTCACTCTTTGTCTGGTTTACATTCTCAGAGCAGAGCAGAAGAAACGGTTGGTGGTACGAGTGGTGCAGCAGTCAAGAGTAAGGTGATTGATTATGGGCACGCAAGCAAATACGGTTACACTGAAGATCCTCTTGAAGTGCGTGCTTATAATCCTGAAGTGCTGACTGAAGATCCTCTCGAAGCACATGTCTATAATCCTGAAGCATCGAGTGGAGAGAACAGGGAAGACTTCCAACGAGAGCAGAATATGTCAATGGGTGTCCCACCATCTAGTGTGACCTGTAATCCAGTGTTTCCAGTTGAAGATTTAATAAAACCAACGGGGTTCCAGAATGATTCATCAAATACTCGATCTTTTTTTCCAGCTGAGACTCCAGGAAAGGTGTCTGGATTGTGTGCAACACCCACTGGACTCCCCGTGGTGAAATCTGTTTCCCAGCCTGCAATACCGCCTGTCATGCCACCCATGATGCCACCTATAATGCCACCTTTGGCACAACCCTTGATGCCACCTGTCATGCCGCCTCTTGTCCAGCAGTCTATGACCCAGCACGTAATGCCACCAATGACCCAGCCAACCTTTTCAGCTGAACTTCTTGCAGCTGTAAGCCAGCATGACCGAATTCAGCATGAATCTGGGACAAGCCAGTCTAATGCTCAGAGTGGCTCAGGAGCAGGACAGAAGCCCTTCCAGACACAGGCTGAGGGGCCAATTAGATCTCCTTTTGGTATTGTGAAAGCATCATGGCTTCCCGCGTTCCTACAGTCTGATGCCCAGAAGATAAAAAGATTGCCCACTCCGTCAATGATGAATGACTACTATGCTACATCTCCAAGAATATTTCCACATATGTGTTCTCTGTGTAACATTGAATGCACTCGTATGAAGGTGAGTGTCTTTCAAAGATTATTGCATAAACTTGTACGCGGCATCTTACCTGTTGCACTGTTTTATGAACTAATTTTTTACTGTGCATTAAATGAATTGTGATGCTGTTCGCCAGTTTGAGTGCTTACATGCAAATTTCAAAATGCTAGAAACAGTGCTAGTAAATTATTGTAACTGCTGCACAGCGTGTTCTGTTCCAAATTATGTCTTCTGCAGTGGGTTTCAAATGCCAAAACAAACCCTTTATCAGTGGAGTAAAATACTAACATCATCTGGGTGACTGAAATGTGTGCAAAAATTGTATGCTGAATCTCGGTAGGATAGATGAGATGTTCATGTATTCAGTCCCCCTCCTGCAAAGTCTGCATTAAAACAAAGCAGCCTATTTATCTGCAAAAATTTAATCTTCCAAATGTGGTCTGTGTGGCACTGACTATTCCAGAAACTGAAGACTAGCTCTGAGGGACACACAAAATGTTTTCATTCATCTGACTGAGCTTTCAGCTATGAAGCACATAACGGTTTCATCTCTTGAAGGAAGAAAAGGAAGGAACTGGTGAACACTGGGAGACAGAAAAGCATTCTGAAAGCTGTGGATTTTTCTTGAAAGACCTAGGCTTGATATGTCAAAAATACAGGAGAACATAATTTTAAAAAATGGAACAATTCATTATCAGTTTCATGTTTTTAAATTTTAAATAGTCTTCAACAACCCTGTGGAAAACCTATGGGGGGAGTACTTTTTTGCAATTTGGCAAAATCGTGCAAGATTACTAGGCCCTATTTGTGCTGTGTATTAAACAAGTGAATGAATAGTTAAGATGGTGACAGCTGCATCAGGGGCTTCGACAGAAAATAAATTTTCAAGTACTTTTACACTGGAAGCACTGAAGGCCAGGGAGAAGTGCAGCTGTTTGGGCAGACCTGAAAACTCAAAGGGAAGTTTGATTTAAAATAAAAATGTGTAAAACTGAACAGGGCAACAAATTTGTGTTTGTGTTAATAAATGGACGAAGCACTTTGGAAAAGTGTAATCTGTTTAAATGTGAATTATTCAGTTGATTGCTTACTGGTGCTTTCTAAAATTAAGCGAATGCTTTTACTGAAAATACTTCTTGACAAATCAGCTATGAAATTTTCTGGGGAGATTAAAGGTTATAACTTCTTGCCCTAAAGGCACTGTGGTGTAGCATGTGTTCTCCAGACATTCTGATCCAACTGCAACTACACACCCTTTTCTCCCTGTCATGGATACTTCTAGCTCTGGCATATGTTAACTTTATTCTGAATAGTATTTTTTTTCTTCGTGTATACCTGCTGCTGTGTAGGCAATTTGGACTGTTCTGAGACCTCATGGGCCAAGCCATGTTTAGACAACAGCATTGCAAAATAACCGAAAGAGTTAGGGTTTTTTTTTTACTGCAAAAAATAAAAGTTTGTTAAGAAATGTCAGTCTTGTGTATTTGAATTCTAAAGAATGAAGAATTCCTCTTACTTTCAGTTTTACAGTTTGGTTTTACAAATAAAGTTGTCGTCTTTGTCTCAGTTGCATGGTTAAAGATGACTTAGACATTAATTTTTTTTTAGTCTTTAAAGCTGTGCTAAGTGTTACAGAGGAAGCACATGAAACAGTGCCTTCAAACTGAAGGAGAAGCGAAGGGGAAATGATATAGTAGAAATTGATAGTCATGTGTAGTATGACTTGCACTAGGAAATGGTTGTTTCACACAGAGCATAGATACTATTTGCCACAACGTTGTGAAATCTTATTTGAAAAATAACTGAACAAGTTCATGGAAGAAAATCCTTCAGAGGCTATACAAAGACTCTCTGATGGCTTAAGAGGTCCTTGATGAGCAGATGGCTGGAGGTTGCTCTGCCTTCTTATTTACCTGCCTTGCCATCCCCTGTTGCATGCCATGGGAGAGGAGGTGCTAGGTAAGGTAGATGGACCTTTAGTGTCCCCAGCACACCGGATCCCCAGAAGTGGATCTTCAGATCTGTTTTTAGGTCAAAGTGATTAGACATGGTGATTTCTGGTGTGTAGTACCAAGTTGTAACAAGCAGTTTAAGAATGATGTGTTATAAACAGATGTCTTTGTAACGTGACAAATTGGAAAGAAAGTAGGCAAGCAAAGTGGATAACGTGAAATGAGAATGGATGAAGATGATGAAAGATACTGAATGAGGAAAACCTTGTCTTCATCCGATGCTTGAAGATACTGGATATCTGAAAAACAAAGTTTAAATGATGTTAAAATGGTGGATTTCAATTTCAGGTTATTCATGGTGATGAGCTGTCTTTTTTAGTAAATTCTTTTAATCCAGTCTTTTACTGAAGTACAAACTCATCTAGGATTCATTTTCTTGCCAAGGTTGAAACAGAAGCTGCATTGCCTGTCGGAAGAGAATTCAAGTGTGTTGGCTGGCATTAGTTTATTAAAATGACAGGATTACAGCTGGATGTGCGACCCAGCTCCTACTCCTGGAGAGTCAGTCTGCCATTGAAACTACAGTAACCATTAGTGGCTAAAACTTCATATTTGCATGATCTGAACTGTATCCCCGTTATTCTTTCGGTTTGGCTCTCCCATAAATTCAGTGAAACATTGGCTGAGTTTGGCTTGGCATAAAAAAAAATATCATTCTGCTGTTCCCTTAAGCATCCAATCAGTTCTCCTCGTAGTCTTTCTTCTTAAGTATCTAGCTTGCTTAATTAATGAGATGTGATGAAATCAAAGCTGAAGATGGCTTTGAGATGTGTGCAGTATAGCAAAATACAGAGCTCTGTGTTGAGTGTCATGCAGCTAAGCAAGTAATTCTTCTAGTTCTTTTGCAATCTGAAAAGAATCCTGAAGACCTGTTCTACAGAGCTATTTATATATATTTGAAGGTGGGGTTTTTTTTTGCTAATACACTGTTCAGAAGTCAAAAGTTAAAATATCTTCCATCTGCATGGCATAGCTATTGTAGATCTGTCCATGAAAAATATATTTTTTTAAAGCTTTGAAACTTTTTGGAAGGCATATGGCTAATCCTCATATGCAGTGGTACACGGCAGGTCAGCAGCTGCATGATAAACTGCCTACAGTCTAGGGCTGAACGTGAGGAATACTCCAGCTGTTTCATGCAATAGATTTTGGAAAGACTCTGTTCAGCATTTCTTTTCCTATGAAAACTGTTTACTGGATCTTTAGCAATAATTGGTGGGAGCCTCCATTATTTGACGATGCCTCCAGCCACCTTGGGTGGATCTTGCTGAGGTATTTCTTCAGAGGTGAACTGGAGAAGTCCTGCCATTTGAATTGACAGTGCAACTTCATACCTGACTACCTGTGTGGTCCTTCAGTCAGGTGTCAGCTCTCTAACAGACTGTTTAGCTTTCTAAAATACTGTGGGTTTGTGATAAATGATGATTACCACGGACTTGAAAGCTAGTTGTTATTGGAGCAGTGTCAGAAATGTGCAAGATTTGCCCTTATTTTTATCTTGTGTTAGGAGGGTGTTTGTGGCATTGTCAGAGATGGCTGTACACAGTACTGTGTTATAAGAAAAGGTATACTCAAGAAAGATGGGCTTTTTGAGCTTTAAAAAATTAATTTTGAAAACTGTTTGATGCTCAGGTGACTTGTTGATCTAGAAGGCGTTCTCAAAAATTTGTGCATTTGTGTCCTGCAGCATTTTTTCACGGAAGAGTGCCCAGTTTTGCCCTTGGTTAGATGGAATCTTCCCTCAGTGTTGTCTTCTTTCAAATACATTTACACAACCTTCAACATACTGAAACATTTTATGAATATTTTACAGAGCAGTTTCATTTTCAACTCGAAAGGGTGGATATATTGGAATAATAAAGTGTGATTTCTTTGTCTTCAAACAAATGTCACTTTTGGAACAAAGTAGATTTGCAATATTGCCAGCATGAGGGATCATATTTACTGTGTATGAAATTTTTTTTTTCCTAGCTTAAATAGGTCTAAAGTGAGGATGATGTCTTCTTGGGCTTTAAATTGCGTGAAGTCATGGGACTCATTGTTTTACACAGAGAATTGCACTTATGATTCCTTTGCGGAAGTAAGGGGACAAAATACGGGTCTATTCCATTTTACTCCTCGTTTTTCTACCTAAGACCTTGCTGTGAAACCAGCACAAACAAGTGCAGGTACTATCCCTGTGTATTATTGTTATCTTACTATTGGCAGAAGAGGCAGGTTTGGAGACGAGAGACACTATGCTCTGTCAGCTGCTTCTTCAGGACCTTTTTGGTGGTGATCCACAAGTAACAGGAGATTTGCCAGTGGCACAGGATTAGATAAGGCAGCGCTCAAGGTGCTCGCCCCTGGGGGGTGTCTGGTTGTGGAGCAGCAGGGCTGCTGCTGTAAGAAACTGGCTGCAAGTTCTTAGTCTTACCAGGACGTGATGGAGTGCTTGTGTTGGGAAGGGATCCTGTCCTTTGGGGGAAGGATCTGTCTTTGGGGACAGACTTAACAGAGGGAGAGGAATATTTCTGAAGACTGAGAAGGGCAAGAAATTCATCAGAGAGCAGGAATATGCATAAATCAAGACTCCTGTAATTCTGTGGAATGCAAGAGGGCATTGGCATAATGAAGACTTGAAGAGGAGAAGAATGTTGTGTTTGTTAGGGAGGAGAATATCTCTTTGTAGGCCTGCCAGACTTGTTAATGCTCGTTGGACCAGTAGCTAAAGACACTTGTAAGCAAAATGGCCTCCCTTGGCCCTCACGGATACTGTGCGCACTTTCTTCGTTTGGGACCACGGAAGTGGCTTACGTGAAGCCCAATTTCCTTTCATTTCCATGAGCTAATTTGTTTTAGCCCTTGAGTAATAGTTTTTCTTTTTCCTGTTTAACTTGAAGACTCTAGTAAAATAGCATTCTTAAGAATGGGATTGCTTAGTAATGGCATGTTATTAGGAAAAAAGTATATAACGGTGAATTGCTTGCTTTTGTGTGCTGTGTATTCACTGTGTATGCAGTTCTACAGCTGCAAGTTGTTTTATCAGTCTTTTTCAACTCTTAATATGGTTTGGTTCAACTAGTGAGACTAAGGCAAAGGGTCTTCGGAGTAGTGTTTTTCTGATTTTATTTGAATGGTTAGAACGCTTTTATGAACACAGCTAGTAAAATCTTTCAATGCTTTTCTGAGATTGGTTAATGGGTATATCTGTTTCTTCAGGAAATTATAATAAGTCTTGCTTAAAATGTATTTTAATTTCTTTTTATATGTGGAGTATAAATAGTTTGGGTAGCTGTCTTGTAGCACATTTTAATGTTGATAGGCTGATAGTGTAAGTGCAAGAAACAGCTATTTTCACTGCATTCTCTGTGTTGCCAAAATGCACAAAACTGACTGTGCCCTGGTCACATTAATTCTTCCACCTCGTAGGCTTTGAGTAAACCATCATGAGCTTTTCTTTTAACCAGCGTGTTCAGCATTTTTGTCAATAAACAAGAGGGTTTGGTACTGCCAAGTGCGCATTTTATAATCTTTTGTGTTGTAAACCAGCATGCACTTGGACAAAGTGATATGTAATTTCACAACTGCAAATTAGTTTATGAAGCCTTGCTTGTTGGTTGTGTTATTCAGCCATTATTATCTATTTTAAAATATTAAAGCAGCTAGAAGTTGCTTTTTTAAGGACACTTAATAATTATTGTTGATGAGATATGATACCTTACAGCCTCAGACCGTACAGTATCTCAACAGCAAACTGACTACAGCAGTTGCTTTCACTAGCAGGTCAGTTTAATAATAATAATAATAATAATAATGATGGTGGTGATGATGATGATGGAATAGGCATAGCTTCCCATGCTGGAAACTGATTTCTGTGTTTACAATTAAACCTGTGCTTAAGTATTTTTCAAGATTGAGGGCTTGCATTGTACTTCTGGATTTGTCTCATGCTTAATCCATAAGTTATTCCCAAGTAAAACTTTTGTTAAGGTTTTTTTAATATAAAAAAATCTGTGTCTGTGTGAAAAAGTTCATCAGACTTTTTGACTGACCCTTAGTTGTAACATTATTAGGAGTGAATGTTCCTAAGCTTAAGGCATGAAAAGTCAAATATCATCTCTACAGAAGCATGACTTAAAGATACCATGTTGTGTCGGATTCTCTGATTTATTCAGCTTAATTTGCTGTGTATGTGTTCATCAGTCTGACAATCTGTGAAGACTGCTAATAGTTTTATTTCTTTTAATATAGCTGGCTATTGGATCAACCTTTTGCATTACAAGTGTGGTGATGACAACCCAGTGTCTTGCTGGAAGTAACGGATTCATTTAATATGATGCATTTTGTTCAACTTCCACTTAGATTCCTTTGTGTTTTTTAAGAGCCTTTGATAATCATTAAGTATTTTCATCTTTTGCATAAAGAGTAATAGTTTTAAGTGAGAAATTTGACCTTGACATAAGATCATTTGTTAGGTAGAATTTGATGGAGGGTAAAATATGACCACACATAACTAGAAATGCCAACATTTTACATGCTAATCAAACTTTTCTGGATGTCTTTTCTCCAATTAGGACTGGATTCTGCATCAGAATACTCCTTCTCACATAGAAAGCTGCCGCCAGTTACGTCAACAGTAAGGAATCTGTTTAAAAAGTTCACTTAGTGTAAAAAGTGTTTTCTGTGCATGCACATAGTCTGTGAAAATGTACTTGTTGGATTTCTTTAATGAGGATTATCGGTATCTGAGTGCTATTCTAAATCGGCTTTAGACCGTTAGGGTAAAAGATGAATTGACACTTGGTGCTTTTGGAGTCCTGAACGGGAATGTTTATCTATAAAAGCTACTGCATGTAAGTGAAAATTGTGTTCAGATGGCAAATTCAGCTTTTTCACTGATGGTCGTATTTTTAACATTTAACAGATACCCTGATTGGAACCCTGAGTCTCATTCCTCAAAGAGGTAACTGCTTTTTGATTACAAGTTGTTTTTAATTTGTTGCTATTATAAACATGGTAATTAATGCAATTGATTTTCCTGTTTTGCTCACTGGCAAGCTCTATTAGTGGTGTCATATTTTCATTATAAAATTGTGTGGGTTGCTTTTGTGGTTTTTGTCCTAAGTTCGTTTAGTAATATAAGTGGTGTAGTATCTAAAATTCTTTCAGAAGAATGAGAGTAAAGTCTAGAGTAAAGTCTGTAGAAAAGTCTGAAGACCGATATTATAAGCAGTCTCCCCTTGGAACCTTCTAACTGTGCTTCAGTTAATCGTAAGTTATTGGACATGGTACAACAGTAACTGAGCTAGACTGTGACCAGTGTTAGATCCCTGATTAAACTATGTGAGTGATTTCTGACTTTTAGACTTAATCTTTTTTCCAGTTAAGCCACTCTTGTTTGCAACTTGAAACCTGTTTGACAATAGGCGTGCTAGTGTTAGCTCTTATTTCACAGACTCTTTGGTCCGTAGATCCCTTGGGAAGCTACGTGATCACAAGTTGAAAAAACAGTGGAATTCACGAACTCATGTTCTGTCCTTAAAAATTACGCTGTTTACTATTAATTTTTTTAAAAACACACCCTGTGGACTAATTCTACTTGAATGTCAGCAAGATTGGATTTTTTCACTTGTTCAACATTTGTACATACTTCAACTTGCATACAAATAGGAATGACAGGACTTCAATTTTTGCTAGGTTTTCCTGTGACTTTCCATTAATTAGTTTGACATGCTTCCTGAGAAGTTGACTATTCAGTTAAAAAAAAAAAAAAAAAAAAAAAAGGTGTTAAAAAGCTTAATATGTAGGTTAGGTTAATTTGCAGGGTACATCTGAGGTCTCTCCATGTTAATAAACAAGGAGAAAAAACACTTTAAAGAGAGGAATAAAACAAATCTACTTTTGAAACTTCCATGAAGACAATAATTATATTTTAAAACCTCAAACTGAAATTGCTGTCCAGTGCTGCTGATGTTATATGCAACCCAGGCAAAGGAAACTGCTCTTAGCTGGAGGACTGTAGTAAATTGGGGAAATGTTCAATAGCACTTTTTGTGAGTGATGGATCTTTTCACTCACAATAGTTGTTTTTTAGGGTGGCACTTTCTTAAATCCTTCCTGATGACAGCATGTCTCCAGCTGGGGGATTTAGAATACAGCTCTCCTTGATCACAGATGTTCATAGGTGCTTGGTGCAGTCTCAGGGCAAGGTCGATGAGCTTGCTTTGTACTGTTACCACTTCGGTAAATCACTTCACAGTGTTTGCTTTTTATGAATTGTGGTGGTTTGTTAATACATTTAAACATTTTTATTGGGCACAGGAGTAATGGGATTTATAGGGATTTTTACTGATGTTTGAAAATTGCTAATTAAGTAACACTGTGAGACATTGCTACGTGAGGTGGGTTGGAACATCATTTAGGAGACCTGAGGGTTGTTCAGCTGTCCTTATCTAGCTGCTGGCCAGAAAGGTCGGACAGCAGCTGCCTCAGTTGCTTGTCATCCCCTTCTCCTGTCTGCCAGTTGTCAGTCCTCTCTCCTTAACCTATTTCATCTCAGAGGAACTTTGTCTATTCAAAATCTTAAACAGTAATAATAGGGATCAACGCAGTGATTCATTAAGCACTGATGCTCTAGATTAGCTGCAACAAACGTAGACACTTTTCAGTTGAAATGTGAACTCCTGTTCCATAATGTCTCCCTATTAAGAGAGTCTCTACATTGAGACTTGTGTATTTTAGTTGTCCAGCATACAGTCTTCCCAGTAGGTCTAGTCGTACTGGGCGTACATGCCATGTCAGTTTTTCCCCTGTGTTTCTTTTAGTTTTGCTACTATAATTACTAGTAAGCTGAACGATATGCTACATCAGTGGCTTCTTCCAGTTTCAGATCTCAAAGGTGCTGTGTCTGCTCTACCTGGTTTTGAGTACTGGTGCAGTATATCTTTGGCATTAAAGAATTTGGTATGGGTAAAAAATTGGACAAGTGTTTGGCTGTAACACACTGGCCTGCCACCTGGAAAGCTCATAAAAAATGTTCTGGATATTTAAGCATATACTCAGTGCATTTTCCAGGTTTTCCCTTTTACTCCTGTGATCTGTCCTCTCAGGGTTTTCCTATGCCTGACTACTTTCCATGTGTCTAAGAGAGACTATTTCTCTCATGAATTTCTTCACCATTGCTTCTTTTCATGGTCTTCATCAATTTGAACTCTCTAGGTAGCATAAATATGCAGTGGATGTATATTTGTGTAGTCCTCTCAAATCTCTCTTTCAGTCTCAGTCAGTGTTACAGACATAATTTCTCAAGGTTTCTTCCAAACTAAATTTGAAAGAAGCAAGGAAAGCATCTTAATTCATTACTTTTTCATATATCCTTTTCCTCTTCCTATTATTTTTTCATAGCACTGCAGCTTGTAACTTCAGTTTTCTTTGGAGCTTTCTCTTGTTCCATGCAGGTTTTTCTCTCCTACTTGCTTCTTTTCAGTTCTGTCTACCTATCCTTAATTCCTATAACAAACATGTTACCAGTATGTAAGGTATGTATGTTTGTTAACAAATCAGACTCTAAACTTTGTAAATTCTGGTTCTTTTTTGTGGAAAGTCTATTTCAACAGACTTGGGTTAATTATTCTTTTCTGCCTTGTCAAAACTTATTATATGCCTTTATTCTGTTAGAAATGCTGGTGACAGAAAAGAAAACCAGACCCCAAAGCGTCGTTCCAATTCTGACAGTCCTAGTCCTAGACGTTCGAGGGTTGCAGGCTCTGGCTATGTTCTTCGCCGATCACGATCAAGATCCAGAAGCCCTGGCCGCTTCAGGCCAACAAGGCCAAGAAGTCGAAGCCCACGGCAGATGCGACGACTTAGCCCGAGACACAGGTCAAGGTCACCACAGCGATCAAGAAATCCACTGAGAACTGGTCCACGACCTCAGAGGTCTCCGAGTAATGAGTGGTCATCAAGGAGGTCAACCCGATCTCAAGGTAAAGGGTGGATACATACGGCCAAATTGAAACTTCCTTTAATTTCAGGAAAACTGAGTTGATTTCAAGATGTTTATCTGTTCAGTTGTCACCTAGGCATTTTTCATAGCAAAATTCTGTTTTTAAAAAGCAACTTTTCCTTTTGCTATTGCTTTGTGAGAAGTATGCTTAGAAGAAAATGGGCATTCTAAAAGGTCTGAAGTCTTCCTTACGTAGTGTTGGGAATTGGTTAATCATATCAAATAACTGCTGAACAAGCATCTATTCCAAGTGTGCTCAGCTTTTAAGATGGTAAGGATAGTCAAGAATTGAAAACAACTGAAGGCAGCTCTTCCTTCAGCATCAAAAAAGTAGTTCTGCAGAGATGAGGAGAAAGAAAAGGCAAGACTCAGAAACTGCATTGAATGGAGGTGCAATTTACAAGGAAGGCATAGTGTTCTGAAATAATTTTGTTGAGGTAAGAGCGTGGTACGTGAAAGGCTTTCAATTAAACACCCTTTGTAACAGTTAAGTTCGTTGCAGCATTTTGTGACTCTCCATTCAGCTTACTTCCTCCAGTCTGCAGTTGTAGGAAATTTTGTGTAAAATCAGTTAGTTCTACGTAGTTCATTTTGAGCTCAATTTCTGGCTTAAATACCAGTTTGTTTGGAGTTCTTGTTTCTTTTTAAATTCTGAAGAGGAAAAAAATTAGAGATATATTACAAGGTTGATTTTTTTTTTTTCTTTGATCTGTATACTGTGGCTATGTTGTTTGTATGCTTTCAGAAAATTAAGAGGTACTGAGCTCTTGTGGGAGAGAAGTCTAGGTGAAAAGTTGTGAAGGGACAGGCAGTTTCAATGACATCTTCTTAAGGGTAAAATACTAGCCATTTTAATGTAGAAGAATGAGGGGAAGAAGCAATTAGTAACCAAAATATAAATTTTCCACAGAAAGAAAGCGTACAGGAAATTAATGTTGTATCAGATCGTTAAAGAATAATTTAAAACAACAGTCTGTAGGACAAAGAGCAAGACAGAGAAGGATACAGGATTTAGCAGAAGGCATCAAGATAGTAAGTACTGTTGTGCATCAGTATGTGAGAGGAGGATCAGAGTCTTGTAAACTTCTTTTCTTCTCTTAAATTCCTTGATGTACAAAATTAAACAATCATTGTTTTGCTCCAGCCATGAGGATTTTTGTAGATATCAATGCCTGAGTCACACTGTCAGTCTAACTAAAAATGTCAAGTTACACAACAGCACAGTGAAAATAGTACAGAAGTTTATTATTATTTATAGACCATCTCTGCTAGGGTGTGATTAAGGTTCTCTAACTTCAGTGAGTGTCAAGACTGCATCAAGAGTAGGTGGTGAAACTGAAACTGTAGAAGACTGAACAGCAATATATGTAAATTTTCTTTTAAAAACAAACAAACAAAACCCAGTTTGTTTTCCCTTCCCCTCACAGACAGAAAAGCAGCTCTGGAGGCAGTAGTGAAAAGTTTGGGACCTGGCTTTGTAGCAGAGTTCAATAAACACAAGTCACTTCGAGCAGCTGGGCAAGGATCTTCGGGATCAGGAAAATCACCACACTCTCATGGACCCTTAGGGAAGATGCCTGGAAATATGAAGAAGCCACTGAAAACAAGTGTTTCTCCAAAGGCTTCGAAGAAAGACGTGCCTTCTTTGCCTGGTTCAAGTTCTTCATCTCCTGAAACTGATGATTTAGCCCAAAGCAAAGAAATGGAAGAGGATGAGGAAGACTTATCCAAAGGAACCAGTGGACCTTGTCCTACTCCTTATAATAGGGTGAGTTTCTTCATGTTTTTCTCTGTGATTTTAAGAATTTGGTTAGTATCTCATTTCAGGGGGATCACTTGTGGAAAGTTTAACCATTCTATTTGCTGGTTCTATACCACCGTAATGGAAAGATTTGCTGGCTGCAAGTAAGTGTGGTAATTGACACAGTAAGGGTTTTCTAACAGATGTGAAGCAAAACCTCTCCAGTGCTTTCCAACAGCAGAAAGAAATGTCCATTAAATTTGGGTCCTTGTTCTTCTGGGCACTTGCTTGTATAAACTGTGAGTGATGACCTCTGTTTGGAGAACCTTACTGTGTAAATAAAAGTAAAGGATAGGAGGCACAAAGTGTTCATTTTGCCCTGTCAATCAAAAAAGATGAGGCAGAGAAATTTACTACCGTTGTAAGAAGGATCTTAAGCCAGTGTTGTCGTAGTCCGTCATATTGACCGCTTGGATCTCTTAGAAACAGAACCTATAAACCAGATTATATTTTAGTTGTGGTAGATGCAGTCGTCCTTGGTAGTCCTTGGCAGTTTCTAGCCTCTAAATGATAAGCAAAGAGAACATTGCTTAGTGCTGTTGAAAGCTAATAGACAGTATTGAAAGGAAGGTGGTGGAATTGTGCAGCTCCTTACCCATACAGCCCAGACAACTGGTATTATGTAGATCTATAGTACTTGATAAAAACAAAAAGGTTGTATTGTGTTGCTTGGTAATCCTATGCCATGTCTTCTAATAACTGAAGATTGAGACAGAGTAGTAGAACAACAAAATCGTGGCTCTGTTCTTGTGTTAAAAAGCAAAAAACTCAAAATACCACTGTGAACTAAGCAGTCTGTCTATGTTGAAGTAATTTTTATTACATATTCTTTTTTCTTCCTTTTACTGGACTTGACTTTGAAAGTGTTTATTTTTGTTTTCTTTTCAATTTGTAGTTGTTGAGAGAAGAATTGCTGAGTTGTGGGACAGTCCTTCAAATATCTGATTTACCAGATGATGGCTTTTCAGATCAAGATATTAAAAAAATTGTTCAGCCATTTGGCAAAGTTAGTGATCTTCTTGTACTTCGCTCTAGAAATGAGGTAAGTATTCCTGTAGAAAGATTTTGTGTCAGAATGCAAAAGAAATTGTCAAGCAATGAAAAACTATTTGGACCCTCAGCTGAACATAGGATGAGGCTTCCTGAACAGTTTGTCATTAAAGATCACATATGTAATATTGGAATAGCTGGGAATCTTAACTTTATAAATTCAGTCTTGCTTGCTACCGAAGTCTTAAATGTTAGAGGAAGTAGGATGCTGTAATCCAGACTTTTTCATCAAACTCCACATGAACTTAGACAGAGGAGTACATGCAGTTCTATCATGAGCAGATTTGCTAGGGAAAAATTGCAGTGAAGTGTATCTTGTGTCTGTAATAGAAACAAAGACTGAAAGTACCATTTATTTTAGGCCTTCTTGGAAATGAACTTCAAAGAAGCTGTGATAGCAGCTGTGAAATATGGTGAAACTGTACCAGTGCTGGTAAATGGGAAACGAGTAAAAATAAGTGTAGCAGAAAAGCCAAAAGCATCTCCTGGCCAGGTAAGCAGCCAGTTGGGGAACAACATACTTTGCTTGTAGCTTGGTATTGTGCTCCAAAACTTGATGTTCTCCAGAAAAATAGATTTAGTAGTTTTAATGTATTATTAATTTCCTTTTCATAAAAAGCAGTCTAAAATAAATATGCAAATGCACTTCATAATTGCAGTTTTCCATTTTTCTTGGTTAAATTTTATATTTGTGAATAGTGTCAGTTTAATAAACAGTGAAGGGTACAACCTATATTAGTAAATATACTATTGTGATATGTGTATATATATACATTTATAAGTAAAGTATAAATGATGTAGTAAAAGTTTTTCTTCCTGTCCATTCCAGGCCAAAATGAATATAAAAAAACGGGCTCAGAATATTAAAAAAGTTGCACGAAGTACAAAGTAAGTGTTACCATTACATGCATGAGTGTTAGTTATAACGATTGCGAACCAAATGCGTTGGTATCTCTTTGGTTTCTTGTGTTTTACTGTTTTTGAACTTTGTTAGCTGTTTTAATATTAATTAATTGTCTTTAAAACTGATTTTTCTTTATTTTTTTTCTCATAATAGAAAAGATCAGGACATCACCACTAAGACAACTAAACCTGTTACAGGTAAGGTTTTGGTTACCTTTTATCTGATGATACGTCTGTGTTATGGTTTAACCCCAGCCAGCAACTAGGACTACGCAGCTGCTTGCTCACTCCTCCCCACCTTCTGCTGCTGCCTCCTCCCCCAGGGTACAGAGAAAAGAAGGGGAAGGGGGG
>VYXH01001394.1:3120-27183 GCA_013397275.1 Burhinus bistriatus | reverse complement strand
GGGGGGGAAATTTAAAAAATAGAATTTTTCATCTCCCAGTACCAAGAATGTTCTGCTAATGAGAGATCAAAGTTTCTGACTCTTTCCCACTCATCCTGAACAAGAAAATAGTTTCTCTTATTAGTTGGGGACAGTGGGAAAGGAAAAAACCCAACCAAACAAACTTGCAGCTGTTGTCTAGCCTGGACAATACAGGAACAGTTTGGGAAAACTTCCCAAATAGCTGCAAAAAATTATTAACCTTTGACATTAGAGGTGTAAGTGGGGGAAAAACGAGTTCCCATTTTGTAGGAAACTTGGGGAAAAAATTTATTTTTATATGAGAAATGAAAATGTCAGAATAGCTGAAATGACTTTTTGTTTTGGGACTCTTCAAAAATGTACTGACTTGATTTTAACTTTTTTTAAATTTTGGTATTTTAATTTTTAATGTTGTTTTTGCACATAACTGGATTTTTACTTTATGAACTAGATTTAAGTCACTGTATGTGTATGTATATTTCAGCGATTAAAATGCAATTGTAATCCCATTACTATGAGCTATTTTAAGTGTCCAGCTGCTAATAAAGCATAAAACGGCTGAAGATGCTTTTAAGGAAGAGACAGTATTTTTCTGTAGCTGGAAGGTTAGACACGTGTGGGTAGGGAAGCTCCAGGTTCCACTGTTTTGTGGTGCAGTTCCTTGTTTAGTTCTAAAGATAATTCCAAACAGGAGAGACTTCTTTCTTCAGCCTCTCAGAAAGAAGAGCCCACTGTTCTTCATATGCAAGAATATAGGATTTCATAAAAAAATACTGCTTGTAGCTAGTTTAAAACGAAGATGTTGAAACACTTCAGAAATACTAGATATCCCATGCTATACCAACTTAATTTATTAAACTTGTTCTGCTGTACAGAAGTGAGATGAAGTAACAGTTATTTGAAGCTTGTGCTTTTTTTCTTTTTAGGCAATTCTGCAGCTGGATAGTCCCAAGTCAGCCAGATCAATGTACAGCTTCCTGAAGCAATATCCATATAATATGGGTGAGCATACATTGACCTGTACATTGTCACCCAATGGAGAGTCTGCTGAGGTAAGTTTTTTTTTCATCCTTTTTCAATAATACATTATTTTTGTGGAATAGAACCACCTTTCCACAAAGAGCAGCTACTGGTGACAATGTCAGTATTTCCTTCACTGTTTGGTTGAGAATGAAAATTGTGTAACAGCTGGGAACTCGATGAACTAGTCTGTATTCTGGGATGTGGCATGGGTATGAAAGTATGTGTTGCTGTTTGTCTTTCTTTTATATCTTTATTTTAAAAATATATATAGCATCTCTTTCCTCTCCACTGATGAAAGTATTTCTTAATGGAAGATGAAGAGAAAAAGGAAGAAAGGAGGAAAGCAACTATTTAGTACTGGTTAGAGAAGGATTTAGTAGAGTTTTCTTTCTGATCTAGTTTGGTTCACCTTTAGCAGTTCATCTGCTTTAGTCTTCTTGATTCCGTACTCAGTTGCTATGTCAGCATTGGTCTGTGCGCCTACAGCTGCTTCCATCTCCTCTCTTAGAAGTGAAATTACTTGCAGTATTGAGCAACTTCCAGTTTACTTCTGGTGATTTGCTGAAGGAACAGCAAGCTGCAGCAGCTGAATGCCAGAGAGGAAGGAGGTTAGTGCATGTTGCATTGGATAGATAAAGAGCTTTAAGCAAGAAAGCAAACGTTAGCCACATGCTAATAACATTGCGGCTTCCAAAGTGGAGGGCATAAATCCAGACATGATCTCTCTCACAGCCTGGAGGTAAAGCACTGTTTGCTCTGCACTCAAACATGAGGATTTTTTATTGCACTAGTTCTGTGTGCCCTGCCTTCTCATTTTCAACTCCTTTCTCATGTCCTGACCCAGCAAAATAATTTTAATCACTTGTCCAGTGATCGACTCTCCATCTCTTGCCACATCTTCCAAACTATGTTTATTTTAGGGGGGAGGGATATAGATTGGCTTTTATTCCTCTGAATTCCAGCTGAGTTTGTTCTTCAGAATTCATATATGACAGAGAAGAGGGACCAACCAATCAGTTCTGTTCAACAAGAACTATATACCGTCGAGACTGAGACCAAAAAGTGTGTAGGGTTTTTCTGTGTTGTTTGTTTTTTTGGGGATGTGTGTGGGGTGTATCTGAGATTTTTTTATTTTTGTTTTTAATTGATTATCCATGTAAATTCCATTCTTGGAGCTCTTATTCCCTGTGTGTTGCTGTTACTTTTCAGTGGCATGACTTTGGGATACCATTCAAACAAGAGGATGTGCCTGGAGGGACAGGACATCTTAGTTTTCTTCCTTCACTTTTATTCACACAAGAGAAAATTTAACTTCAGGTGCCTAATGATAACAAAGGCATCAGTCTGTTACTTCAACAGGAAGGGAAAAAAAAGTCATCCAGACATGTACTTCTGCTTACCCATCTGACACAGCTGTCAGTAGTATTTGCACTGAGCATCACGATGAATTTCAATAGGTTGTGTACTGATCATTAGCTTGTATCATAGTTTGTTCTCTGTTGTATTGGCAATTTCTTCTGCTTTATTGAAAAGCGTCCTTATCTATGAAATCTGTAGGGTAGCCGTACGGTGTTTAGGATTCACATTTTTTAAAACATACTTGTCAGCAGACATTTTAGGTGTACATTTTTGGTATGGGTCTCCTGCAACAGCTGCTGAGTTGCATCTGTGATGGTTTAGGACATATGGTGATAGACAACCAGGTGTGATTTGGGCACCCGTGTTTTTCAAGCGGATTCATCGTGCTCCTTTCCAAGTAAATCAGCAGTTAATATGCACGTGCAGAGCCTAGCCTGTGTAAAATCAGTTAGGTTTTTATCTTTCTGTAAGTGTGACTCTGAAATGTCTGCAGAGATTCAGCGATCATCCTGCCTTCCCAGTTCTTCCCACTCTGTCATTCTGGGCCTCCATCTGTGGCTGCGGGGGCATAGTTTGTTCATTAGGGAGTGATATGCCTGTTAAAGTTTCTGCTAGCCTAGAGTCAATATAATGACACTGAAAATACTTTTTAATTCCGTATCTGATTCAGAGAACTGTTTTGACTTTCCTTATGAACACTACATCTCTACCAGATGAGTGTGATGGTGTGGTACTGTCGGTATGGCAGGGGTAGGGTAAGGTGGCCTGGTGTGCATCGCTCGGGGCCTGTGATGCAGAGTGGGGACCTGCTCCAGCTGAAGTGCTGATAGCTAAAATCTGGTGAGCATGGGTGCATAGGGTGCTCTTTTCTCTTCTGCTAGATGCAAGAGCCTGAATTAGATGTTCCAAGAGTTTTTCTCTCTCTCCTCTTCCCCATTGCAGGCGTGATTCTCCCCATTGATAACTCTCTTTGTATGGGGCAAAATAATGCTCTTCTTCAAGCCACTTTATTTTGTATTTCAGTGTATACAGTGAACTTCAGCTCATTTTAAAGAACATAAATTGTAATTGTGTTAGATGATGTCAGATGCATTTAAGAGTACTATCTTTTATTAGACTAACTTTGTAGTTGAAGAAAACAACCAATTTTCAGAAATTTTCAGACTTACAAGCTTTTTCTCAAGCCTAAAAAATGTAAGTAATAAGCTCCCGTAGCACTGAAAAACAAGCAAAATATCGTTCATTAAGTGCTCATGCTCAGGAACGTTAGTCAAGGATGCATTGTGGGAACACTGTGTGATTCAAATCTGGTTTTTATAGCTGTTCCCTGTATTTTGTGTAGCAACAGAATAACATGCCTTTGTCACTATAAATGTTTCATTAGAGCAGAGTTCAATGCCAACAAAGAATGGCATTCACACTCTGTTTTCAAAATAATATTTCTTTCCAGCTGTGCACTTTGGGTGATACAGAGTGCTTGTCTGAGTTAGACAGGTTGATGAACCAGATAGCAGTAACTGATGCCAGTGGCATAGTACCAGCAGTAATGTAAGTGCTCGCTTAATCACATTGTAGTTTTGTTTCTGTAATTTTGCTGATAACGTCTGAATTGAATACTGCTGAAATAACAAGAATATGGGGAAACTCCTGTAACAGTGAAGGAGGATGTGCAACTGGAATCATAGACCGTGGCTGCAATTGGTGTCATTCTAGTCTTTCTCAATGCAACCGTCACAGCTTTTGCACGAATGTTAAAATAATCTGTACTTTGGAGATACGCTCCTAAGCTTTATTTTTATCTATATCTGAGGTGGAGAGAAAAATGCCTGGTCATACCGATAAGAGGGAAAACGGAGTTTTTTTTCCCATCTGTGGTTCTTTACTGCATTTTGAGTCTGTTACCTCTTGTCCATCTTAGTTACGTTGCCAGAATCTGTATTATATGCCTAGGTACCATAGGAACATTAAGCTTGTAGCTCCATTTGCTGTAAGCTGTTTTCTCTAGGACCCTTTCAGTCAGAAGCTAGTCTGAAGGAAAACCAAAATAATTTTTAATTCATTATAACATGTTCAAATTACTTTTGGCACTTATCTCTGGAATAAATGTTTTTAGAAAGAGAAAACTGAAGGCTTGGGAATTACGTGCATAAATAAAAGATTAAAGTGAATTCTACATGCATTGAATTTATCTGATTTTTTTTCTATTAGTGATAGTCTTCAAATTAGTTTGTAGAATACCTTCAGAAAAGAGATTGAGATTGCAACACTGAGTTTTTAAAGTTTTTGTTGATTGCTTGGACCACACTACTAAATGTGATAGCTGCAGAGCTAGAACGGTTTGTGGTTGTCTTTTTTTCAGAAGACATTATTTCATTTAACATACCACAAGTTTATTCTACGTAACAGAAAGCAGGAAGGTGTAGCCATCCTACAAGAAAGGAATGCTGCATTAGAAGGTTTTAAGGAATAGAAACTGGCCGTGGGTTTTCTGTAGATAATTGCTTGACTTGGAATATAATTTGTCTTTAGAAAAGGTGTGCAGCTGTTTTCTGTGTAATACTTAGGTGTCAGGCAAACTGTATTCACCCTGAGCTCTGCAGGGTACAGGAAAGAAGGTGTTGTCTGGGAAAAGGTGTATTTAACATCCCTATCCTCCAAATATATTACAGACCACAAGCTAATTCTGCTCAAAAACATGACAGCTTTGAAGATGAGACGAACAAAACAGTTAGTGGTGTGCCATGTGTTCTGTCTGGCAAACTTTTAATAAAATCTCTTACACTGCCATGCACTTTTATTTGTTACCTTATGAAATACATTTTCTGTGGGGAACAGTTTTAGAGCAGTTTGCGGTCATTTGATCTTTCTGGTGATACATGCCTAATTTGGGTTCATGGTGTTATTAATTAGCTGGGTTATGCAAATTCTGTGCTGAAGCTTCTGAAAGGCATAGATACTGAACCCTGATTTTTGCCTTTCAGGCTGAAGTTGTGAAAAAAGTGAAGAAAGAGGAATCAAGCAAAGGAAGGTATGCCTTTCAAGTATTTAAGGGTTTTTTTATTTATCTCTACTGTTCATGGAATGCATATCTAAGATTAAGCAGATTGCTGAACCATCTCTCTAACTAAGCTTGATGAAAAGACCCGCTGTGAGATTCATCACCTGTTTCCTGCTGTTACTTCTTTCAAGCTTTTGTGTGTTCTGTGTGTGCAGGACGTGTAGCGTATTGCTGTTGAGCTGTAATGTTTGTGATTTCTTTGAAATCTGGGGCTTTCAAAGAACATGGACAAATGGGCTGAAATCCTGTTTTCTGTGTGGTTCATCGAGTTATTGTTTTACTAATTTCGCCAGGATTTTACCACGGGTCCTGGAAAGTATGTTTGGATATACATGTTGGTAAGACTTTTTTTGTTGTATTTAACCAGGAAGTCATTGCTTTATTTCGTCCTACAGCGCCTTCCTCTGTCAGAGTACCTGGCTCTATTGTTTCTGTTTCCAAATGCTAAAAATAAACAAACTTCGTTGTTTAACTTCTTAACATTAACTTCATGCTGTGATACAAGTCCCTGAATTGATTTAAAAAGATGTTTAGAAGCTATGTTAACATCAGAACCTAGAAATGGGAAATGGTGATTTTGGTATGTTCCATTTAGAACTGTTTTATGGACATTACTTGTAGTAAAATTTCTAATTGTGGTGTAACTATTTGTTGGTTTTAGTCTTATGTTTTTTTATAAGTGGATAGATCATTATAAGAGTTCTTGTTAGCAAATATGACTTAAAACACCTTCTGTGACTCAAATCCATATTTCTGGATAAGTTTTATCATTAAAAAAAACAAACAAACAAAACCAAAAAACCAAACCAAAACCCCTATGTAATAACAGTCCTAAATTTCAGTTTCAAGTAATGCCATTATACTATTGTGGACTGTTACTATATTTCCAAAACCTGTTTCTTTCAAAAGTAAAGTTGGGCACTCCTAATTTCATGAAACTTCTACTCAGGCCCTAGACAATTTTGGAAGCATTTAGTTTCTAAACTGTCTCAGACTCACATGTGGGCAGACATGCAGGTAACCTTTTTGATTGCAGACTGGTGGCTTTTAGCTAGCGGTGGTAATTAATCAAAGTAAGTGACTCTTACATGAATCCCAGCTACTGCCCAGCATCCTGCTGTGGCTGTTGAACAAATGGGAAAACTGACATTTTTCCCTACACACATTCTTCTTGTCTGAGGCAACTGTCTTCTCTTTGTAATCCTTTTTGACTTGACGGATTATTTTTTTTTTGTTATATTTCATAAGAAGTAGAAAATACCTTAAATGTTATTTTTTTTATATATATATATATGAAGATCTTGTCACGTGTTTCTGGGGAGGGAAGGAGTCGCAAAATTTGGGGAGCAGAAAGAGCTGCCCTCTCGGTTGCCTGGGATGATGAGGTGATCTTGAAAACACTTTGGAATGCTTCTGGAAGCTCGGTTGTTGTCCAGCCCGAGTACGTAGTTCATCTAACCTTGCGGCTGAGGTGGACGACATGCTTACATGAATGCCTCAGCTCTTTTCAAGGATGCTGATGCATTGTATTGGGATTTATTTTCCTCAGCTAAAATAGCTGAAACCTTCCTTGGCCAGGCTAAGAATCAAGGACTGTCCTACTGCTCCTGACTGCTTATATACTCATGAGGCACATTTACCCTGAAACATTTGCAAGTAACAAGTTTAAACTGATTACAGCTCTAAGAAGCCTATGGGAGATGAGTGTGATGTTGGAATGACAGCGGTTGCTTTTTTTTCATAAGACTTCGCTTACTGTGAGTTGAGCTGCTTGGGCTCTGAAGGAGATTCCCTGCATTTTTTGGGACACCATTGGGAGCACGTACACTCCATTGTTCCTGCGAGCGCTGCCTGCTAAGCTACAAAGTGCTGTGGGCCTGCCGCTTTGCTATGGGAGGAGTGCCCTCATAGCCGTGCTGCAAGTGTCTGTCTGATGCATAGTCACAACGTATTACAACTATGCCAATTTTCAATTGGTGTTTTGAAAGATTTTGAAGCAGAATTCATATCCCTTCTTATCTCTCCTTTCACATTTTATAGCAGCAGAGGACAGTGCCCTCAGGTCCAGAGGAAACCTTCGAGATCGGTGTTTTTGTTGTGCTTGCATAGCACAGATGTTAACTGAGTTTGCCTGTTTTCATCTTTCTGTTGATTCCATGTATTGTGTCTTTGTCTCATTAACCCTCGCATCTGGCCGCTTCAAGACAGCATTTTCGTCAGCGCTGAATTCCATTTGATCTAGCCTTCCATTTTCTTGCTGACATCATGCTAGGAGTATTAACTAAATGGTAGACTTCTCCGCTCTTTTTTATTTTCATGAGGGTTTATACAAATGTGCACCCTTTATTCATATACATAGGCTCTGAGAAACTATAGCACAGGGTGCTCCATTATGCATAACCACTGATTAATTATGTGTATTTGCTGCCTTTGTGTTTGTTTTGACACTTAGCAAGATTGTCAGCATTGGTATTTTGGCACCTTTCCATCTAGAGATGCACAAGGTTTTGGGATGCTCGTTTTCTCGAGCTTTGTGGGAAAAGGGGCACAGACATCACTAGTTTTGGTGTCTTCCAGCATCATCTATGGAGGATTCTTTCTTTCAGAGAAGAAAAATGCACTTACTGTAACTGAAGTTCTCTGAAAAGCGCTATCCTCTGCATTGTCATCTTGGGCTTTATTATCTTGGGAGCTGACAGTGGGATTATACAGTGAAAAGAGAGCCTGGCCAAAAGGAGCCTCTGTGCATGTATTGTGTTCCCCACTATTGTGCGAGGTCAATGCAGTTTCAAAACAAAGTGCAACCCCTCCCTCCTCCCAAACCTGAACCAAAAAAAATGAACAAACTTCAACCTACTAGCTACTGGAAGAGTTTTCTAGGTTGGTCACTGCAGTCTGCTGTTTTCAAACATAAAACTATGGTAATTTCTTTATACAGGGAGACTGAAGCTTTATTTTCACTGTATATATGCTTTCACAGTCTGCCTTGCATCAGGGGATCTAAATTTTAGGAGATAATGTCAGTGCTGAGGTCACGGGCACATCTGTAGTGAGTACTACCTTGAGAGGTCTGACTACAAGTAATGTAATTCAAGGTGTAAGAGGCTTGCGGTACTGAGGTGGATTAAACAGAAGCATAAAACTAATCAGCTATTTGCCTCAATATTTTTAATCATTTTAACACTGATAGGCTAAGATTTCCAAATGCTAAGCGCTAATGCATCAGGAAAGCCCCCACCATTGGCGTCAAGAGGTTACTGGTAACTGTAGAATTCTCAACATAGTTTGATTTCTTCTGTTTTTTTTAAATGCATTTAGCTCTGGCTTGAAAAAATATCCAGAGGGATCAGGAGTGGTGCAAACAGCAGCTGCTAATCCTCCAGTAGAGCCTAGTGTGGCAAAGAAAGGACCCATTTCCATCTCTAATATCAAAGACGAGATGTCAGCAGTACAGATAGAGCCCTCTGAGTCCCATCTTGAAAGAGCAGTAAGGGAGTCTGCTCCAAGACTGGCAGAAGCATCTCTGGAGAAAGTGGATGCTGGAGTTGAAGCTACTGTGACACCTATCAAATCTGCTGATACCAAATCATCTGAAGCGAAGTCAGAAGAGATGCTGCAGCCACCTTCCAGTGTGGAGAAAGAAGAGGCAGTTAAAGATAATACTGAACCAGACTTGTTTGAATCTGCTGTTGTACCTTTGTCAGAGAAGGAAATTAAAGCCGAAGAGTTGTCTGCTCCTGCTATTGAACCACCAGAAGAATTGTCCAATGTGAGCAAGGCTGACAATGTGCCATCAGATTGTGCTGTGAGACTGGCAGCAGGGGAATCGACAGGGGCTGTTCCTGAAGCAGTGCCCCCTGATTCTGATGCAGTTTCAGTGGAGATGGTGTCATCTGTTGTCACACACACAAACAATAAGTTGGATGCTCCTGAAAAAAAATGTGTTTCTGATGCTGTGAAAATTGAACATGAGATGCCTGTAACTCAGATAACAGAGAAGAAACCTGTACTTAAAACTGGGGCGGCCACAGAGAAGAAATGGGATGTAGCTGGAGCAGACACACAGATGAAACCAGAAGAGTCTACGCTCAAGGTTGGAAGAGCTGTGGAGGAGAACCCTGAAAAGCTTTTGGTCAAGACTGGTGCAGAGACAGAGAAGAAACTTGAAAAGTTTGTGGCCAAGGTTGGGGCTGCTGTGGAGAACGCTGCAAATGCTGTCAATGAGAACCACGAGGGAAGTTTAATCAAAGCACATCAAAATAAAGGAACAGGACCAGCAAAAACTGATGAAACCTGCAAAGCGGTTACGTTAAGCTCCTCTTTATCTGCCAAGGAATCTTCCTCTGTTGGTAAAACAATTTTAAAGGCAGTAGTGGCTCTTCCGGATATATCAAAGTCAAGGGTTCCAGTACGGAGAAATGAGCCTTCCCTGTGTAAAGGAGGGGAGCAGAAAGCTCCCTTGAAACCTGAGACTCAAGATCAAGCAGTGGTGGAGAAGAAAATTGCATCAAAAGAAGAGGGTCATCCGCAACCTGATAGCAGCCGATCAAGCTTGGGAGATGGCAGCAGCAAATGTAAAGTGAGCAGAAGTTCTGTTGTTGATGTAAAGGGAGGCAATGGGAGGAATTCATCTCAGCACGAGAAGGACTCACGAGTGGAATCTAGGGCTAGTTCAAAACAGTCTCCAGAGGGAGAGAGTAGATCATCCAGCATGAAGAAAGACAACAGCAGCAATAAGGTGAGGAGGGCAGGAAGGCCGGTTCAGTGTGCCTGATCAGTAACTAACTCCATGCTTCTCTCAGATGTTGAGTATGGGACAATGAGATTATGTTCCCCTTCCCTTTTTCATAAACCGCTCAGCTGGTTTGGGCCAACAGACAAGTTGGAATAGCGAGATGGCGGGCAACCAGTTGCTTTTAGATGCAGTGTGTGCAACGCAAGTATGTAACTGGTTTGAGAATGCTACTTGGAGAAAATTGCAGGAAGGTATTTTTGAAGCGAGTCTTTATTGAGTGTCGTAACTTTATGTTCTTGGATTAGTTCTGAATGGGAATTAATAAGCTTTCTGTCCTTTTGTGAGCTGATATTTGCTTTGTCAAGTCCTGCACAGACACTGGTTACTGAAAGGAGGCTACTAAGCAAGGTATTACCTGTGACTTGTTGCTAGAGACTGTATACCTGGACTGCACCACTGACGGTTGGCTTAGTTCTGTATTTGCCAGACATGTGATCAGAAGCAGCAATCTGGACAACTTAAAAAAAGTTCATTAAGGGAAAAAATAGTTGAATTTTTTTATTATTTTTTCTCTCGTGGACAGGTTAGTTGGCTTAACTGATTTCATGTGAACTTTTGTCTAATTTTGCAGGCTTCTGTTGGTGGCAATACTAAAACTTCAAAAAGTGACACTAGCAACAGTGCAAAACAAAAGGAGGTAAGGATGTAACCACAACTGAACTTAAAGTACCGATTATCTTGAAAGTGTGTGTGTGTGGGTACTAAAAATCTTTAATGTCCCTCTCTAGGGAATTTTTTGTGTTACTAGTTGTTACAGACTATGGGCATAAAGCTGTAAAGTCAAGACATTTGGAAGAGGAACTTAATTCAGTGAGTGAGTGTTAAAAGGAGGTATTTTTTGGTCTCGGATGTTATTTGTTTGAGAAGGAGAGAATTAGTTAATTGGCTCCCCAGTGGCCCACATGAGATCTTTATTTGTCATCACACGTGGGAGAAGAGGAAGGAAGCTGAAGTCTTCTAGCTCTTCAGCAATGATTTTGTACAACAGGAGGTAGTCAGAACGTTTCCATCCATAGTACCTCTTCCATGCAAAGATATTTCCAGTGCGTTGCTCTGTAAAGCAAGGATTACTGTACGTTTTTGGTGCAGCGTTGGTTTGAAGAGGAGCTTGGGAGCCTATAGGTTGAACTGCTCAGTCTGCATGTTTACAGGAAGGTGAGAAGAGATACCCTCTCTCTCTTAGATAGCTTGGGCTTTGGGAAAGAAAAGCAGAAAAGAAGGTAATAAAAATCCAGATTGATGAGTTTGTAGAAGTAGCATTACAGTATCAAATCAAAGATCTACCAGGTAAGCGGTGGGTCCGTGTGGAAAAGGGATTTCTGAGATAAAGCTGGAGACCTCAATCCTTTTATTAATTTTAATCCATATGAACTTCTTGCATCACCAGCACAGTGTGTGTGTGTTAATCCCCAAGAGGAAATTGTACGCCCTTTGAAAAAAGATTTTGTAATGTCAATTATTTCTTACTGCTTTGTTCTTCACTGTTACATAGCTGCTAGGAACCAAGGTCTGTGTTCTCCTTTTCATGAAAGAAAGAATACAGTAACGTTTGATTTCAGTTGAAATATAACCAGATATTTTCTTTCTTTTTCTTCACTGTACCCACCTTGTGTTAAATATTCCTCAAGTTTCTGCATCAGAATGTGGCTGGAAGCACACATTATTCCTAGTATTTTTTAGCTTTTTAAAAAAGAAAGGGAAGAAAAGGCATATGTAGCCTTTGAATTTCAGATTACTTTTTCTGCTGGAGAACTGTTTTTATTATTCCTTAGCTGCAGTCTTACTCTCTTAACAGAGGACATTTTATCTTGCCTTGGCCTTAAAGTTCTGCTTTGACAAGGGTTTTTTCACTCTTCTTGTGTTAGATACTGACTGGTATTTGATGNTAATTCAGAATCGTTCATTAAAGAAATAGAATACATAATTTGGGGTACAATGGATATTTGGATGCATTTTAATGTTTAAAATTAATCTATTAAGTACCCGTCTTATCCACCTTATCCTACCATCCTGATTATAAAAGCGTAGCTGTTTTACAGTGAAGAAAGCTCTGTTCCAAAAACATGACGACTGTCTGTTGAAATAACCTAAAAATAATTTGGCTTAATTAACTCTTTTATTAAATTCAACATTTATCCATGCATCCTCCTCCAGATGTTCTTAGCTACATATGACGTTAAGTTGCTGCTAGTTCTTTCCAGTGATCCTAGAATAAATTGTGTGAGCCGTGATGGAAGCTGGTATGGTCAGCAGGGTAGGAGGAGTTTTAGAGGCAAGACACGCGCCAGTAAGAGCAT
This sequence comes from Burhinus bistriatus, assembly GCA_013397275.1. Lineage (NCBI taxonomy): Eukaryota > Metazoa > Chordata > Aves > Charadriiformes > Burhinidae > Burhinus > Burhinus bistriatus. The sequence goes on along the minus strand of VYXH01001394.1, from coordinate 14,630 downwards.
GCCACTGACTGAGGAGGAATAGAAAGGGTCAGACTCTGTTGTCTTAAACATAAAACCACAGTAAGGCATTTGCCAGAAAGCTGGAGCTTGCCCCCTGACCCCTAATGAAATATGGCTGGCACAGGAGGAGCAGCAAGACTGCCAGAGAGTCTGTGGTGCTGGTCAGGTCTTAACAGAATGGAGAAAATTGTTTTCTTGTACATGTTGGTTATAGAGAAACAAAGGGAGGTTCCAGTACTGGAAGCTGTTTCATGGGCTGGAGCACAGGGCCATGGAAGAACCTCTCTGAGAGAGAGGTGTTTGTTAGGAGATTGAAACCAGAGGCAAGATAAAGTAGTCATCAGGACACAGAATGACTTTGCTGGATAGAAATATCTAATGTAGTCTCCTGTTTTGTAGCAGCAGCCAACAGCATATGCTTAGGGAAGAAAATGAGGTAAGACACAAGTTAATATTTTTGAAGTATACTCTGGAGGTATTCAGATTTTCACTAGTCTTCCTGCAAGTGAGTTGAAAAATATACATAAGTATTCGGGGCATAGGCCCAGTTCTCATAATAGACATAAATTTTGTCTATTCATCGGCTGTGTTTTTCAAAAATGCTTTGGGTTTCTGAATTAAATCTGCTTACTTAACACAAATGCTAATAATGAAAACTCTTCCACATGAGACTGAAGGCCTGAAAATTTTTTTCTACCTGTAAGGCAAGTTGCATTTTTTTTCCCCTTCAGCCAGCTTCAGCATGTACATATTTTTCATTAGGCACCCTGTGGATGGAGGTGTTTGTGTCACTGGGTGAATGTTAAACTTTATTATATTCACATTTTTACACTTGCTAGGAAGAAGAGCTGTTTCCATTTAACCTGGATGAATTTGTTACTGTGGATGAGGTTGTAGAGGAAATTGAGTCTCCTGTTAAAACACGGCGAAATCCACCGAGGGGAAAGAGAAAAGATGGTGCTAAAACCAACTCCTCTTCTGAGCCTAGTTCCAAGAGAAGGAAAGCGAAGAGCTCCATAGCATGCATTGCTGAAAGTGAACTGTCTTTTGTCACTTTGGATGAAATCGGTGAGGAGGAGGATGTGACTGCACAGCTAATGGGAGTTGCTAATTTAGAAGCACTCAGTGACCCACAGGGTCTGGTTGTAGTGGATGAAGTGATTGAAGAGGAAGAACTGATGTCAGAAGCAGTAAAGGATCCACAGTCACTTGTTACTTTGGATGAGATATCTGAACAGGAGGATCTTAGTTCTCATAAAGACATCCCTAGGTCAGTTTTTGACGAGCAGGATTTGAAAGCTGAACCCTTGGTAACTGTAGATGAAATTGGCGAAGTAGAAGAGCTGCCTCTGAACGAGCCTACAGACTTGAATATTGAGGATGTGCTGAAACAGAAGGAGGATGATAAAGTGGCTGCTGAGGATACTGGAGATGGTGCTTCCTCTCAGGTGCCTGATGATCCCAGTGCTTTAGTGACAGTAGATGAAATACAAGAGGACAATGAAGATAACCCTCTAGTGACTTTGGATGAAATTAACGAAGATGAAGATGATTTTCTGGCTGATTTCAATCGTCTAAAAGAGGAACTAAACTTTGTTACAGTAGATGAAGTTGGAGAGGAGGATGAGGAAGAAGAAAATACTTCCCCAGGGAAAAATCTGAACGAGGATGAAGACGACGAAGATATTGTTGCTGTTGCAGGACCAGAAGAAGAAGAAATTGCTGCCATTGCAGGACCAGAAGAGGAGGATATTGTTGCTGTTGCAGGACCAGAAGAAATGGAAATTCTAGGAGATATGAGTCCAGAAGAAGAAATTATTGCAATCTCGAAGTCAAAAGGTAAGGAACCGCTCATAATTTCTAGAGGGGAAATAGAAAATAAAATGCTTGTAATCAGTGCCGCACACAGAGGGATCCTTTCTGCAAATAGAAGAAACTGAAAAACCCTAAATGTTTGACAAANGTTGCTGTTGCAGGACCAGAAGAAGAAGAAATTGCTGCCATTGCAGGACCAGAAGAGGAGGATATTGTTGCTGTTGCAGGACCAGAAGAAGAAGAAATTGCTGCCATTGCAGGACCAGAAGAGGAGGATATTGTTGCTGTTGCAGGACCAGAAGAAATGGAAATTCTAGGAGATATGAGTCCAGAAGAAGAAATTATTGCAATCTCGAAGTCAAAAGGTAAGGAACCGCTCATAATTTCTAGAGGGGAAATAGAAAATAAAATGCTTGTAATCAGTGCCGCACACAGAGGGATCCTTTCTGCAAATAGAAGAAACTGAAAAACCCTAAATGTTTGACAAAGTTAATGAAAGAGGTGCTGGAAAAAAAAAAAGGAGACCGAGAGTGAGCAGTGGCCTGCAGGTATTTTATTAATGCGTTTTGCAATGCATCTTTCTTTTGATGTAAAATTAAGTGGCATGTTGATTTAAAGTGTTAATTTGATGTTAATGATGGCTAAAACTGGGGAAAATAGTTTCTTTTCTTGCCTTTAATGCAAGGTCTGGTAAACTGCCTGACACTGTACAGATTATTTATAGTCTTTAATTATGGGGCCAAACTTTACTAACACAGCTTAGTCAAATGAAATAGACACACAGATGCAAAGATGTAACAGCTTCCAAGTTGGATCTAGAGGAAAAAATGTAGAAGAACATCTGTAGCATGGAATTAGCAAAGGGTTAAAAAAGTCTAAGAGCCGAGTAAGGAGAGCTATATATAACCAACACACAAGAAGAGTTTTGGCCAAAGTGTGGGTGAAGGCACTGTGTGATGCAGTCCCCTAGTCTTGAGTTTTCTTTCTGTCTCTGCTGATGTAGCTGAACACTGATACAGCATCTTTTGTTCTGATGTTTTGGAAGAGCTTTTCTCCCATCTCTCTCTTACTGCGTAGCAGAGGCGACCTGAGTAGTACAGATACGGAGGAGCTGCAGCAGCAGCAGCAATCTTGCTTAAAACAAAGTATTTTAAACTTCAGTTTCTTTAAACAGTAGGAAAGAGATCAGTTGACTCTATACACACCCAAAAATATTTAAATGTTATATATTGCTTTAATGTTGTTAATGTTATAGAACATAAGCTTCCCCATGATTAACAAAAGCAATTACTGAAAATGCAGGATATTTTCTGTGTTCTATTAGCAAGTTAGCTGTAAAAAGACCTTTTAAAATATCCGAGCCCCTGAGTTGATTTCTGATCTAACTTGTAGTGACAAATTATAATTAATGTATTTGATACACAGTAAATAAGTGATTTTGGTTCCTATCTGTGTAGTAAAAACCTCAGGCAAAAGATGTAGGCTTAGGAAAGGACGAGTTCCTCCTGAGTTTGAGAAATGGAGGAAGAAAACTGGGAAGGAGAGCTTAAAGCAAGTAAAACAGTATTGTTCAAGTCTTAAAATCTGATTCCAGCAGCAAAATAGGCAACAGTTTATTGATTGCCTCAGGCCAACAGTTTAAAGCATGACAGTCAGACTGCAGCTGGTAAAGAGCCACATGGCAGATCTGCAACTTTGTCTGTTGATGATGTAGTGAGATACTCACAATCTGCTGAAACGTCTAGGGGGGATGCAAGAGTGATGCTGTCTGTGCGTTCCTTTGACAGCTTCCTGGGTTTTGTTATTAAGGGAAAGGATTTATTGTGTTAACCTTGTTTAGGACATACTGGTATCTAGATTATTTGAACATAGAATTAGAAAGAAAACAGGTATTTTTGATGTGCAGTTCTTCACCTGCCAGTTGGACTGCTTTGATAGTCTGAAAAACAAGCGCCTTGTTTATCTTGTAATAGAGGAGACTCTGTCAAGCTCCTTGTCTCCAGAAAAATCTTAAAATGTTGATTTTGGTCTTTCCTTAGAGATGGTTCATCTGAGAACATACTCAATAGGCTTTAACTGGTTCTGTAATGAAGCTGAAATACTGCTGTTGGACCTCGAGCTACATTAATTCAAGAAAGCTTGGTAGATTGTATTATAAAGAAGTTGAGAATTTTGTGGTCATAATCACAAAGTTGGTTTGAAGCTGCTGATAGGAGCTGTAGAGGAACGCAGCTGAGAGTGGCAGTGGTACTTCTGTGAAGAGTGCTGTGTGGTCAAGAGCACTTTTGGAGTCATTCACTGCAGCACCGGGGCTGTGTTTGGAAGTCTTGCCTGCAGGATTGATGTCAGGAGTTCCTGAAAATGGCTGTATTTGGAAGTCTTGCCTCCAGGATTGGTGTCAGGAGTTCCTGAAAATGGCTCTATGGAAAGACCAAACCAAATAGTGTAGAAAACAGCAAGGCCCGTACAGATAGTGTTTGTTTCAAGCAGTAATGAGCCATTACAGCTCGATAGAGAATGCCTTTAAACTAGCAGATACCTTTGTTTAATGTGCACTTATGGCCTCCAGTAGATCAGCTGGAATCAGGAGATAAAGAACCAGAATCTAAGCGGAAGATGGCGGCTTCTTCATATGTATCAAAGACGCAGAATACTCCAAAAGGTAAAACCAAAAAAACCCACCCCAAATGCTCCATACTTGTTTTGCTGGAAGACAGCTTTCTCGCTCATTTGAAAATGCCTCCTTTGGCTCAATACCACATTTAACTTTGAAGTCATGGCCCATAACCTGTGTTTTTATCTTGGCTCCTACAAATGCGTGTTTAACAACTTTCTGCTGTTGGCTTACTAGCAACAGCAAAATGGAAATTTCTTTTTTCCTAAAATTTACAAATATAGGCTAATTTATTTATAATAAGCACAGTACAGTGTAATACCTACTTACTGTTCTAATCCTGTTATGCGTTTTATTACCAACTTTCAATGTATAGAAATGAGGGAACTGCTTACATGGTTTTAAAAATGTGAACGTGTGTGTGTATATATACATATTTATTTTCCAAGATCCTCATCTAAAATACTTTTCTATAAAACTACTGGTAACACTTGAACTGCAAAAGAAGTTGCTAGGAAAATATGGATCCTTGCCTGATGGCTTGTGTAATAGTCTCTGTGACAGAAAATGCTTGCGTAACACACTGCAGGACAGAGGTTAAACTTGGCAAATGAGTTGTATATAAAATACTTTTAAGACCAAAAGACACTGAGGTAGTTGCAGTGAGCTTCAGATCCAGAAGGTCAGTTGCCCTATTCGCAAAAAAGTATGTGTCCTTCTCTGTTTATTGAAATAGGGCAGGTGACCAACTTGGGTTACAATTCTGATTTTTTGAATTCTGAAAAAATTTAACTAACTTTCTTCAGTAATAACAAATTGTACAGATTTGGCTAAAGGAATCTGATTTTTTTTTTTAAAAAAAAGCTGTGGTTTTTTTCAATGGGATGTTTTAAAGCTGTGTTTTGTTAATGTCAGTATTGTGTGCTGTCTCTTCAGATTTGGATTACCTTGTTCCAAAGGCTGGCTTTTTCTGTCAGATCTGCTCGCTGTTCTATGCAGATGAAGTGTCTGTGAAAAATCACTGCAAGACACCGCTTCATCAGCAGAACATGGAGGTAATGCTGAAGCTTCTCCAAACACATGGGTGAAAAGAATATCATTCTAAAAATGTTATCTTTAACCAGTGCTAAGAATTTCCTCGTGGCATAGGGAGCTCATATTAGTACTTCAAGGAGTGTTAGTTTTAAACTCAGACACAGATATTGTTAAATTACTCAAGCTTATCACTTACATAAAGCCTTCCTTACTTAGGAAGGCGTGGGGATAGCTGTTGTCTTCCCTTCATTTTTAAGAAGTCATTTTTAAAAACTATGCAGTGTTGTGTCTGAAAGCATGGTTTTGTCGGATTTCCTGGCTTGCTGAAACTGCAGACTGGCTAAAATATCTTGCAGATATAAAATGACCAAAATGTCAGATTGGCAGTGAGAAAACTTAAGTTTGGGGTCAAAATTCCCCCCGCCCCTCAGTAGTACATCTTGCTGGTGCACTCGGCTGGCAGGGACATAGCGTGTACCCAGTGGGGGAAGAGGCAGCCCCTTCCTGTGCTGATGTGAGGGGTAGAAAACTGGAAATATATTTATGGATGTAGACTTTTATAAGGTGGGCCTAATGAACACACAGCCTGTGGTGAATATTGAATAATTATTTTGTATTTCATGACCAGACATAGGCGCCCGTCATCACGTGAATTCCTGATACCTAATATTTTGCCACATTCCACTCAGGAGCTTCACCGCTTGATGACTGTGTGTGTGTCAGTTTGTGAGCAAAACTTTTGAGTGTTTTTTGGTATAGGTCACACAATACCAGTATCAGTAGCAGGCTGACTTTTGGCCAATATGTTTATGATACCTGGACTGTTTTTAGAGCATGATTTTGTTGTGGACTGAGGAATAACGTAGCAGTATCTTTTTACTGGCTACCCTTATTTCTACAGAAGTTCATGGCCAAGCAGAAGGATGAGCACAACGATGGAGAAGAGCGAAGTTCAAGGTGATCAGAGGAAAGAAGAATTCTTTCAGTGAATTAAACTTAGGGTCCAGTCAATTTTGTGTATTTTGTTATGATTTAATTTGTAATTTTGTTTCAGAAACAAGCATTCGTGTTGTATAAATTTGAGCTCAGTATAGACAGACTAAAGGAAAAATATATGGTGGCTTTGATTTGTATATCAAATCATCTGACTTGGAAGAGACTTCTTTTACAAGTGTTGACATGAAATAAATGTTCTTACTGTATAGTTAACACTAGGGGATTGTGTTTGGTGTGATTTATTGTGTTTGGTGTGATTTATTGTGTTTTGTTAACTCTGGATCACAGTAGAGACTAGAAGGGAATTCATTCCTCTCTGGTGCTGCTTTACAGAACTCTCAGTAGGTGGAATTTCACATGCTACATATGCTCCGTACTGCCCCAAAGCAGTGACCCTCGTGGTAAAGATCTCAGTGATCTTGTGGATTGTTATGCTCCCTCTAGCCGCCTTTTTCCTGTGGCCTCTGAAGTCGCGTCATAGTTTCAGGAAGATTAAATCGAGGCCATCAGGGGGAGCAAAGCCTATTCCAGCACTGCGTTAGAATGCCTGTCGTTACTGCAGTCAGCCAGGGAGGTCACTGTCCCTTGCTGTTTGTCCTTGGTGACCGAGTTTGCTTGTTTATTTTGGGTTGCTTTTCCCTAGTTTTTTCCAGCCTGTAGGTCAAGCCTGTGGAGCACTCCGCAGCATGGCTGAACTTTGTAATCTGCTCTTGAACATTGCTCACTGCTAAGTCCATGGCTGGCATGCTCGTAACGGTGGATCGCAGTCTGGATCGTGACTGATTTTGCTTTGAGGTTTTATTTTTCAGCTGGCCATCTCACGTTTATTTAAAATACTGTTTTTTAAAATCCACCGTTGTCTCTGCACTCCTTCAAACTTGGGTAGTTGACTTTGGCTGAATTATGTTCCTGGAGGAGAAGTAAAGAAGTGTTCCTACGTGTCCAAGGAAAATGAGAGATGCTCTGTGGTTCTACCTGGTGGGGATATTACAAGTCATACGTGTGCCATAGCTGGTACAAAAATCCTTGTGTCTTCAGACTGCTGATCAGTAAAGCACCAAAATAAACTGAACTTACGGTTTAGCAAAGGAAGCACCTGCATGTAGCTGTTGTGAAACATGTTCCTTGATGGGAGATGATCCCATGAAGTCCCTCAGACTTGTAGGACCTTGCTTCTTCAAGAGCAAGCGTATGCAGAAAAAGGTACTTGTATTTCATGTATTGAAGTTGTTGAATGATACTGACCTGGTAAACATCTTTAAATACCTGTCCACCGCCTGAGGTCCATGCTGTGTATGTGCAGAGAGGACAAAGCCTGCTCTGAAGACTCCAAAAAGAAGACTTTGCTTTGGGCTGTTCATGTAGGTGACACAGCAGTTGTGCTGTCTGACAGGCAGGGTACAGAACTTTGTACATTATTGTTGTTTGGGCTTTTTTTTGTTTTGCCTGGGTCCCTCAGTAAAGAACGCTGCTGTGGGTGAACTTGCTGCCTGCGTGTGCTGGTGAGTCATTGCGCTGGTCTGTCCTGGCATGTCCAGCCCCCTGTGAACAGATGAATGTCTCAAAAATGCATGTGAGGGATTTAGACCGTCAAATACTTGGCAAGTCAGGGAGCATGATTCAGGGTAAGAATGCCTGTGTGTGTGTGAGTGCACATGCGCGTCCATCTCCTCCCTTCACAGGCTGCTAGCAGGAGCCGTCCCCTACTCCGGAGTAGTGAGCAGTACAGTTGAGATTGGTGTGATGTTATTTAACTGCTTAGTTACTCTCACTTGGTTATCCAGTTACTGTTGGGTTAGTAGCAATTCGTATAGAAGAGAATTTAAAAATCCTGCCTGAAGTAAAGGGATACAAACTGGAATTTAGTGCAAAGAGCCTGCAGGGAGGTGCAGAAAGCTGCCCCGCAGCTGGGAGAGTCTGGCAGCTCCGCAGGCAGCTCCCAGCAGTGTCCTCCGCTCCCCAGCTGAGCGCAGAAGCTTTGCAGCTTTTTTTTTCCCAGTCTCGCCAGAGCACGGGAGGCGGCTTTCAGTCCTCGTTAGTCCTGTCTTCTCTACAATGCAGCTTTATGTGTTTGTGTTTCTGAGTTTTCAGAGTCCCTCTGTGGAGTCAGGAAGGCGATTTCTTGCCCTGGTTTCTCTTTGTTGCTGTATCTGTGCAGAGGACGAGAAAACAATGTTGTTCTTTATTCCTGCTTCTGCCACACAAGCTTCAGTCCAAATTTGCCTTTGCTGAGTGTACGGAGGGCTGAGGAAGAGATGAGCACCCCGTGCCCTGGGGACCTATGGTCTGTTTGGGTCCTCTGCCTTGTCTGCTTGTGGGTCGGGCTGCGATGCCCCAGCAGTGCCCTGCTCCCATGCATGGCTCACCGGCGGCTGCTGAGTAGGACCAGACTTGTGGGGTCAGGGGTGGTGAAAGCAGCCTAAGCTCATCCTCCCAGTGCTCCCCTCTCCCTGCTCTACCTCCCCTTCTTGCACACACACCCCTGAATGCATCGGTGGGTAACAGTCTGTCCTTACCAAACCTACAGCTCTGACATTTTACCAGGGTTCTTCCTTTAAAAGAAACAGCTTTTCCTAGAAAGATGCTGAGAAATCATCCAAGTTGTGAGCAGTTCAGCAGTTTTAAAGGCTGCCCCAAGGGCAAGACATTGGCAAATGAAGAAAACGGTACTTTCCTGCACTTAGTACAGGAAAGACACGGACCTGTTGGAACGCGTCCAGAGGAAGGCCACAAAAATGATCAGAGGGATGGAACACCTCTCCTATGAGGAAACGCTGAGAGAGTTGGGGTTGTTTAGCCTGGAGAAGAGAAGGCTCCAGGGAGACCTTCTTGTGGCCTTTTGATACTTAAAGGGGGCCTAGAAGAAAGCTGGGAACAAACTTTAGCAGGGCCTGTTGCGACAGGACAAGGGGTAATGGTTTTAAACTAAAAGAGGGTAGACTCAGACTAGATATAAGGAAGGAATGTTTTACAATGAGGGTGGTGAAACACTGGACCAGGTTGCCCAGAGAGGTGGTAGATGCCCCATCCCTGGAAACATTCAAGGTCAGGTTGGACGGGGCACTGAGCAACCTGATGTAGTTGAAGATGTCCCTGCTAATTGCAGGGGGGTTGGACTAGGTGTCCTTTAAAGGACCCTTCCAACCCAAACCATTCTGTGATTTTATGGAAACAATTTGGCTTTTAATGGGATTGCTCACAGTTCTGCCCTGAGTGGCTTCCCCAGGTACACCCCATCAGCAGAGTTTGGGGTGGCTGTGGGTGACTAAGGTGATGCTCAGCCAGGGTGAGGACGGCAGCTTGGAGGCTTCATCTTGGCTGAAGCCCTGATGCCAGCTCGGTTGCCTGCCTGCTCCCAGCCCAGAGCCGTGGCACTGCTGGAGGCTTCCTGTGGCTGGGAAGATGGGATCCAGCATCTCCTGTCCAGCTGCGAGGCAGAGTGTGGCCTTGGAGGATGTCAAGGTCCACGGGCAGGGACTTGGTGAGTAATCCTGTTTCTGCTCTGCATCCACTTCCCCTCTGTTTGTGACTCCCTGGACCCTGCTTGCGGCTGGCCCTTCACTTTCAGACACCAGAACATCTCGGATAAAACCAGGTAAGTGCTGCAGTGGCCCCAGGAAAACATGCGGGAGCTGTAGGGGCCACTTAACTGGGGAATTTCAGGAAAATAATGTCCTGTCCCCACAGCGTAGTGTGGAAAAAATGAAATCTAGGAAAAACAAGGTAAAAAAAAAAAAAACCAGACACCATTACAGAATGGGCTATTACTGGTTTTCTGAATGTTGCTCCCCAAAATGTATGGTGCTGCACCTCAGTTCATCCTGTGACTAATGGTGCTGCAAATTGAGTTTATTTTAGAGCTGCCAGTAATTAAAGTGGCCACATAATATGTGCCCTGTCCCCTTGGCACATCCACAGGGACGCTGCTGCTGGCTTCTGGCAGCGTCTGGCTGCAGTATGGTTTAAGTAAAATCCATGGAGCTTTTCCAACAGCTTTTCCTCTGCTCTTGCAGGATTTTTTTCCCTCTCCCTCTGCATCGCTGAGCTCGACCCAGGCAGTGCCTGTGCCTCGTGTGGAGCCTGGCCGGGCGGCTGCGGGGCCCCAGCTTATTATTTAAGGGTCTTGCAAAAGAAACAGTCTTCAGAGGGCTGAGACTGTGGGCTCTGTGGGACTCTTGGTGCAGCGTGATGGGGACGTGGATGCTCCTGGTGAGCTGAGAGATGGACAGACAAGGGACAAACAGGATCTTTCAAGGGGACTTGTGCTAAATATCCAAAGGACACATGGGGAGCGAAGGGGATGGAGCTGTGGGAGGGGGAATAGAGGTGCGGCAAGACCCCATGCCCTCTGTTTTAATCTCACTGATAATTATGTTTCACCCAAATGCAATTACACTGCTGCCTCCGGAGAGTTTCCGCTTCGGTGGCAGATCCGTGTGCTGGTCACAGCAGCTATCATTTTTTGGTGTCATGGGTTAGTGCCTGGCAGGAGGAGTGGGAAATGGGTTTAGATAAAGCCAAAGAGGGTAAATGGGAGTGACAGGGTGAGCGTGGGAGCGGGGCAGCCCTGAGCAGCCGGGGGGCCGCAGGGAGAGGAGAGGGGTGCTGGCCTGGCTGGGAGGGAGGGACCTTGCTGAGCCAGTTGCTGGGAAACCCAGGCGTAAAAATAACCTCCCTGAAATAGCCAGGCACTGCAGCCGTCCCCACCTGTCACTGCATGGCTGGTCACGGCTGTGCCAAAATGAGATGTCCTCCCACCCCCCAGCTGGGGAAACTGAGGCAGGGAAGGAGGTGGCTCCCTCCCAGCCTGCGTGGCCCCTCGGGGCCCAGGGGAGACCAGAGCATCAGGACCATCCCCACACACCCCCCGGTGCTGCTCAGCACAGGGATGGGCTGGTCCTGGTGGGACCCCAGGGCCGGGGTTTGTGTGCGCTCGGCTCTTCTGGGAGACCCTGCTTTGTGCCATGTCGAGGGTCGCCATAGGGTTCATCCCGTCTGCAGCTCAGCTCCCCCGGATCCCCATTTTCCCACCCTGGAGGTGATGTTGACA
>VYXH01001393.1:346786-359313 GCA_013397275.1 Burhinus bistriatus | reverse complement strand
GCGCCCGGGGGGGGGGGGGGGGGGGGGGGATGCGGAGCTGCAGCTGGGTGGTACCCGCAGCCCCATCATCACCCCATCCCTACGCACACAACGAGGAGAAAAGTAATAGTAATAATAATAATAATAATGATATATTTAAAGCAAAAAAACCCAAGACAAAATTGTAGCAGCAATTTCCCAATTTATTGAAACTGATTGATTTTTGCAAGTATGTCTAAGCTAAATCCCATCACAAAGTAATTATAATCAAGAGGCACGCCTCCGGCACGCCCAGGCAGACGAGAAACCGGGAGATCAACTAGAAAATAAGGTCATATTTACCTGAACTACATTTACAGAAAATCAGTACAACACAGCCATGTTCTCCCACTGACTTCTGGTTCCTAAAATCTCCTCAACCTCCCCAAAATATTAAACACATCTTCAATACAAACACAGGTTTATAATAATTAATATAAAGTCAGTATAATATAGAATATTCCCAGCAAAAAAAATAATCAACAATCTTCAAACGCTGTCCTTTTTTGTGTGTGTGTGTTTGTTTAGCTTTATTTTTTTAGACAGGTTTAAAGCACGTTGAAAAATAAATATATATGAAAGCATACACACAGCACTCTTACTATGCGGAACTGAAAAAAAAAAAGGCAGAAAATTCAAAACACAATATAGAATCTAAAAAATAAAAAGAACCATTAAGTATGGCTTTCTTAGGAGTTGCACATGTCACAGAATGAGCTAAAATAAGATTATCTTTCATAATATTGCAAAAAATTCCAGTTTTTGCATTATTTTCATGGAGTTTCTTTCCTAAAGGGCGATGTGCAAAACGGGAAGCATCGAGGCAGGGGGTGCCCGGGGGGGAGCTCAGCCCCAGCGGGAATCGGGACTCCCTCGGGGACATCAACCGAGCCCCCATCAAGTCACCGATCCCAAAACACGCACCAAACCCCAAAGCAACGTGGCTTTCGCTTTGGAAAAGCAAAGTATTTAAAGGCATGAGTCGAGAGAAGAAACAGAAACGGGATCTAATGCTAGAGCAGGTTTCCTTTCGTACGAAAAATACTCCTTTTGTAGTCCAAAACACTGATTTTTGATTTAAAAAAAAAAAAAAAGGAAGGAAAAGGACAGTCACTTTGCAAACCTTCGTTAGACACGTCCCCCTTTCGCCTCCGCACGCAGTCGCTCTGGAGCTGCGAGGCTTTAGGGCGACCTTAAAATATACAAAACTGGGCGATTTATGATTTTTTTTTTTTTTTAACTACAATTTTTGGAAATAACAAACTGACAGGTGGCCATGCAAGAAACCTCATTTGTCTTCGTTGTTTCAGATACTCTCCAAACACAACGCCAGACCAAGGCCCGCCTCGCATGCGCGTTGGTGCCTTCCTCGGGGGCTTTTTCGGCAGGGCGAGGGCAGGACAACGCTGGCTGCGCCCTGTTCTGCGCCAGACGGTCCCAAAGGACGGCTTGAAATGCTCTTTGTACTCCTGGCACACTTTCATATTTTAAAAAAAAAAAACCAAAAACAAAACAAAACAAAAAAATGAGGATCATAAAGAAATGCAGGGAGGGACATTTACAAGTGTGTATGGATACTTAAAAAAAAGAATTAGTCGCAAGTTATTGAGACCAAGTGTATCAATTTTTCACCTATAAGGGAGTTATTTTTTTGAAACTAAATCTGTATATATATATATATACATACACACACACATATATATATTTAGAAAAAATTAAAAAAAGGGAACCTCAGTGAAGTATACAAAGCCCTGAAGGGAAATACAAAGACGAGACGCTAGAGGTTACTCGAGCTAGTGTTGGATAGACCAGGCAAAATTACTGGTTTTTTGTTTAAATCTCAAAGAGCAGAAGTTTGCATAGGCAGTAGATCCGAGAGGAGCCCGAGAGGTCCGGTCACACGGAGCAACTGATGAAGTTTTATAAAGTTTCGGCATTAAAAAAAAGCCCCAATTCCTTTTTTGAACCCAAGCCTCACGAAGCACCTGCCGGAGCACGGAAGTTTAAAGACAAATTCCTGCATTTCCAAATCTGCACACCTCCATCGATACAAAGCACTTAAAATATACGTCAGGTGTTAGAAGGATTTTATTTGGTATATAGAGCGTATGTTAGTAATATAGAAGCATGTGCTAGATTATAATGGTAACAGCGTAAAAGTTAGCTTTTACGTGGATTTTCTGTTTTTCTCTCCTTTTTTTTTTTTCATTTATTTTTTGCATCCTCGAAGTGGCACTAGTAGGAAACGCTTCCGAAAGCCACCTGGCTTACTGCCCACCCTTGGGGGGTGGGGGGGAGAAAAGGAAAGGAAAAAAGGAATTGCAAAGTAAAGCTAAGCACCCCGTAACTCTGATTACGAAAATCGAGTCACCCAAGGACAAGGGCAGGGAGGAGCGAGGACTCGGAGGACTTGGACCAACATCTCCTGCTCCTCCTCGGAAGGTACGACAGCGGATGCACACACCAGCATTGGAGTAGATGGGCGAGGCGGAATGTCACAGAAACCGAGGGGTTTTGAACGGTTTGGGTTTTTAAATTTTTTTAAATAGATTTTTACATATAAAAAGCAAAGCTACAGATATCTTCGAAGTACTGTATGTATTTGTCTACATGTAACAGGTGAGGCTGCAAGTTCAGGACCTCAGACCCCCCCCCCCCCCCCCTTCCATATTTACAGGATAAATGACAATAAATACAGAGCCCGCACTCCGAGAGGCAAAAGTCAGGGTAAGGAGACAGCGACCTCGCACGGGGACCCCCTCCCCACCGCTACGACTGCTGGAAAACAAGTATACAAAGGTCCAATTGTAAAATACTGGGTTTGTTTACGTCTTTTTAAATACAGTAGGAGGGCTTTACAAGAAGGTAAAATGCAAAATTAGATATTTTTTTTTTTAAACAGTTTAATAAAAAGGTTTCTACATGACCCTGTCGCTCTTTTAAGTATTTAAAGAAGAGGGTTCTCACTGGCTAAAAGCAACAAGTCCCACTTAACCTTTCAGTCCTAAGGAGCAGCAGCAGACGGTGCTCATGTGGCCTCGCTGAGCTGAGCAGAGGATTTTAGGAAAGACCCACATCTCCAAATCACTAACGTGCACCCAAACCGACAGACCAGGAGCCTGGGAGCTGCTGGAGGCTCCCAGTGATGGCCATTGTCAGCATGAACTGGGACAATGCACACTGACAAGGCAGCAAACGTTTGGAAGGAACGGAAGAGCCGAGAAAGGAATGGAACACCAAAAACCCAGGATGAATAAAGAACCGGCTACTGCAGGTGCCGGGATCAAGGCTCCCACCGTGCTCCGGCAAACCCTGGCACCGAGTGGCTTAAATCCTTCAAGATTATTTGCTTTACTGGGGGTTTATTGTACAATATACTTTTTTATTTCCTTTGCTGGGTGGAACCACACTTTTCGTTAAGGACCACCAGACCTACAAGAACGCTCTCCACCCTGCAGGGATCACCTGTCCCACCACGGGGGGAAAATAGCACCTTTAGTCATTTGGCTTTCCGGTAACGGGTTGTCTTTTGTGGCAGGTTTCAAGATACCGTCACCACAGACATCATATAAAATTGCTCCACGGCAAGGAAAGAGTGAGGTCTTCAGCTTTTATTTTTTTTTTTTAAAAAGCACCAGAAGCAAAGAGGTGAAGGGTAAAACAAGCTTCTTCTCAGGAACAAGACACTTCCAACTCACTTCGTTGCTGCTGTCATTTAGGTGTAGCTGGAAGAAGGCAACAGTGGCCGATATGAACAAGGAGAATCCAACTACATGGAGCAAGCCCCACAGAGGCTGTTAGGAGACACTGGGAGAGAAACCTGGTTCTTATTTTTAAAAAAAACAAAAAAATAAAAAATGTTTATTTGAAAATTGACATGGAATCAGTGCAGCTGAAGCTAAGGGTTTGCATCATAAACTAAGTACGTGTTACGTCTACCAGTGACGAATGAAAGTTTTTAGATTGGCAAGGAAGAACAACGCACCCAGGTGAAACCCTGGCCCCACCAAAGTCTACGGGATGGGAGCAGCAAGATTTCCACCCAGCTGGGATCTCCTCACCTTGGCTTCTCGTGTTTCCCAGTTCATCCTGCGCTTTGCTAAATGCCTCATTTTTTTTGCTACGGTTTGCATATATTGACGTAAAAGGCAACTGAGCAAAGGGAGAAAGTGAAGATATTTGCAGAGAAGAACGACAGGTAGAGAATTTCCTGTGTCCTTTAGAGCAACGGGTGCTTCTGGAAGCACCAACATGGATTTCGGCAACCGCAGATCACCAAGGCTGGAAGACGGGATGTGGGTAAGATGCCAGGAGGTCCGAGAAACGTCATAATCTTTCCTTCTTTAATGGTGACTCTTTTGGAAGCTAAGAATCTAAGAAGAGAATTTGTAAGGCTGTAATCTGACTTGCCTTTTGATCTATTTGGCTCCATAAAAAAAACAACCAAAAAAGTCTCTTTAAATAACTTCACAAAAGGCCTGTATCATCAAGGGAAGCCCTCCAACACATGCATCGATTTGCTTTCACAACGTTAGCTTGTAATTCCACTGCTGCTGGGATTTTAGCACACAGACAAGGTGTTAAAAAAAAAAAACCAAACCGAAAACAAAACGAAAACCAACCATCACCAAAAAACCCCCTGCTTTGGACACAAAAGTCTTCCCCGGTGTTTGGTTCGAGGTGGGAAGGGTACGAGGACTCATGCTTCACCCAGCCTCCCCACGGCGCAGCGCTCACACCTGCAGAAACTCTACCTCACTTGCATGCAACCTGGCTGGCTCGGCCGGAGGGGTGGCCACGGTCAGGGCTGTTGAGGAAGGGAGAAGGGGGAAGGTGAAGTCAGTCGTGTCGCTGGAAGCGACATCGCTAAGACAGTATCTGAGTGGAACAGAGAAGGACTTGTTTAGAAAACACAAGAGTTATTTTGCACACATGGACGACAACAAGGCTACTTAGTTTTTCCAACATACTCCTTCCTCCCCCACCCTCCCTCCCCCTACAAACAACAGAGCGAAACAAAAAACAAACAAACAAACAAAAAATCCCTAAGAAATCCAGGTAAAATCCTTGTCGTTCTCCCCAGAGTTGTCCTGCTCCTGCGGAGAGTCGACATCTTTGTCATCATCTAAAATCACATCATCTTGTGACATTCCCACGTCATCCTTCCACTTGATGTCGTCGTCGTCTCCCATCTCCTCGTCTCCTTCCACTTTGATGTCATCTGGGTCTTCCATGTACTGGCCTTCCCCAGGGTAGCACTCATCTGGAGAACCTTCTCCTCCGTTGTGGTCCAGGTGACCGGCTATGCCTCGACCAGAGCAATCGGCACAAACTCCGTGGCGGCGAGAGCCATGCTTAATCCCCACGCTGGCCGCAGACATGAACACTCGGTTGCACACTTTGCAGACGTATTTTTTATCTTTGCTGTGGACCTGGAAAAGGAGAACCATCAGAGGAGTTAACGCCAACGGAGAGGGATTGAGAGCTACAGGGAAGGACAGGCTCCCCCATCCTCTGCAAAGGCAAAACCACTGCAGCCCATGGCCGCAGCCGGGGATCGTCAGGGGTTTTCATCGTGAACTCAAACCCACCATGATTAATTCAACCCTGTAATGGTGTCATACAACGGAAAATCCTTTTGAGACTGTCTTTTGATCATCAAACTAGGAGTTTGAAGAGGAACTTCTATCACTGAATTTTTTCCCTCCCCTTTTCTTTTTGTTTTTCTGGGGTGCAAGGAAAATTTTAAAAAAAGCAAAGAAAACCCACCATCAGCCCCCAAGCACCAGTTCTCTGCAGACCAGAGCAGAACAACCCAGGACCAAACGGGTGTTAATGTCATGTTAATTTAGCAGTTTCTCTCCTGATCCCACTGCTGCCAAGAACCAAAGAGCAGGAGCACCGTTAGCGCATCCTGTACCTCTAAAAACAAACAAAAGCAGCTGAATGTACTTCTAACCTTATTTCTAACTACTTTGGTGGCTGGAAAATGGTTTGTTGCGAATGTTTCTGTTCTATAAATCACGCTGCATTCTATGTCCAAGAGTAACAGGCACACAGAGCTATCGCACTTACACACTAAGTGGGAAAATGCTCAGCAGGGCACCAGAAATCACTTCTAGATTCAAACTTCACTACACAAAGAGCAAAATTACATACTTGGAGAAGCACAAAACCACCTAATCAAAGGTGAAATCTGTCACTGGTTACTTCTGCCATGCGTGGAAGGCAAGGACCTTGCTCAAAACATTCACCTGCCTTTCCCAAAGGAAAGGGCCAACCAGTGCAGTGAGATCTCCTCAATTCCATAATGAGGAGCCTCATCAGGTACAAATATATGTATATAAATTAATTTTATTTATTTATATATAGAATAGTTCAGTTGCAAGGGACCTACAACAATCATGTTGTCCAACTGCCTGACTACTTCAGGGCTGACCAATATACATTATACATATATATATTTATCTCTTCTTTTTTATATATTTATTCTTTATTTTTTACATATACTAACGTCACACTGGGACAGCCCAGAAGCTTGCCTTGGCCAGTGCCCTGCCGCTGGCACTGATCAGCAGGAGACACTTTGGGAAGCGGTGTAGAAGCAGAGAAGGATCCACCTCGTACCACCCTGTTCAGCGACGAGCGATTTGGGGTCATCCTGAGCAAGCTGTTTCCTGCAGACCATCAGCTACCAGAGCCTCTGGGCACATATGGCCAGTGCTCAATCTTTTTTTTTTTTTTTTTAATAACTCATTTATCCTTTTCATGCTCACAGTGGCCTGTAGGAAAGGTTTTGCTGGTTAAACATGCCTCACGTGGAAAAGTCCTTCCTTTTATTTTAAACCAGCTGCCTGCTGAGGCCATTCCCCGCTCCTGCCCCAGCACGGGGATCACCTGTTCTCGCAACCGGATTCTCCATCACCCTGCGCTCATCCACAATACCCAGCCGAGCTGAAGGCATTTGGGAAGAGGGCAAATTGACCCATCTTACCCCCTCAGCCCTCACGACCGCAGGACACTCGCTCAGGCTTTGCTTTGCACCGGCCCCAGCCGCGCTCAAAGCCTGCCAGCTCTTCTGATGTGCTCTGGCTCCAGGTTCTCCTGGCTCTGAGCTAGTCCCCGCGATGTATTCTTCAACTGCATCAAGCAAAGTCATTGTGTTTTGGTCTTTTTTTTAAACTACGTGGAAGCTTTTTTTTTTTAAAAAGCAGTTGGATAGGGCTGGTCAAAGTCATCTAACAGGATCTATAGGTATCACTCACTTTTAAGTGTTAGAAGAATGATTTTCAGGCATCAAAAGCTGAATAGGATTACAGAAGGTGGTCAAGGGTGCAGAATACGGGCTAAAAGAGCCATACAAAAAAGAAATTATAGAACAGGTACTAAACCGATGTGTAATTGAAGCATCTATTAAAAAAACTGATCACTTCTCTCCCTCTTTTCCAAACCTGACAGTTTAGTCAGTGTATTCGAAGTGAACCGTATTACTGGATGCAGATGAGCAGAGATTAATCTTATTTCCCTTGTCGTCAAATTAGTAAGAAACACAGAAATGGCATTTGGCCCTCAGTATCTTAAAATGCCATTAGAAAGATCATGTCCTAACTGACTAAATACCAGTATCGCAAGGGAGAGAGGGGAAGACATTGTGCTAACAACATCCGAAATTTCTGAAAAGAATTTAAAAAAAAAAAGAAAGGGAAAGTTCTCAGAAATAAAATGATGGAGGTAACCAGCTGGCACGACAAGGTGTTCTCTGCTGCAGAACTATTAACAGACCTTGAAATCTGCGCGCTTGCAGCAGGACTAAGCTCACTGCTTGGATCTGCCTCCCAAACACCAGACCCGCCCCCCCAAGGAAATGAGGAAGGGACATCTCGGGGAGCAGGCGGTCCCCCGAGCAGATGGCTGGGCACTCATCCGAACGGACACACACACATGGAAGGAAGCGGTAGTCGATGGTGGGGTTCTGAACACCATAACAGCTCGTCACATAAGCCCCTTGATCATCCCAGTGTGAGGGGTTGGGGCTCACCGCCCGCCCGGCGTGGGCACCGCCGTTTGGCAAGCTGTGCCGTGCCGCCGGCATCTGCTGGAAGAGGCCAACTGGCAGCGCTGCCCGGGAAAAGGCACAGGCTTTTGCAGCGGCAGCAGGGACGGAGCAAGCTGCATAGGTGGCGTAACGCCTGCAATAATAACCAAGTTCACTATGGCTTTAAAAAAAAAAAAAGAAAAAAATAATAATTAAAAAATAAAAAAGCTACTGCAAAGAAACGGAAGCTCAGTGCACAAACAAAACTGTTCTTTCCCATCTACATTTATCCTGCCAGTCTGAAGCAGTTTGCAGTCACTTGCGATGCTGCGACAGACCAGGTACGAAAGTGCAGTACCTCTAGAATCACACTGAGACAAGTCACTTCAAACTAGAACTAAGAAACTTTTGGTTAAGTTTTTTTTAGTTTGTTTTGGTTTGTTGGTTTTTTTTGTTTGTTTGTTTGTTTTTTGTTTGGGGTTTTGGTTTTTTTTTTTCCCCCTTCCTAAAAGGTGAAAACCTTGAGGGTATTACAGGGGTAGCGCTTCCTTCTGGACACAGCCTGTTCACTGCAATGGGGCAAGAAACTGCGGTTTATGCTCTGCCAGCACACAGAATTTATCACTTGAAATGCAAAAATTTTCAGAAAGAAAATCTTGGTTTTATTTTAACATTCCAATTCAAAGAAAACAAGTGTTTCTATTCAATTTAAGTTTTACATAAAGACTATAAAAATATGCTCTTTAATCTGAGTTAAACAAACAAAAGTAGTCCCTTTTGTCTTTGGTTATCAGTTGAGGAACTGAGAGAAACAAGGGGTTTTGGTGTGTTAAACCTACTTCCTTTTCCGACGCGGTATTTTTATAACGCGTATTTTTATTTGATGCACACCAGCATTCATCTTTACAGATTTACCTGAGAGCTGACAATTAAGCCCCAAAACGTCAGGCGCACTGGAAATAAAATGCCAAGAGAAGCAAAATGCAGGAATCCAGCAGTTAATCCTGCCACAAGCACCTCAGACAGCCTGCACGACCGCTTTCGTAAATGAGGTGTCATTTGCATATGAGAAAATACCCCTTTTCGTAGCTTCATCTCAAAAGAAACTTCAGATAAATAATGAAACTGGAATTTTTCTGGGGCCTTACTTACAACAGTACCAAAAATACCCCAAAATCCCTGTCCTTTTTTCTTTAGTGCACCCGTTCCAAGATACCTCTGAGTCATTTATGGCTCTTGGGAAGTGAAAACTAATTGGTATCGTCAGGGCTGCGCTTTTTTCAGGAATTGGCACTAAAGATTTGTAATCCAGCTGGCATTTTCTAAACTAGCTTCAATCCTGACATAAAAGAGAGATTCAGACAGACATATATCCTCTCCTGTGTGTTCACAAATAGCTGATTTCATCTCCCTGGGTGTGTAATAAAACTTGAACTTGAGACTCAACCGAACCAAGTCACTCCCCTAGAATGATTCCAGCAGCACAAAAACCCAAGAAATCAAATTAATTTGCAGATCACCACAGTTTTACCCCTGGACATTTTCCTGCCTTCCCCACAGTATGTAAAGATACGGTGATTCTCATTAGCATAGACATTTATACAGCAAGAAAAGGAATTGCAAGGTTTGTTACACATGAAGCACGTTGCACTACCGCTATCAAACTGCCTTTGGGGGAAGGTGTGCAAGGGGACACGCGCGCTTGTGGGACTGGGATGAGGGAATTGAAGTTCTTCGTGGCTTTTTGAGAATTACAAGCAGGAAAACATTAATTACTCTGAGCATACCTCCTCCAGTAACGTATTCTTTACGTTCCAAATTTAACAGATAATATAAATATGGAGAAAATTATTTAAATGACCTCAACAAATCAATTTTTAGTCACTGAAATTGTCAACGCTCTTAGAACTTTTTTTTTTTTTTTTTTTTTTTTTTTTTTTTTTTTTTTTTTTTTTTTTTAATATCTCACTGTATCTCACAGCTACTATCCCTGGTATTTAAAAAAAGTTTTCTCTACAAGCTTAATTAGAGGGGCAACAGAGCTTGCTGGTGTGCATGACCAAAATAATTATGTAGAAACTATTTGCTCTTCCACAATATCACCTGTATACCAAGCTTTGAGAAACTGCTTTAGGATGGCAAATTAATTCTCTTCTGAAAAAATGGCAGAATTTGGCTTAAAATTTTGTTTCTGAAGAAGTTGTGAAAAGCCAGACAATGGCACCAGCCAGCCTCCTAGTCGCTTCTAAGCAGCTGTTTTTAATAAGGCGTAACATTATTTTCGATAACTAGGCATTGCCAGACCAGAGGAGCTTTGCCTCAACAACTTCTTTGCTGAGCAACTTATTTTAAAGCTTTCTGCACCGAGTCATTCAACCTATTAACAAAAAATAAAATATCCTTTTCCATCCTGGAGACAGCGTTAGCTATTCTACCTTCCGTCCCAACGCCCAGGCTCTCGGGGCAGTCCGGGTTGGATGGGAAGGAGAAGGCTGGGTTTGTGAGGCTGGCTCAGCCCTGGCAGCGCCGACTGCTTCGAGGCTGTCCTGGTTTCAGCCCAGCCCAAACCACGAGAGATGTGCGACTCCGGAACCCTCCGGCTGAGCTAGGAGAGCAGCGGAGGTTGGATGAACAGTCAGCAAAACAGCTTTGAAAGGGGTGTGTAGGGGGTGGGGTGGGAGAAAAATATACTGGAGAAGCCTTCAAGGAGCCCCGGAGGGGAAAACAAAGTACAGACCTAAACCAGATGAAGCTCCCGTTATCTTTAACGTCAACAAGTTGGCTGTTTCCACCCAGCGCCCACCCTCTTACCAAGGTGTGCCGCTTCATGTGCTCCCGGCGGGTGAACTTCTTCCCACAGATCTCGCAGGGATAAGGTCTTTCTCCCGTGTGGGATCGCATGTGCCTCTTCAGGATGCACTGGTGCATGGCTGAGAAACTGCAGTATGGGCACTTGAATTTCTTCCTGATGACTGTGAACTCGTTGACTGTAAAAGAGCAAGCAAAAACGCACAGATTACTTTCAGAATGTCTCAGAACGGTCAGTCTTCTCATTTAGTTCACTGTGAAATCACACTCCCACCTCTTAACCACCTACAATTTTTTTTAATCTTATACTATATTATTGCACTGTCATTATTAAAGCTAAGAACTTCAAGTACCTCCATCAGAGAAGCTTCTGAACAAGTCAATACCCCAACATTTAGCAGCAGTCTGTAACACACGTTGCCTAACGCTTGCTAAACGGCAAAAAAAGAGGGTTGACAATCTGCTGTAATTCTGGTTTATTACAATGAGTTATCCTCGATACCAAGATCTAAAATTCTAACACTATTATTTGTGGAAGAAGTAGCTAGCCGCAAACAAAAGACCACAAGCATAACCCTCCAACAGCACCATGCGCTTTACTTCCATTTATGGGGCGATGCAAGATCATCCTCACACGCTCCAGGAGTATTTCAGGGAAGGTGCAGAGCCTCAGGATTACACAGGAGAAAGAGGACAGCCACAACAAACAACTCTACATTACCCAGCTCTCAACTAGCATTACCACTGCGGCATGGACAGCAGAATATAAAAGGATGCATAATGTTGAATTACAGCACGATCCTTGCAAGCCTCCTGACAACTGTACACAGCCCCCCCAAATGGACTTTTTTTTCTGTGTTCACCCCTTCGTGCCCCCCCAAATCGTATTTTGCTGAACTAGAAAAGGGAAGAATTCCTTGAATCCATTCTGACACTGTCGATTCTTCTCTTCTTATCATCTCCTTAGAAGCGCACTGAAAGCGGACCCGGGGGACGCGTACAGTATTGACAGCCCAAGGGTCTAATTTGCCAGAAGAACGCACACGGCAGCTGCCGCGGTATTTCCTCCTCCAAACAAAGTGAAAGTGCAATATGGAAAGTACGGCAGGTGAAAACAGAGTATCTGCTACTCCCTGAGGACATCCACCCACTGTAAGTTTGGAAGTCACTGTCCACGTGGAGCCGATTTTGCATCTCCACCTTCTAATAATTCTATTGCTTCCCATTAGTATGTTAATTTTCACCCACTTTTCTCCTAATTATTGTGACTTCTCAAAGCAATATATTGCTTACATAACAACGAGGGGGAAAAAAAGAAAGCAAGTTCTAGTTAATCACCTTAAATACGCTATCGTGTATGTAAATGGCTCTCGGTAAATGAAAACAGGCTATGTAGGAGAGCTAAGGGAATAAGGGAAATATCAGACCTACTATATGGCTTCTAACATCCTGAGGACTTCCCAATATTTTTGGACGCTTATTGAAATGTTATCTCCTACAAACGTCCTACTAGCTGAACACACACAGCATGCCCTCAGTACCCCGCAGGTCCCTGCGAGTTACGCTGGACACTGAAAAACATCTACTTAAAAATGGCCTTTTTTAAGCAAATCAGTAGCCCTGTGTACGCAGTGTCGTTTAATGCCCAATTTGTGGGCTCCCCCCC
>VYXH01001393.1:306801-346625 GCA_013397275.1 Burhinus bistriatus | reverse complement strand
CCACCCCATTTTTAAAATTTGCTTTGTCTTGTTATTTGCAATACAGATAAAACAATGTGAAAAGTAACTACTTTGGCACTCTTGTAAAAGTGCAAACTACATGATGCTGTTCAGAGACATCTTTAAGTAAGGTAACGCCACCCTTCATAATCAGAACGAACCGTTCAACACAAGCTCATCTTGGAAAAAGTATTCCAACAAGTTTTTTTATTGGCCTAATGCAGACTAAAAGCATGGTTCAAGATCTTAAAAGCTGCCATGATATGAATTTTGTCTTAGCATTTGTTTCGGCTACTTGG
This sequence comes from Burhinus bistriatus, assembly GCA_013397275.1. Lineage (NCBI taxonomy): Eukaryota > Metazoa > Chordata > Aves > Charadriiformes > Burhinidae > Burhinus > Burhinus bistriatus. The sequence goes on along the minus strand of VYXH01001393.1, from coordinate 346,326 downwards.
AATTAAACACATGCTCCACACAGGCAACTTCATGGAAAAAACACTTCCTTTGATTAGGAGTTCGAATTGGATCTGATATACTTATGCTCTTTTCTTGTGCTCCTAGCTTGCTGCTTTGGGCTGCTCAGCAACTCTGGTGGTCCATCCGACAGGTGCTTTTTTTTGGTGGTTTGGTGGGGGTTTTTTCAGCATGTTTGTAAAGCTGTCAAGAGAATTTTCTAGCCCAAGGAAAAAAAAAAAACCAACAACCAAAAACCCCAGCAAAAACAACATTCCCCCCCCAAAAAAAAGCCTACTCACCTGGGCCATGGCTGCAATACTGACAAGAGGGGAAGTGAACGCTCAAGAGTATTTTGTTTACCCGTCAGTAAAGATTACTCACTGCAATGAGGCAGAGTTTTGAAGGGCTGGTTTCAAGTGACCGCGAGCTTGCACTGCGTTGGGAACCTCCCAGAGGAGATATTTTAACATGGCCTGATGCCCAGAGCCTCGTGCAAGCTCTTGTTGATAACTTAACAACCCAGCCCGTCTCCTACCCCGTACCTATCTTCTGATTTACAAGGTTTTTTTATTATTTTTTTTTTTAAACAACTAGAACATGGAAAGTCTCTCTTTTATATTATAGAATACGTATTTTTTGTTTTATCTCCTCCTTTGGATTTGACACCCCCCTGTCTACACAACCAGAGGCAAGGAGCCCACTTTCTTCTACAGCAAGTATCAATTTTAGGATACAAAGCTATTTATGATAAATACGTTTCCGGTCTGATCTTGTAACTGCTCAAGCATTAGCGATATGCCACACAAACACTTATATTCCCCAGGATCATTACAAACCTATTACTATGGAGTCTAGACAAGGTAAGCAAGCTATAAGCTGATCAAGGGAAGTCAAGAGGGGACACGTAACCCTCCTTCCTCCAGTCCAAGGCCATGTTCAGTGGTACTCAACACCACAAACGTGTTCCATCTGCAGACCACAGCCAGCAGGACAAGCCGCCCAGCAAATCCGCTTTAACCACCTCACTCTGCAAAGAACTGACATGGAGATCCTGACGGCAACCAGCTCCCGAGATTACGAAGCAAAAGTGCTTTAGAGAAGAGAATACCACAAAATCCCTTATTTCCTACATTGCACCTACTGTAAAAGCTGAAAAGGCAACTCCAATGTTAGGCACACCGCCTGCACCACTGGCACACTACTTTCACACACAAATAGCCATCTGCTTCCAACGCACAAATGTATTTCCAACAACATATTTGTAACACTTTCTGCTTTCAAGATCCCTCTTGCTTACTTTTGCCTGCATTCAGCTTAAATCGCTCGAGAATAACACTTTCAGCTTCTAGTACGCTTGTATTTAAAAATAGTCACAGAACACTTTTTGCAGCTATAGTTTTATTGAAAACTGCTTTTTCACCAAAAAGCCATATATTTAGTTCTCGTATCTACAAAAGTAAACGCCTGAAAAACAATAGCATTGTTAGAAAAATAACTGTGTTGCAGAGTTAACATTTTCACAGTACTGTTAAATATATGCACCCACAAGCACATATATTTAATGAACAACATACCAACTTTGGTATAAGCATAATCTTTTGTCTAAATGACAATATTTTATAGAGCTTACGTATAGCAGCATTAAGGTCCTAAGAAAAAAATCTTTAACAAGATCATCAAGACCTTTAACAGTAGCGCCGCAGATAGCTAGTTACTGGACACAACCATAGGAAGAATAGCACCAAGAAACAGACAATGTAATACAAACAGTGCCGTAGTAAAAATCTATGTACTTAACTCCACTAAAATATTTACAGAAGATGTGCATTTTTAAGACCAACACAATAATGCTTCGAAAAAAGCCTTTGGTATTGCCACCTCAAGTAACTTTGCTTATTTCACCGAGGCTCCCAAATGAAATAGGCTCCTACATCCCTGACTTGAGAGAAGGGAAAGCACTAGTGCTATACCGCCTGATAGAGCTACTTTTTATTTAACTCTGTAAACCGATATGTGGTTAATAATTGCTTAAATACTACACATTTGGTTATTACAAAGAATTCACAAACTTTAAGAGAATTCTTGTCCACTTAATCCTCATTATATTTAAGATTATAAATAGCAAGGTGCAATTTAACTGTCAAACTTACACTTCCATCATCTTCCCATGCCATTTTCTAACACAAAAACCCTGCTTTTAAAGTTTTCTACACAAACATGGGAAGCCTCTGCTATGTTATACCCTCTGCTATGTTATACCCTATGGTTCTAACATTAAAGAAAAACAAAAAACCCAAACAAAACCAAAACCTACTCCTGATCCTGAAGAGAAACACTGGAAATTCTCAGTGCTGAAGTCGGGAAGCATTCTGATGCACAAGCCAAGTAAAATACTACTTAAACCTCTATTAAAGAGAACGAGTGGACCTGACTATAGGAAAATAGCTCCATGTTGAATGAAATCCTCAAATACGAGAAAAATGAACAAACATGGAAAGTCAGTAACTATCATCACGTGAATGAACCCTTTAAAATTTGCTGAAATTACTTTTGCTGGCATCTTACTTTTCCAATTCAGACAAATCCTACCATGCTGCTCCCAAATTCCCAGATAAGAATCAGTTTGGTCACAACCTTCTCTTCCGGCTCGGCTTTCTCCTTCCTCGCTTGCTGGTTATTTAAGAGTAAAATAAACTATGAGGCAATTAAACTGACATCTGCAACAAGGGAAGCTGACAGACTATAAACTACACACAGACAGCCACAATCCACAATGCCAAAGATATCAATGGGAACAACAGTGGAAAAAATGAGTGTGACTGAAAAAAAAAAAAAAAAAAATTTAAAAAAGATTAAGTATGATGTACTACACTGATTATATAGGAACGTATTCTCAACTCTGAGAGCATCCTGCTCAAACCAAGAGTAAGAACTAAGCCAAGCAGGGAAACTCCGGCTTCCCAGCCCTGAGAAACCCAGCCCTGACGTGGCACGGAGCCGTCTCCCCGAAGCTCCGACTCCCAGCAGGAAGGGGCAGAGCAGCGCTGCACCACGATATACCTGTCCCCTCCCCAGGAGCGCACGGGCACCAGGAACCCGATGATCTCTCTCCTCTAGCTTTCCACAGGAAACAGCTTTGCAAGAAACTCTCCACTGGACACCTCCAGGCTGCTCAAGTCCGCTTTGTGCGTGACCAAGTATTTCTCATTTTTGTCTCCCTGAGATGCAACAATATTATGAGAAAGAACTTTTCTGAAGAACAGTAGAGATCATTGGTAGGAGTTGCTTCCGTCTCCTCAGCCGTCCCTCACACGTTAAGGGAAGCAACCCTACAACGCTAAAGCTCGAGCTGCTGACAAGCTGTGCTGTACGCAGAGCAGCTGGAAAGCACTACACTTAATTACGCTACTTTAATTTCACAGTTACTATGATCTGGTTTTGCACGTAAATATACAGCAGGAGACACAGAAATAGTTAATCTTTTAAAAAAATAAATGTCTTTCATATAATAAAATAGGAACTACAGTAAGACTTCTATCATCGGGTAACAACCATTACTGATTTTGTATGCACACCCTAAGTTACAATTAGCTCTCCTACGTAAAGCCTCCTCTCCTCAGTTTCAACAACATACATTCAGTCTGGCTAACTTCACTACATCATATAAAACAAACGAGTCGGAAAAATTTACAGAATTCCTAAAAACCACAGCCATACTCCAGTATATTTTTAAAAAAGTCCTAAAAGTACTCAAACGTATTAGCAACAAAATATACAAGCCTTGTGACAACTTTCAAGTCCAAATAATATACCCTGTTGCACGTATGAACAAGCAGCACGTTTTTCTCCTTTAAATGACATTGAAAACCCGAGTTTATAAACAGCTTACAGGGCTGAGCAACCCGGTGCTTTCACAGCTCCTAATCTCCAGCTGAAAAACCCTGAAATGCCCGAATTGTCTAGTGGACAGAGCACTAGACCAGAACTCAGAAGACTGAATTCTATTATTCATTCTATTGCTAACATGCTCAGCAAGCCGAGGTATGCTATTTTCCCAGGGAATACGAGGAAAACATCACTGTTTCCTTTATAAAGCACTTTGAGATCTACTGATAAAAAACGTTTAAGGCAGTATAAGCACGCAGTATGATGACGACGAGACAGCCAAAGTGCCCCTTATACGGACTGACAAAAGTTATCTTTGCACAAAAATCCCACCGTGGCTGCAGTTACACAGTATCTGGAATTAGCGCATCATCAGCCTGATCAGCTTTGGGGAGTTACTCTATTACATTGCACCTGTGGCACGTTTATTTGTAGCACAAGAACAACAGAAAAATTTGCTTTTCCTAGTTTAAAAGAAGCGCCTCATCTAGGCAACAGTAGCTACGCATCTTCGGGATCCTCGTTTTGTCCTACACTGTCCAAAAGCTCAAACCCGCCCAGCTGGGCAGAGCCCAGGTAACAGGCTTTCACGTGGTTAGCGAGGTTCTTCTGTGTACCGAAGCCCTTGCCACAGAAGAGACACACAAAAGTACGCTCGTTTGAGTGCACAGACATAAGATGCCGGTTTAAGTCTGTCTTGTCTCGAAACAGCTTGGCACAGTTAGGACACTGCATCTTCTTACAGTTGAAGTGGATGGTCTTCTCATGCCGATCCATGTTGGATTTCAGAGTGAAGCTCGCGGGGCATTTGGAGCACCGGAAGCGGGCGAGCTGGCCAGGAGGCACGTTGTCAGCAAGGCCAGGTTGGGAACAGCCAACCAAGTCGAACGGGAGAAGCATGGAGAAAGCATGCTCGTAGATGTGCTCCTTCAGCTCTTCAGCACACTGGAAAACCCTCCTGCAGAAACCACAGGTCAGCCTCTTGGCGAGAGTCGAAACCAGGAACAGGCCATCAGTGGTTACGTCTGTGTCTTCAGATCTCGAGAAACTCGTATCTAAAACAGAAAAACACATACACATGTACAAATCAGTGTCTTCTGGCACAAAATAATGCCAGTTTAAAAAAATATTTTTCTCCCTGCTTACCTGAATCAGAGTTATCAAACTGCCAAAGTGCTAAAAATCCATCGTAAGTGGCCTGCAAATGAAAAGCATGCTCTAATTAAGGCAAGCATTTGAAGAACACATCTTTGTAGTGCTGAGACGCTCATCTTACCACTGCCTTCACTCGTTCTTTAAGAAAGGCTCATCATTTGACTTGGCAACCCTACGTGCCTTTACAAAGCTTTCACTGTCAACGCAGCTACGTTAACTGGGCCGTATTTTGCAAGACCTGGTGTTTAAAGACAGTAATCAACATGCCTACTTAGGTCCTGGGTAAACACTCAGTTTTCAGTCTCGCTAAGCATCTGCAGCTCCCACTCAGGCCAATGGGAAAGAAACATTGGATAGAAAATGTCTAGCAGATACAACAGAACTGGAACATTTTCCCTTAGTCCTACATAGCTACTTTTTCTTTCCACATAGAAAAGCCCATAGAAAACAAACACCTTCTGCGTAGTTCCCTTTATGCAATGCTCTCTGGCATTGCTGACTCAAATTATAAATAAAAGCTGATTTTTTTAATTTTTTTTCCTAAAGCATTTGCAATATGCCAGCGTGCAGCAGATGGCAACCCTCTATGAGGCAGAGGCATGATGCAGCCTGGGCAGGTCTGCTGGAGACTGGGCAAGCGGCTACCAGCCGTTCTGACCAGCTCGCTTTCATCTAAGGTGACCGCAAAGAAGAAAAGAAAAGGAAAAAAAAAAAAAATAATCTGTTTTTCCACCTATTTGTTTAATGGGACTAAAGCCGTATTCAAAAATATTAAAAATAAGAAATGCTGCAGAAAGCTAGGGATTTTACGTCAACCTCCTGACTCCTGTAATACAGAAAGCCAGCCTGCTTCTATCTGTATTTAGACAGAAGAAACCCAAATGCAAAACACCACAAGTGGGTAATGGATAGTTAGGCACTCGGCTATCTTTATGCCATTACTAATATTCTTGCACACAATATTTTGCAAACGCAGGCATTTACAATAAAGAGGACATGTATACTTTAAAAAATACAGTTTTTTGAACCAAGTTCTGTTGAGGTAAGGCAGAAAGGATAAAATTAGGACAGTATCTGCCCTGACCCCAACAGTTTTCTTGTTTTAAAATAACCTATATTTAAAAAAAATAAAACAAAAAAGGCGGGGGGGAAGATAACACATCAAAGTATAAGGTACTATGATCTTTCCAAGTAGTCCTAACCAGGGAGAATTTGATTAAACAGATACCTTTGCATTTAAATGTCTTTGGCATTTTTTCCCCACGATCTTACCTGGGTTGAGGAAGGCACCTCTCCTTTAATCATGGTTTCTGGTGACATTTCACCAGCAGAGCAGATCTCAGGGGGGCTCTGAGAGGCAAGGTGTGATGAAGGCAGCGGGGGAGATGGTGCTTCCACTTTGCCATCACATTCGCCCCTTGAACGATTCAAGTTGGTGCCAGGCCCTGGGGAACACAGGAAACGAATCTCACCCACGTGAACGAGCACCAGCTGGTGGTTTTAAAAAAGGCCTTGCAAAGGCAGCTTATCTTCCGTCAGTGGGAGGGAATGCAGCAGGACAGTGATGCCAGGCTTTTTGTTTGTTTGTTTTAAAAACCAGCCTCCCCACCCAAAATGCCTCGTCTGCGCGTGATGTACGTGGTGGAGTTCTACCGCATGGCGCGGTCACTAAAGCGTCCGTCGGGAGAAAGAGGCACAGAGCAGCAAATATCCAGAGCAATCGCATTTCTGAAGGACACCTCTTGGAGAAACACCGTTTCAAACACATACATTTCAATCGTTAAGTAACATACACACAAACTTTATTCTACTACCAGCTTTCTTGAAAACTTATGTCAAAGCTTCAGATTAGACCATGGTGTTTTATTTAATACAGTACGGTCAGTCCTTGATCTCAAAGTGCTTTACAAAAGGTGGGAAAAAAGTATTCCCTTCATTCTATAGCTAGCAAGCATGGAAGTTCAAATATTTGTACAAAACTACTCGATTATACATGACAGTCGTTACATTCTAAAAATCTACCACAGTTAAAAAAGAAAACATTATTTGTCCGGCCAAAGCAGAATCGTACCCTCTCATCTATGGTGTAGCAACAGTCAAATGGTAAACAATATTCCAGAAACGGTAGCGATAATCAATGACAAATCTACATACAAATAAAGACTGTGTAATCAAGACCAGTGTATGTTATAAACTGTTAAATGAACTTTAACAAACACCTTGACTGAATATTGGAATGACATATTGAGCAGGTCATTATTTTTGAAAAGCAAGCAGGCAAAATCAGAAGCAAATATGGCATAAAAGTAAACAAGTTCATTTTAAAGCACTCTATGCCCTCAAGACTTATTTATTTCTTAACACAAACCAGTCTGATTGAAACCTTTATGTATATTAAAAAAAAAAACCAAAAAACACAAAAACCCACCACTCTTCAACGCAGCTACAAATAACAAGTCAAAGTTTATACTATGTCCGAATACAATACACTGTGATCTGGGTCACAACAAAACAGTCGAGTGAACCCGCACGAAAGTTTCTAAATGAGAACAATCCCAAACCTAACTTTTTTATCAGCTATCAAAGGAAATTCTGCTCTTGTGTCACAAGCTGGATGTTTGATTTACCTTCCTCTGCTTTGATCGCGGATGGAAATCTTTCACAACCTGTTAACTCTACTCAAGTGACATAACAATACTTCAAGTTTTCATTCTGCTTGTGCTCATCTATTGCAGTTATCATTTAAAGGCAGGACAACAAAACACTAAAAACCCGTAAATTTAAGATAGGAAAAAAATGAGGGGGGGGGGGAAGGGAATTCCTGCCTAGCCATCCACACGTTCCTTTTTTTCCTGAGCATCCCAAACTGTTTCAAACTGCCCTGTTTACACTGAAGCTACACACTGTGACCATGGACAACTTCAGAGGCATCTCCGGGTCGCACTTCCTTAAACAAATGGTATTTTAGCACAGAGTAAAGATAAGCCAGTGGGGCTGGCTTGATTAATTCTTTATTAGTACCTCTACAGAGTTATACAGGTTCCTAAGAAACTATGTACTTTTTAAAGGAAAAGTTAAGGCTAATGAATGAGCAATGAAATAGAGGAAGGAGAAACAAAGAACTCAATCATCCAACACAAGCCACAAACATGTACAACACAACAAAGTACAGAGATGGTTTTTAAAACAGTAATTAATATTTATTTGGTTTCAACAACTGCAAGTAACACAAGAGGAGAAACTCACATAAGTGACCCATACTTTGTACACGAGAACGCAAACAGCACCTGAATTTACGTTTTGTCCCATTCTGACTAGTACTGTGAGAAACCTTCTTCCCTCCTAAATTTATAATGAAATTAATTTTAATGTAAAGTATTTTAATTTTAAATCAGAAATCAAAAGGGCTTTCCTTCAGTCAGCTTTGTGTATGGAAGATGATGCACTGGCTTAGCAGTATTTATATGAATATAGTATTCTCTGACAGCTGGACAGTAAACTATTGTGGATAACGGAATGGCAAAGGTTAGTATATTGCATTCAAAACTGCATCCTTTCTGACCTAAATCTTGGTTCGTACAGAAATTGCGCACCAAACTGAATACCTTTAACTCCCTCTTGGGAAAGCGGACCACTGTGTAAAATGTATTCCTTTAACATCCAGTGCAAGTATAAATTATTGGCTCCAATGAACCACTAACTAAAAATAACGTATTAGCTGGTTTGCCCAAAAGAAAAGGGCTCTGTGTACCATGTAATCACTTGGACAGCAAGCTTCATAGGAATTGCTTCTATAAACAGTTTCAGTTGCAACAGGGTAAACAGGAAAAGCCAAACTTAGACATATAAAAAAGTATGCAATGTACTAATCTGAAAATGTGGAAGTCTCGCCCTTTTAGGTAGTCAGTCACCCCAAAATCTGAAAGTTTTCTGACTTTTTTTTTTTTAATTGAGAAAACAAGGATGTAAACTAACCAACTCATTTTCTAATGAATATTAAAATTCTCATTCTCTTGATTATACTTGGCAAAACCAGCTGAAAACATTCAACTAAAGCCTTTGAGACTTTTGTAGATGTGGTGTAACCGTACGGAACAATGCTACCAAAGTTCAGTAGCATCAATGAAATAAGACACACGTTATTAAACCAAGGAGCTCAGTAGAACAGCACTGCTGAAGTTGGAAATCAGCAAAGAATAACCCGCTTCTACAGACAAACCAGGGAAATATGTAAAGACGAGGAAAACTGAACCTCCTATAGTATCTTACCTGGAAGACATCCCCAACACCACACTACGCACATTCAATAACTAATGGTACCCACGACAACTTCCGTGTTACCCATGAATAACTGACATGTACTTTTTCCTGCAAAACCTGCATATTCTTTACTTTCTGACAAGCACATGAACAATGTCAGTCTTGATCATACACCGTGAACACCGTAAATTCTCAGAGCCCTTCAGCTGCAGGTTTTCTAGCAACTGTGTTACCCAAATGGCAAGATATTTAAATTTTCCCTTCTCACTGTAAATTAGTTTGCACTGGTTAACTTTAGAAGTGCTGTACTTCTGTTTGACTACATCATAGTGATACAACACCCCCCACGCAGCCCGGGCTTCATTTTCCATCAGCAGAATGTTAAGTAATTTCACACCTTGTACGATCATTACAATATACGATGAATTAGGAAAAAAGAACACGGGGTAAAACGAAAACCTTGGAGTATCCTCACTTGTACAACGGTACGAACCATGCGGAAGAAAAAAATGAAAACTTGTAATGTATGCAGTAACTTGGAGAGTAACATGCCTTTTAGAAACGGCTCATCAGAATTTTAAAGGTGTATAATATACTCTTAGTTGTCCAACTCAATTAAGTCTTTTCATCCAGAAAAGAAAAATAAACCTGAACATTGCTCCTTGAGTCAGTTACTAACTGTAGCACTTCGTAAGAGAGTAGGAAGACAATCTAGTGATAGCAGTTATTATTAAAAACACACTTCACATTTTTTAAACTCAAGAGAGATTGATCAGTTAAAATTCTTTGAATTAGAGTATTTCCTTTTAAAATTAGATGAAAACTGTGCTGGTTTTGGCTTTTTTTTAAAAAAAAAAAAAAAATCTTGTTCACTTTGCTCCTGCCTACTCCCCCAGCCTTTNTTTTTTTTTTTTTAATATAACCCAGGACTTAAAATGACTCAACATCCTCAAATTGTGTTTGAAGAAAAATGTGAAAAACACCTACAAAGCTAGCACCAACCTAGACTGTGCTTTTAGATCTCCAGAATCTTCTTACCACTTGCTTTACTGTCGTTTTAGACACTGAAATTTCTCATTAAACTTGCTGTCCTATTGTCTTCAGTAATGACCACTTAAAAGCAAGTGAGTCATATCAGAACATCTTTTTCAAGTGATTAAAATAAATTGATACCTGTGAATCTGCATTAGATCAAAGGAAAATACGTCTCTTAACTCCCAGCTTCTGTAAAAACCCTCTTACCAGGCCACAGCCACAGCCACCTGCTGGTGTGAGAGCTACAGACCAAGCGAGCAGTCTTCTTTTTGTCTTCTGCAATTCACTTTGCTTCCACAAAGATAAGATAATTGAAGCTTAGCTGAAGGAAATTCAAGAAATAGTGAGAGCACTGGCAAACAGGGACCTCAAACATAGGCTGGAAGGACCTCCTCAGTCATCGCATCCCTCAATGAGCTATCATTTATCCCCTTTTCTAATCTATCAAGCTTTATTTTAAACCCAGTTGGTCTTCTGCCTACACCACGTCTGCTCCCGAACTCCGCTTCTCAGCTCGTTAGTCAGTCTCTAATTTCTAGCCCAAATTTATGACTGCCTTATACTCATTTGTCTTTACGCCAAGTGGTCCTTCAGCTTTTAAGTAAAATCTAAAATCCTCCAACCAAGAGAAGGATGATGGATAGAGGGCAGCCCCGTCATCATTCCGGTTTATCATGACAGAAGATGAAACCGCTGATTTCACCTGTCACGAGTCACAGATCCGAACAGACAGTGCATAAATCACCCTCGCAGCCGTGCATCCATCCACGCTCCCACCCGCCCCAGTGCCAGCTGAGGGCACTCTTCTCACTGCACGCCAGCCTGGCGACCAAACTGCTGCACAGGATCTTCGCAACGAAGGCATTTTCAACCCAGGAGCCTAGTTTGAAGCATCTAAATCGGATTTAATTGCAGATCATTCAGTAAGCAAACTAACACGTAACAAGAACATTGCATTAGCAATTCTCCCCCAAACATTAAAGCTGCAGAATAAGGTACAAATTTTTTTTTTTCCTCTGAATTTAGGAAGATTTTTTTAAAAAATAGTAACACCACTGTTCAGACAGAAGCGAAAAGAGATACTAAGACCGACATTATCTTGTGCAGTTTTTTCCCTTTATCATACAACCCAAGTGACCATTAAAAGTTACCTATTTTCTTTGCCATCAAGGAAACTAAAAATTAATATCTTAAGTGAACTTTTCATTCTATTTAATTGGTCAATTTTCTCAGTATAGATTAAAATAAACTTTTTCTGCTGGAAACTAACACATAGTACTCAGAAAGCCACTGCTTGCTCTATTTTATGGCACAAATGATATCCCCATCTTCTGAGAGTATTATCAAAATACAGCATTAATATTCTTTCTTTCTTTGTGCATTGGAGAATCAAACTATTTTATGATTGCAATGAAGAAAATACCAAAGTATGCTGTAAAATAAGCAGCCCACACATAATGGTACATATCAGCTGCCTCCAACACACCACCAGTAGAAAACCATTCGTTTCCATGTGCGATTATAACAAAACAATCAATAGCTGCTCATTACTTAGAGAGAGGTCTAAAACTAAACAGCAAGAAGTAAAGATCATGTGATCTACAAAATCACAACTGTTCCTACAGACACAGGACCAACAGCCAAGCCTCCTTTCAGCACTAGGCAATTTTGGATTCAAAACCTTTGCAGCTACTTCTTTTACCATAAGGACTCAAATACTTTGTATTTTGTTTGTAAGTACCTTTTGCAAACAAGTAAAAGAGAAATTTGAGGACAAGCGCCACGTACACATACACTAAATACTTCCTTCCATGGCTCCAGCAGTTAATATTAAAGTTGGATCAATACCAGGGACAGGTTTCCACATTTATGTCAAGTGGGATTAAGCAGCACTTAAAACTGGATATAAACATAGTGGTAGTAATAAACGAGATGGTGACCTGTATTTTCTTCTCACTAAAGATTTCACTTAAAGTATCAGTAAACAAGAAATATAAAAACACAAACTTACGAGAGAGAGAATGCGTGCCTTTGGGCAAGTACTCAAACAGCAGAGAACTATCCTCTCCCAGCATGTCGGCTTTCAGAGACAGCAAACTGTTCTTACTCATGAGAGCCGCGCGCAGGTTGGCGACGGTGGCAGCCTGGAGCGCGTCCTCCTTCTCTGGAGTCAGGGGCTGGGAGATGTAGCTGGCTTCCCCACTGATGAGAGCTTCGTCCACGTTCGCGTATGGGTCCGATCGCTCCACTCTGCTGTCAGAGCTGCTGGGCTCTGTTACTGTCACATCAGCACCTGCGTGACCAAAGATGCCATCAGAGACGCAAACAAACTCCTGAGATGCGGCACGCCGACCACGCATGCCTGTCTAACCATGGGTCCAGAGAACTGAGAACTGGGAACTTATCACCACCTATTCTGGCCTTGATGTCACCTCACATGTGTCTCGATCCCTTTTTCCAGAAGTCTGAAGATGAACTTGGCCGTTCAGAGGCTCGACAGAAAGTGCACCCACCCCAGAGCGGGGGGTTTCTGTTCTTCCAGCCTCTGCCCATCTGCACCCCTCGCTTCTGCCCCATCAACGGGTCTTAACCTCAGTACCCCACACTAAGGGGGCAGAGCAGAGGGAGAGAGATGTGTTTGACCTCCCCCACAACCAATAACTGGATAAAACTTTATTCATTTATTCATTTTAAACTAAGATTTCAGAATATTCTGCTAGTACTGAAATTTCTTTCAAACATTTAAGGTCTGGTTTTTCCATAATTTTACTCCAGTAGTCTGAATTGTCATTCTTTCACGTCTTCCCCGTGATGAAGGTTTTGAAAAATCCAGTAATAGACAGTCTATAAAGGTGGACTGCTAATTAGTATAAATTCCTTGGGGTCATTTATTTAAAAAATACACAGTAATCAGTGGTTCCCAGCATATACCACAAAGTAGGTTTTATATAGAAGTGACACTGTTGGGGAAAAAAACCCAAACCAAAATACACATCACTCCAAAACCCCACAGATTAGCCACCTTACAACAGGTAGCTACTAAGAAACCGTAGAAAAACATAACAGACTATTAACAAAAACATAATTAGCAAACCCAAACAAAAATGAAAAAGCTCTAATAAGGTTAAGTCCTCCGTGTCAAAATACACACATTTGTTAAAGAGTCTCTCGTGCTGTGAACTTTGACTCCCTTATGGCCCTAATTTGTGTATTTTTATGTAAAGGAAAGTGACTCTTACACTTGTCTCTACTCTTCACATGAAGCAAAAAATTGTCTACAAAAAAAGGCTGTTACACCATTTATAAAGTGCATAAAACAAATTGCAATTATCTAGTCCAGAATCTGCAGCAGCACAACACAGTTGGCATGCCACAAACCCAGTCGAGCACTGGGCAAATAGCGCTAAAGTTTTCACAATATTTGTACTATCAACACGTAGAGGGAAGAAATCCAAAGAGAAGTCATTGATAATGAGTGATCAGATGGAAAAAGAAGCTGTTTTGCAGATCCTGAGCATTTTATTGCCTCCTAGTTCAAAATACGTTTAAATCTACTTAATGCAAGAGGCAACTATTACAGTTCAAAACAGTGGTTTGACATGTGCAAAATTAAGGCTCCACTGCTTGCACAAATTGTTCTTGCACTTCTCAGGGTAAGGAATTCAGGTGTTGTCCACATACACCACAGCAATAAACTTATTCCCGCTCCAGAGGGTTTCACAGCAGCAGAGCTCAAGAGGAGGGAAGAGGATGAGTCTGGCACACGCACATGTTGTTGCGGCGTTCAGCAACTTCAAACCAGGGCAAGGTATCAATCTGCATAGCCTTATTAAAAAATGCTAATGAGGACACTGGTACACTGCCTACCTCCTGTAACCTGGAAAACTGCTAAAGGAATATCGTTATTTTTATCTCCATTTTACAGGTGGTAACGGCCAGAGACAGATGCAGTGACTTGCTCAAGGTGTCCAGCCCGCGGAGCCAGGATCAGTCAGTGAATTTCCCAGTCCCAGCCCAGGGCACAGCAGGTTCCTTAACACGTTCAGATTTGCTTTACTGAGCAGTACTGTACTGCCAGTACCTCTTGCTGTTAACTTTTCCCACTTCCTTTAAGAAACAAAAAGCCTCAAAGCAAATAATAAGGAAAAAACAATCATTAGCGGAGTACTCCTACATCCCGGAGATGTAAGGGATGGCCAAGGCTGGGGGCTACAAACACAGTAACAGCAACTACGTGAACTACCAGAGATGCTCTCTCTTTAAAACGAACCATTTTCCCTCCTCCACCTGTGTTTTGCTTGTATAATGTCATATGATCAGTTTTATTAAATCTTAGCCAAGCAAAAGAATTCAATTGCTTTGAATTTTTACATATTTTGTCACCCCTCTGTTACTGAGTGAGCAGTTAACAGGTATATGCATTTTTCTAGATGATAATGAAGTTTGTTTTTAAAAGCAAACATTTCCACGTAAAGGGAAGTTACAGCAGTTTAAAAAACAGCAGCTGCTACAAAAGGTGGCAAAGAAAGTAAATTCTAGCCCATTAAATTGGTAATGCAACAGACAGCTTTATCAAATCGGAGCAACGATAATACTGCTATTCCTCTGCTCCTCACCACCTACACGGCAAATCACAGCAAATAACTCAGGCCAGGAAGGGTGTTTGTCAACAAAACGGTGTTGCCAAATAACAGGGCAGGCAGTAAATCACCTTGCGATTTCTCCCTTCCTTTTTCATACCCAATTACAGATGCTGATTGACAGTTGCCAGAATCTGCTGCTGCCTGCTGCACATAAACACTAATTGCTAAAACACACGCAGATTAATTGTAACCACAACAAGACATTAAATGTTCCTCAAAAGCCAAGATTAGAGACAGACAGTGAAACAGAGGCTTTAGAGCTTCCAGTATTTATAGCTGATGTAACTTAATCAAATACACATTAAGGCAAAATAAATATCCACTTAGTCACATAAGTACTAAAATACTCTCAGTACACCAAAACCCCAAAATGCATGAAGTTCCTCTTCACGGCGCCTCCAAAACCACTTCTCTCTTTTCTCTAGAATACAGCTTCTTTTAACAAGTTTAGCCAAAGAATTCTATGAATCAAAAGTATCTGTCACTTCCCAGTAATCTAAACTGTTTACTACAGTGCTTCAACAGTACGTAAACCAAGCTTTAGTAAATGAGCTTCTATTTCGCAATTATTCAAGGCAGCGGGTCACGTGGCGGCCCGAGAGCTCCATCCAACTCCTCCACATCTCATTTTTCACACTGCTGAGGCAATCCCTGCGACTGCACGGATTCCAGGCACCGCTGGCAGGAAACCCCGATCGCGGCAGCAAACGAAACATGGGATTAACGCTGCTCTAAAAAACTGAGCTCATTAGTCTCTTTAGCAAATAATTATTTTGCAGTTATTCTATTACACCAGCCTACTTTCCAAAACACAGAAGCTTTACAAAAGCTTTATTAGTTTGTTGATTTGAAGTTAGGTTTTTTTAAATTATTTTTTATTTTCAAATAAAATACAGGGCCAATTTTTTACAATTTTGCCAACAGTATTTCCATGCATCTTTGCAACTCTGAAAGCAACATTTAACTGGTAAAGTTCTTATCTACACATGGAAGTCTAATCTAAAAGGAATACAGGAAGCCTGGTTACGAGCACCTTCTTACAGAGATCCCACCTCCCAGCTGAGCGTGGCACGACAAAGGGCACTTCATCCCCAACCACACTGACCAGGCAGGCGGTAACAGATCTACGAACAGGAATAACGCTGAGGCCACTACAACATCCTGAAGGCACACAGGGTGGCTGTTGCGCAGGAATTTACACTTGGGCAAAACAAAACCGAACTGCATGCTTGCTCTGCAAGGGAAAGGCAGCCAGGGGAAAGTCATTTGCTTTGCTACACTATGAGAAGTCCAAAGCCAGATCAGAAATTCCATTTATCAGCAGGGGTGCTTGCTCCTACCATTAAAAAAAAAAAACAAAAAGGAAAAAATTTACCTGAAAGTCATATAAACTGAGCTGCTGTCAAACACCCAGGTATGGGAAAACCAAGTTGTACTAGTCAGAAAATCAAGAAGTACTACAGGCATCTGCCAGCCCCTTCGGAAGGGCTGTAGCAGAGACAAAGGTGATGCAACTTAGTAGAAGTATCCAAATGAAATGTTAATGTGATAAATTGTTTTCCAAGATCTAGGAGAAAATTGACAGTAAAAAGCATTAAACCTAGTCAAACAACTGAAAAAATACGCAGGCCATCTCAGAAAGACCAAGGAAAAGCTTCTCCATTTTAAAGAATCCACTTGAGTACCTTAATTAATTACTTCAGTACACAAAACAAGTTTTTTCTTGTATTTCTTCTCCCTGCTTCAGTCATTTTTCCTCATTAGCGCTTAAACTCCGCTGTTACCGAACTACCTCCTCAGTGTCTGCTTCTCTCACACCGTTTATTTCTTGTTTGTATTGTGTTTTTACCTTCTCCGTAAACCCCCAGTGGTGTCTTCTGTTGTTACTCAGACTCCCAATGCTATTATTCTCTTTCATAATTTGGAGGCTTTTTTAACAATTTTTCCCTCTTTCAACTTTTATTCCTGCTCTCTCATGTACATAGTTGAACATCTTCTAGAAATCTGTAGCTGGAGGACTAAACCCATGAGAAGAAAGCAAGGCATGAATAAAAGCCATACAAGATTACATCTGCTGCTGGAAAATTCAAAGCAGAAACAAGCTCTTCCCCAAGAACGAGGCAACGCTTTGCCAGGTTGCTGTTCCTCAGTATCGCTCTTTTCATTACAGTCTCAAGGTAAGAGGAGATCCAAGAAGTCTGTCATCTTCTCTTCAAAGTCCCTTTTCTGTTTGGCTCTAACACAAAGCAGTAGTGTTTATCCCTCAGTCTTCCGAGTTTCCAGGATGATGAGGTTGCATGACACGCATCGTCAAGTGACTGCCTACCTAATCACAGCGACCCAACCCCCATCGCGGTGGGGGAAGTCAACCAGCAAACACGGCGGTCCCTGAAAGGAGTGCAACAGCATTTAGCTTATCATTTACAGCCAAAGCTTTAAGCCAGTTTCTGTCTGTTTTCTCTATCGCCCCGGTAAATTTCAGGAAGCTTTTAGGAGCCCTTCCGACCTCTCCTCAAATTTAGCACTTTTCCACACAGCAGAAGCCATTCCCCTCCAAGCACACCTTTCGGAACGGGAGGTTATTGCTGCTCAGCACCTGGCGTGAACTCTTTACAAGTCCCCACAACCTCCAAAGACAACGACACTTCAAGCCACACCTCCTGTCACAAAAAGCATCCTTACCCTTTCCGCACAGCTCACCCGATCGCACAGCTGCGGTACCTGTTTTGGCAGAACTTCAGCCTTTAGGTGCTTCAGCAGAACAAACGCCATAGTCCTTGCTGGTTTCACCAGCATCCTTTTAGCCCAACATCAGCAACACTGCCAACTAAACCCAGCCAAGGTCTCCGGCTGCCTGCAATTTGTGGACACTTGCCAAAGCTAGGGGTGACAGCAAGATCCCACAACTATCTGGAGCTAATTAAAGAAACACTGGATAATCTTATATCCTACTCTTATTTATAAAGCACACTTGACAGTCAAACAGTAGAATCCCCAGCTAAGTCCACCAAACACTTTCCCTCCTATAGGCAAACACGAAGCAGGGCTGGCAAGTCATCCTGCTCATTTTCTTTATAACACATGCAAGAACAAAGCACATAAAAACCCACAGCAAAGTTTATACATGGAGAGAATATTGACTCTTTACATATATTAGAGTGGAAAGGTGAAGGGAAGGAAAGACAAAGGACAAGTCCTGCTGTCAGAAACAGAAAGGCAAGCGTCAAGGAAAGTACAGTTTGAAAACAACAGCACCTGGAGTTATGTCTTAAGTGGTGTCACCAACAGACAGCGAGCGAGTAGTTGTCCTGACACGTGACGGTGTTACGGTTGTATTACCTGGATCCATTTTTAAGAATCGTAGAATAAATTAGGTTGAAAGTGACTTCAGGGCTACTTCTACAGTTAGATCGCATTGCTCAGGGGCTTGTGCAGCCACGTTCTGAATATCTGCAGGGAGAGAGATACCACAACTTCCCTGGGCCCTTCCTCCACCATTTGACCACTCTGTGAAGCACTTCCTCCTTTTACTCCATGAGAATTTCCCTTCCCCTAACTTCTGCCCTTTATCTCTCATCCTTTCTCCATACACCTCTGAGAAGGGTCTGGCCCTGGACAATCCATCCACCACCCTTCTATTCTTCAAGGTTGAACCAAGCTGTCTCAGCCTCTCCTCGTACACAACATCTTGACGGCCTTGGCTGGGCTTGCTGAAGCTTGTCAAAGTCTTTCTTGTCCTGGAGATCCCCAAACTGGATCTTGTACACCAAACATGGTCTCACTTCCCTTGACATGTTAGGTACGCTCTCCATGAGGCAACTGAGCACGCAGCCGGCCTTCACTGCTGCGAGGGCATGCAGACCCCTCTTCAGCTCGTTACTCACCAGAACATGTTTTCTGCAAAGCTGCTTTCTCACTCCTTGGCTGCCAACCCATACTGGTGCATGGGGTTATTCTGTCCCACACGCAGGACTTCAACATTTGTCTTTGTTGAATTCATGCTGTTTCTGGCACCGCTGCCTTCCAGCAAATCATTCCTCCCAGTCTGGTGTCATCCAACCACTTGCTGCGGGTTCACTCCATCCCACCGCCCAAGTTGTTAATGAACAAAGTAAACACCATCGGCCCTGGAAGCTACCTGTGATGGACGCAGGCATGGCGCTTTCTGGGGTAGTTATTTAGGATCTCCTGCACACAGCTAGGTAACTTGCATGGTGGCAAATGTAATTTTTTTTTTTTTTCCTTTTACAACGTGACAGGCAGAAAGGGCAGAGGGGGGTGAGTGAACAGGTCCCAACATCAGCAACTTCTCCCACCCCAAATGCTCATTCCTGCATCCTCCCCTCCTACTCCCTCAGTTATACCAAGATTACATGGATAGCTGCGAGGTGAACCTGAGACAGGAACTAATATGTTAAAAATAAACTGGTTTATTAAAAAAAGTTATTTTGGAACCCAGATCAGTTCCCCAATCCAGTTCCCTACATGGTTGCATAGATATTTTCACCGGAACAACTGCAGCACAGCGTGGGGGTGCAATTAAGTACCAAGGGAAAGTGGGAGCCACTTAAACTCAGCTTTTCTTTCAAGGACACTGCCAAATTATGACCTGAGACGAACTCTTCTGGAAAAAACTTAGGTGAAATCAAAGACTTAATTTTCTAAGGTTCTTCCACCTATTTGTGTCAAGTACCTATACAGATCTGCCTGACAGTAGATTTCATCTAAAATTTCAGGGATGATGTTTCTTGTATAAGTTTAGGAACATTTGGCTTGATCTCCTTCTGTGCAAAAGACAATTTTTAAACTCACAGAAAAAAAACCCAAACCAAACAAGCTTTCATTTCTGACTGTTTTTTCTTGGAAACTTAAAAAAAAAAAAGGAGCACCCAGGCTGGCAGAAAAATGACAATCTTTTACCAGTTGTTAAAAATATCCTTGAAGCTTGTATTTCAGATACCCTCTCCTTTCTAACAGAAATCCTTCAAAAACATTTCACAACTTCGTATTTGTTGAGCAAAACCCAGCATTCTCACATACTGTAATATTTACATAGAGAAGCGATGCCATGAGCTATATTGGTTTGGATTAGCACTATTTTACAAACATAATAGTATACATGTGGATATAATAAATGTGCGCAGCATTCAAAATAAGCTCCAATTTCATAACTCAGGAAACTACCAGGCAAACATAGCTATTTAACCACAACATATATGATCATCAAAAACTGCCCTTATGTTAAAGACTGTAAGATATCCTAAGTGAATCCTTACGGAATCAAAAATGTGGTCTCCTTGAGACTGCGCTTTCCCACTCCTCCTCTTCCAGGTTCGAGTCCTACTGCAGCTTCTCAACCGTGACTCAAAGCAGGGTGACCTGGGACACTGTCCTGTGCCGTCAGGATTTGAGTTGCTGAGAAACGCCATCCTGCATAAAACGGCACATTTCCAATGCTGTTACTGTTCTGGAGGGCTCCGGGGGAGCCCATGCCAACTGAAAAGGCAGCTTTCATCATATAGGCTTGAATATAATTTTCAAGCCTACAGTCATAGGATGTATGTATACATACATGGTAGAACCACACACGTTTTACCAGCAGAAACATTCTCCTCCATACCTCTAGAATAGTACTTCTAAAATAAAACAGGCTTGTTCTACACAAATACAACCTGGTTTTATATTGATATTTCTGCAGTGGTATTCTAAAAGCACAAGTATATCTCCATCTTTGTTTTCCTCAAAACAGTCAGCAGTGCACAAATATCAACCGGAAAATTCCCCCCACTGCTCCAAGCACCTGAAAAAAAAAAAAAACCCAATCGATTTTTCTCTCTTTCCTGTGACATTTGTTTTTCTAACATTGAATCAAATTCTGCAGATACTTCTCTGTGGGCTTGTCAGCAAAAGGAGCTCCTGGCCCCAAACCCAGCTGTTTGCTGCCACTCTCCCAACGCCTGTTAGTGACCTCGACTCAACTGTTTGTTTACAAAGTAAACTCGTCAATGAACTGATCTTCCCCAAAACAAGATACAACAAAACACCCAAATCCGAAGAAGAGCGAAACGGTTAAACGGGATGAGTTAATTATTTTTGAAACTATTGTAAAATGGAACAATAAAATGGTCCTTGCAGAAGCAGGAATGACTGAGCACTGCAGAAATACCTTAAGTCACACTCGTGTTGCCCCAAAATAGGCAGACTATCACTTTAAAAATATTAAGGTTGACTGTAAGCTTAACCTCTTTTTCTAAGTCTCATAACTCACGCAGTAAAAGGACTGACATTATTCTGTGCTGCTCCTCAGCACCGAGACAGTCTCTTGCTGCACATCTGCACATGAATAGATACAAACATGAAGGGACAGAAATATAACATTCAAGTATCACATTAAATATGAACGCTGGTACTCATGATATGACAAGATGCTGAGCTATAGCCTTTGAAAATCCTCAAGAACAAATATTTACCTTTTGAAACAACTGCCTGTAAGAAATATTAAAAAAAAGAAAAAAAACAAAAAAAAAAACAAACAACCTGAGACCCATACAGCAAAGTTAGTTTTGGGGTTTGATTCCTAGACACCACATCTAAAGAATTAATTCCTACTACGTTTTAATGCAAAATCAACACTTCAAATAGGAAAGTGAAAGTCCTGAACAGTGATGACTGCAAAGTAGGATTAGAATGTTTTTTTATGTTAAAATTCTAAAACCTTCTTGATTTCTCACCTGTAATTTCAGTGACGAAACAAAAAAGGGTAAAAAAATTTTTTTTGGAAAAGTTGAGATCTCTGTAGAGATGAGCCAAGTGTAACCTTGGCACAAGGAACAAATAAAATAGTGAGAAGGGCACTCAAGAGAGGGGAAGTGCCTCTGATCTCTGGAGTTAAAGCAGACTAACAGAATCAGGGCTGTTACCATACGGAGGAGGAAGAGGAGGAGGAGGAGGGCGGCTTTGGAGCCTGGGTGAAATGGAATGCAGGGTGGGGAAAGGAAACAGACACGGAGCTTTGAGCTAAAGCTGGTTTAGGGTGGAACCATTTTAAAGCCAGGGTGTAGCCAGGGAGTAAGCGCCTGGGTTTAAAGCAATGATTTTTGTTTCCAGACTTGAAAATAACCTGCCCTAACCCTTTAATAAAAGGGACCCCAAAGAGATATTCCTGCAAAGACTGCGTCCTAATAATTTCGTTAGCCAGTAACTGTGGTGATACAGAGAACCCAAATTACTCACTGAGCACTCAGCAATGTTTCTGCAAAATTCAGCATATGGACACAGAGGTCAGCGTGTTGTGGGTTGGTTTCTGGTTTTATTTTGTTTTGTTTGCTTGGTTTTGCAGTTTGCTGCAACTAGCAGCTACCTCCATGCAGTAAACTTCATGCACATGAAGTGAGTACCAAAGACAGTCTAGAAACCTGGGCAGCTCCGTAAGCCAGAGGAATGCAGAACACAGTATAAGCTGATTTCGGTGCTAAGAAAGAATTCTGGGGGTGGCAATAGAGCACAAATTTGTAACCCCTCCAGGTCTGGCTGAGAAAGAAAGCCTGGCAACGCTGACTACCACTGCTTAAGGCATCAAAATATCTCCCCAATAAAAACATCAGTAAAATGCCCTCAGTCGTAGCAAAGAAAATTTTAATACCTTGCACCGTAACTACAACTTCATGAAAAGCAGGTGGAAAAATGCAGTAATTAATTTAATTTTCCAAGTGGCAGGCAATTTGTAATTTACTATTACCTACACTCAAAAATACTCCAACACCTTTCCAATAAGTGGAATGTTTTGCTCCTAAACATTCATCCTCCTTAAAAAGTGATCTTTCCAGAATTGAGCATAATTGATCTAAATAATAAACTAACAGTAGAAAACTATGAAAATTTGAGCCCATGTTGTTTTAGGACATCAGATATTAATCTGACAACTGAAATTTTGACCAGCCTAGTTTTCATTCCTGGCCGTAACAAATACTTAAACACCTGCCTTAAGTTTTTATGTTGCAACCAGAACTCAGACCATCGCAGATGGATTGGAGACTCCATCTCTCCAAAGCAAAATCCATTTAAAGGAAGAGTAAATGACTGTATTCTGTCCCAATGACTTTTTCAGCTGCCACGCTACGTGGATCATTTCAATGCTGCACACTTTCAATCTACCTACAAAGACTTCCCTTAGCATCTCCTTCAATACATTTGTTTTCATCCCATAAAAATCTACAATTTACCAATACATTTTTAGTTTAGATAAGATGAATAGTGAATATCAAGTATGTGATACCACGTCTCACAATAAAACACGTTTTTTGTATACTTCTTGAGGAGCAGGGAAAGAAGTTTTGCAAAGGTCAGAGTGGACAGCTCAGTCTGCCACTATTGGGAGGCAAGGCAGAACGGCACGTGGGAGCACCAGTATTCGCCATGCAGCTGCGTTGCAAGCTGAAGCAAGAGGATTTAAATACTGGGCTGCGAAAGTTAGAAGAAGAGTGAAGAATGACTGTACAGGACAGAGTTAGTCTCAGTAAGGTTTATCCATCTCTAACAGGAATAGCTAGGTAGAGAAGCCTAAAAAGTCAATTAATTCATTGCGCCTTCACGCTCAACAGGTATTCCCGGTACAGACACGTTCTAGTTTAACCTCGCTCTCTCATGTCTTCAGTCTGTCTTGGATACCACCTTTACTACACCAAATTCAGGCTCTTTTCTTCTCAGAACTTGTTCTCAGTTCTCTATTATCCCTCTTCCCATTCCTTTTATACACTCCTCTCCTACACCACGCTACCCCTCCTTCACTTCCCCTATCTCTATTCTAGGTTGGCATAATCCTTCACACCAAATAGCCTCCCTCGCAGACTGCAAAGCCCCGTTCTTTCTGAACTCGTTCACACTGCATTTTCTTTATTTCTTCATTAACATTAACCCTTCAGCGCTAGCCTACAGATCTTTTTTCTTCTCTTTTAAACACTAGCTCTTCAGGATAGGTAAATCGATTATTTATAAAGCATCATGTAAAGCCACAAGTATTATACAGGTTTTGCAGAACAAAAATCTTAAAGAGTTCCTTAAAACATCTGAATCCTGAATACAAACACCATGCTTAATTTTTTCCTCTTCTCATTACGCAATACCTCTACTCCACTGCTTGGACTAATATGCTTGCCAAATATCACAACAGAAACAATGGAATTTTCACTTTTTTTTTTTTAAATACTAATAATTTTAAAAAATCATGGAAACATTTGAAGATTTGCATTGAAAAGGTGAAAGTTACAGGAAGCCTGATAGCTTGCTGAGAAAAAGACTTTCGCAAGAATAAAATCACTCTATAATAAGACAATCTACACATTCACCTACCTGTACTCAGACCTCACCTGCACAAAATTAGCTGACAGTTCATCTGGTCAGAGCTCTTTCGTGCCTCCCTCTGAAGCCTGCTGAAACGCAAGCTCACTATATGATCCAACTGCTAAGCCTCTCTGCTCGCCAACAACTCCTGTAATCATAATTTGCTCCCTAGAAACCAAGACAGAAAAAGGGATAGGGAAAGGCTTACGACACCAGCTGTTTCCAGTCTTCCTGGAGAGCCAGAAGCACAACTCCCTGCAGCAGGCACTGAAATCAGATTGTATCACTGGAAAATGATGAACTTGAACGTCTCCTCGCCATGAGGGAGGAAACTTGTGCGTAATTAAAAGATTTTGGTGGGAAAATGTTAAAGGACCTTGGAACTCTGCAAAGTCGGACAGATATAGTGAATTCCTGTCATCCCTCCCATGAAGGTCACTACTCTGGTCTTACTTAAGTCCCGAAGCTCTTCTTACAAAATGCAACGGTTTCACTACATGCAACCAAAGTAAAGCAAAAAGTTCCCAAACTGTAGCGTCTTTAAAAATGACTGGTTTGTTTTGAAAATAATTAGCTTCATTTCACAGTCAATTGGCACACAAAAATTCACTCGCAGCTTTAGGGTGCAAACACTCAGATGATGTGTGGGAGTACTTCCTTAGAAATAAATTCCTGAATCATAACTACTATGCTTGAACTAACACATTAACAAAACCATCAATAAATTATTCAAAAGACACCCTCCAAGTGACAGAGCTTTCCATTATATGAAGAGGCAAAACGAGCAACATTTTGCTAGCTGAACAGCTCTTCTAGTGAAGAGAACTGTCCTCTTTGGTGAGAGCCTTTTAAATACCACCCGATCCTGTAGTCCATGCACTCAGGACCTGTAATCCTGTAAAAACTTTATCCAGCAATGTTAAAGGAACAGCAACCTAAGGAAAATGAAGATGCTCAAGGCACAAGACTACTTCTGAATTTCATAAGCATCTTTGATAGCAAGACTAACAAATAGCAGTATGTTTCTTTAGAAAAGCTGTGAAATTCAAGAAAAAAAGGTTAAAGTAAAAAGGCAGACCTGTTATTTTGGCCAGTCTGTGGAGGAAATTCTTCTTGGCTCAGTTATGAAGAAAGTTATTATTTATAAAAACCCATCTTTCAGTTTACTTTGCAGAATTGCTGTTCCAAGTTAATGTGGCTTGGTGAGGAAAACATACATATGAATGTTTTGTACAAGGAATGACAGACTGACATCCTGAACAACCCAAACAGGATGAGAAAGAAAAAACTTAATGTGTTTTATGCTAAACAAAGAATCCAAATTAAAAAATTGAAACTAGCATGAAAAGATGGTCCACATCAAGCTTTGTGCTTGACTGACATCCCCCTGTTGCAACTGAGAGCCTAACAACATCCTCAATCTAGGATCTCGACTTAGTTCACACACTTCTGCAAATCCTATTTGACCATTCTTGGATGAAGAAGGATACACGCTTCATGGCAGACATTAAGAATCTCTTGCTTCAGTTGCTATTTCCATGATGTTAGATTACCATTAATAAGATTACTCCAGACACTCCTTTTTATTTTAATCCGTACTGTGATCAAATTCAAAGACTCTCAGCAGCACTCTACCAGCATCTGGGAAAGAATCAAGTGATCCGGAAAGAATTTTCTTATCCTTTCAATTAAAAAAAAAAATAAATCTGTGTCTTTCTGAGGCCCCATTGATTCATACTGAAGTACACTTTAGTACACTGCCTGTACTGATACGAACATGTTTTCCACTGAAAGAAGCACCAATACCAAGTGTAAACGAGTTGTTAGTTGTTTCAAAAGCAGTTTCTGTGACTGCAATGTACTTCTTTGTAACATAACATCAATTACGTCATCCTCTATAATACAGGAATAGGAAAGTATTTTTAATCTGTGAAGTATACTGCCCCAAATAATCACCAAATTAAAAGCATGATGCAATGGTTACTTGCAATATCCACCTTCCAAAACCGCTGCTTGCATGTTGCTGAATGCAATGCTGCTTGCAAGCAAGACCAAATGAGTATCTTGCACAATTTCAGGAAGACACTAACGCTGAACTCTTAAGATGGACTCTCCTAAATCAGCTTTTGCATTATCAGAAGGTCGGTGTTAGTCCTCCAGTATAGAGGCATTTGCAAATGGTACCCAAATTATCCCACAACGAGGGCTTCCAGACTTAACAAGCAGCATCTTAAAATAACTGAATAGATCAGAAAAGTGAATGAACCTCAAAGAACAAAGAGTTCTCCATAACTTTTTTTCCCCTCTTAGCTACTTATGAAAGAACATTCAACACCCATTTCCCCAGCAAACGAGTACCTTTTCATCTTAGCTATGAACAATATGGATAGGGACGCTTCTAAATAAGTGAGGTAAAAAAAGAGCCCTAGGCTATGAAGTCCGTTTTAAAGAATGAAGCCTGACACTACTAAATCAAAGACAACTTCAAGCTGAAATTTAAACACATCCCAAATACTCATTACAGAGTACAGACACTTGCCATTATCCGTTTTCACACAAGAGAAGCAATTTTTCTTCATGCATAGGAGCTAAGTTTGCAACACCCCTAGACTGCTACTGAATTCTTGCAGGAAAGGAAAGAACCTGGGGCACCAATAACCAACCTAAGCAGAGAACCCTGTAGCTTGGCAACTTGGGAGACAGAGCAGTTCACAAGAGGGTTGCTTCCACCTGCTGGAGATGGGAAATATTAATGTGAGACCAAAAGACCCTACTGCTTGTAGGGTCCAAGACAGCGATGGTTTGGGATAGTGGGGATGGTCTCACTACACACTGAAAAAGAAGCAACCTCACTTGAGAGACCAACTCTGATTTCACCCAAACCACACATCTACGCACACAAGCCCACGAGAACCTTGCTGCTGACAAGATGTCCAAGTGTTAACTGAAACTGAACACACACAAATCTGAAATGCTCTGAATTCATATCCCCAAAAGACAAGAAAATTCAACCTAAAACGCCGGCAGGGCTCCTCCTGTGTGTTTTCCCTCAGCATGCAGAAGAGATGCACCCATCCCGCGAGCTCAGGCCCCACAGCGCAGAGGAATGTCCCTTTTCAGCTGGGCAGAAAGGAGAATTTCATCTCTGCTCACCTCTCCAGATGGTCAACATGGGGAAACCACAAGCAGCTCAGTCTCCAAACATCCCCCTTGCTCAGCATGGTTACTTTTACTTTGCACACACTGCTCTCGGAGCAGCCGCAGGACCGGCTGGCCACTGCCAACATACGTAGCCCCTGTGCCTGTTCAGTTCCGGCATTCCCCTCGCTTTGGATGGTGAGAAGTGTTGCTATTCAGTTTTTCCTTTTGCTTTACCAGCGCTAGTGGAATATTGAAACTACTCCCCAAACCACCACCACTCCACTTCCCCTTTCCCATCAGGAGAAGCACCGCTTTTATTGGAAACCGTGTTTAAGACAGGATTTGGAACAAATAATTTGATTGTGCCTGCTGATGCGCTGTCTCAGCACTGCGCTGAGTCAACACTAGAAACCATCTTCCTCTCATCTGCAAACAGCTGTAAAGAAAAAGGCCACTTCTATTTATTTCCTTAACAATTAGGAATTAAGTAATCTAGACATCATTCAGCTTCCAGTAATACAATCTCTCATATTTTGCAGTGTTTTCAGGAATTTAAAGACATTCAATCTATAACCAGTTTGCTAAGACGATTAGAGTTGCAGTTCTGTTTCTGCACTCCAACATGTGTCGTTCGCTTCACATACCTGTCCACCCCTCCCACCTCATCGACAGTACAAGTGACTGAGCTGTTTTTATGGGATGCTGTGAAAGTAAGAAAATATTTGCATGTGAACAGCATACCAGGCAATCCACGCTGAATCTTCATTCAAAACAATCCTAAAATACATGCATTATAAAAACAGGATTTGTCATAAATCACTGTTATCTTAAGTTATCTCGCATTTTTCTTCTAACTGACATTGCTTAGATTTTATCATCAGCCAATTAGAATAATTACATGCAAGCTTGCTGCAGCAGATAACTGTAGAACATAATAAATCTAAGCACATTTGTAGAGAGTTACCCGTTCAATGAAAACCACATTTAAACTTCAATATGTAAGCAACTTAAACATCCTTTTTCAGCCCATAAAGACCCTTCAGACTTTCAGTACTATTTATATTGCTTTTTTCATCTGAAATTGGCAACATAAGGCTATATAATCACACACACCCTTCTCCTGGCCAAGTTGGACGCTGGTATGCAATGAAACACAGGCTAACTCACAGCATAGACAGTTCTTCAAGTCAGCTTGAGGGAGTTTAACACCACACTCCCTTGAAGTCCTTAGGAAAAAAACACCCCAACCCTACATCAGTAGCATTCCTGGATCTATTAACTGTCAGTGACTAATGAAGCAAATAGGACCGTTATCTTGAGACAGAAAAATGACTACTGAAGATTCAAAAGAAGTCAAGGAAATATTTTTTTCCCTGGCTATACACTTTAAAAGCAGCCGCTCACTTCAGACTACAAGTAGTCACACACCGAAATAAATCTTAAGCCTTAGTAGTACCTCAAAAAACCCACATTATACTTAAGAGTTACCAAACACTTATCTTGCCAATACCAGCAACAAGCTATGGTGGTTTTCTTCCACGTGATAAAGTGACACCTGAATATCAGGAAGTACTGAAAATAGTATCATTAAGACTAAATTACACATCTGTGTGGTGTAATTACATCATCAATATACTGTGCAAGGAAAATTCTTCAACCTTGACATCAGTTTACACACCTGCTAAAATAAATTCCAACCTTTTCTCTCGTTAATTCAAACAATTATAATGGTGTTTTGGGGGTCATTTCGGCCATTCTATGTTCAAGGCCAAAACAAAACTACCAACTTCTTTCACAGGAGAACCAGCCTGCAATGCTGTGACATTGAGGTTCCCGACTGAACCCTACAGCGCTTGGTTCTTTTGAACTGCTGGCAACACAAGTTTCTACATTTTTCAGTTTCAGGCAAACTAATATATTTCAGAGACTGATAAGATCATACCATAAACAGATCTAATTAACATTTTTAATTTCAGCCTCAAAAATCAGAAGAATGACTTACTTGGGTCTCGACTGCTGTACGGCCATCCTGATGCAGGTAAAAAAGACGGCATTGGAGAACTTGCTCTGCTGTCATCCTCCACTTGCTGCGTAATATGCCGCACAGTTTCTTTGTTTTTCCTGTTCTTCCTGCGCCCAGTGGGTTGCCAGCCATCCCCTACTCCTTGTTCTGAGAACGCATTCTGTATTGCACTATCCTTGGCAGAATGTAGTTCACTCCCTCCATAATGTGACGGTGAAACCTGTTCCTCTTTGATACGTAAAGACCCATAGCCCATGTCACTAGACCAAAGAGACTGGGATGAAATGTCTTCGTGGCTCTCTGGTTTTGGTTCTTGATCCTCTTTTCCGTAACTACTCCCGCCTTCATGGCAGCTGGCAATAGCTGAATCTCCAGAAGAGTTTGCGGGACTTGTTCGCCGAGCTAACCAGGGAGATATACTCCTGCCAGCCACGACTGCTGAAATCAAAGCATCCGTGCTACTGCTGGAAGGGGCTCCAAGTTCATAATCGACGAGGTCATCCGAGGCATCAGACTTTATGCTTATGTCGAGGGCTGCTTTTATGAAATTGTGACAGGCTTGTACAATATCTGTCATCTGCAGATAGCTAGCAGCTGACATCACCTCAATGACGTTTCTGCTGGTCAGCGCTAAGTGTGCGGAATACATGAAGTCAATGATTGCTTTGAAGCCTTGTGCAGTTACAATGTCTAAGTGGGTGACCGTGGCCTGGTCGGAGGTCTTCTGTACCTGGCAGTACAGCGTTTTGAAGTAGCGACTACTCCCAAGCAGAACGTTTTTGTGAGCCTTAAATATCTTCCCCTCCACTATAATGCAAACGTCACAGAGGATGCCGTGTTGTCTCTGCTCGTTAAGCTCACGCAGCAGATGACGGTAGTGGGAAGCAATCTCCATATCTTCCTTTCGGTTATTCATTTGGAAATCTTTGTGTTTCCTCTTCCACAAGTCCTGTATGGGGAAGGAAATGACAGTATTACAAAATCCAATACAAGCTCACAGACGTGTTTTTCAAAGACTGAGACAAATCCCAAGCTGTATCAAATTAAGTAAGAGGTTCATCTTGAAAGAATACCATAAAATACAACTACTGCCTAGAAAGACTGCACAATCATTACACGATGCAGCTTTTTTCTACCAGACTTCAGATAACTTACGTTAAAAGGGACTAGATTTGATGCTCAATCCTCCAGTGGCTAATAACATCCTCGAGAAATACTTCTTTAAATTACTACAGACTTCTTAAAAAAACCTGTCTTAGGTTACTTGAGTAAAACAGCTGTCAGTTTTTACTGTTTGGGTTCAGCAAAGCTTGGTTTTGAAAGAGATACTACACTTGAAACCACGCTGACGGAGACAAACTATTGAAGAGCACTCTGTAACACAATTTCCTCAAGGGAACAAGCATTATGTGTAGCACACGGAATAGCTGAAATCCTCAAACAGCAAAAGCCAATTGAAACCACCTATTTCCCTTGCTATATTGCCGTTGAGGGGCTATAAATACTGTTTTCAAGTCAGAAGAGCAGTAGGCAAATCCAAGACCACAGATCACAAAATTTTAAGTCCCCACCCAAACTAAACTGGCGAGAGATCAGAACTATGAATTTAATGTTATTTGAAGCTTGACTACTTATAAGCATGAGATTTTTAACTTTGCAGTAAAGTATATTATTTCCTTAGCTTTCCATCTTCAAGTTTACCCCACAAACACCCTAAGACATTGGGTAGAGAAATTCTAATAATCACCTAAACATTCATGTTAGAAAGGATGCTTATTGACCAAAATAATAAAGAATCCATAAAGCTGAGAAGAATTCCCAGGACTTCTTATCACCTTTCATAAAATTTGACAGTATTACTCAAAAAAACGCTAGTTAGTGCCAGTAGCATGGGAGAGACCTGTATCTTCTAAGTTATGCTCCAAATTATGCTCTTCTTACACCCCAAAACAGAAGAAAAGGTCTTAAATGTAGGTATGTTGTCAGTAATCACTGGCGCTACTATTTCCAGATTGCATTTTATCCCACCTGCAAAGCACAAATACGAGAGAAGTAACACACCAACACGGACGAGCGCGCACACACATCTCTCGCAGCATTCAGCAAGTCACTCCCACCACGCAGCTTAATCTGTTGTCCATGCAGCACCGTCAGAAACTCCCCGCCCTTCATCTCCCAAGGTAACACTGCACTGGCATCTGGTGCATCAACGCATTCTGTCTCTCAAGCGAGATGACTTCAAGTTCACAACACTCAAGGTGTTAAGGACGGAGGCTGCCAACACCAGACCAGACCAATGAAGTCCTCTCCACAACACCACACCTCGGCAGTTACTACCTTTGTAATTCCATACTCGTCTTCGCTGCCACAGCTTTGCAAATTCCTTGGCATTAATTTCTGCCATTTTAACTAGCCTATACCACTTATTTGGAACTTACTATCAAGATTTATATACCACGTTTACAACAGTGGTTTAATTGTCCAACTAATTAAGAGCACCAAGCTCCATACAATGTGAGGGATATCTACATCTTTCTCTCAAAAACTTAAATTTGTTCTAATATAAGAAGTTCCAACTATAAAATTGCTATATGGGTCCACATGTCAACATACAACTGTAAAATTGGTATGTGCTGACAAGACCAAATTCCAAATGTAATTATGGGCAGACGCACACATCAGAAGCCTGGATTTAGGCTACGTGTGGTTGCTGATAAAACCAGAATCACTGTACTTCTGAGGTCTTATGGTCTCGAAGCGCACATGGTTAAATATAAGCACTGTCAGTAAGGAGGCTCATGCGAGCTTGAAGCAACTTTCTAACATACATCAAGTTCAAACACAAATTCAGTCCCATCTGTTCAAATCAGCTCACAGCAGCGGGCAGTCCTAGGACAGCCACGATTAAGAAAGTTTCCTGACGCATGCAAGTGGGTTTTCTGTACAGTGGGACACAGATCCGCAAGACCCCTGCCCCCTTCCCCTAGGTCCATGCTATTATTATCATCTACAGGAGCAAAATAGCTACAGTTTAGCCAACACTATTAGTTGGAAAACAACCTCTCAACCCACGGAACATACGTAACGCAGGACCTCTCTTCTAGAGAGCCACCTGATGGTTCAAAAATTCAAGTTTATGCAATATTGCCTGCACAAGCTCCTCCAGTTCCACAAGAATGGAGCTGTCTCTTCAGCAGTGTCAGAAATGCTAATTTTTAAGACCAGCTGGTCCCTGATCATTGAGAAGCATTTGCTTCCCCCAAGAGAGGAAGGACCATCTTCCTGCAACACAAACAGGCTGAACTGTTGTTTATGTATTTCAAATTCATACAGCTTTTCTACAGAATTAAGGACAGAACGCACGAAGAAGCTAAGCTTTTTTTCCATTTGAACTGGAAGAGTTCAGTAACAGTGTAGCTCTACATTATCTAACAACACTGCCTATTTACCATTGAAATCTGCCCAGAGACCTCAAATCAAGTTCTCACAGAGAAGCTACCTCCATCTCAAATAAATAAATAAAATAAAGAAATAACTATCAAAGCAAGAATCAGAGTCAGGGAGTAAGGAGAAAAAAAAAAAAAAAACAACCAACCAACTGAATTTTCACGTGTTTGGCCTGAAAAGGTTGTGCTAGAACCAGCCAGCACAGCAGCTCTCTTGGCCAGGCTCTGAAGGTGGCTGCCACCACCTCCCAATGTCTTCATGTTTGAGAGAACCACCTCTTAAGGCAGAATGACAGTTCAGTTTTGTCTTTATTCCAGAAACCACTACTGCATCTACTTTTATGAGCTGAAGAGTCAGCATAGTCCCCTCAGGAAATATGAATTGCCATCCAGGATAAAGTGAGTTGTCTATCACCAATCCTGTCTTCAACAGCTGCCACATCCACACGATTCAGAGGAAGGCGCGAGAAAAGCTCACAGCACATGATTACGAAGCAATCAGAAGGTTTCAGATATGGCATTTTCTTTTGCAATTCTTTCATGGGTATCAAAATCCATATTCCAAGACATCAACTCCCTGGAACTCACAGGAGGGGAGTGGGGAGAATATCTCCTGCAAGTGTAATTTTCTCTTCCTCAATTTAATACACCTTAGCATCAGGAGTATTTGTCAACGTCTTCACCTGCTTTTCTGAATTCATGTATCAACAGCTTTTCTTCTTTAATGTTATTCACCTGGAAATTACACCCGTTTCCTTGAGATTTTATTTCTTTAATATTTCGTGTATTTATTCAGCTTAGTCCAGTGGGTTGGGTTGCCCCTCACTGTTGATAACAGTCTATTTTAGATACACCTTGTCCTTTGTTTAAGCTGCCTATGGCAGAAACCCAGATTAAAATATTTGTCTCTTGCTACTTTTGGTTTAGATTGGGCCAGTTTGAGTTTCAGGCATTGACTAATCTGGTGCTTCTCATGGATAAAGCACTTGCTAGCCTCTTTAGGAAATAAAGTCAGAGAAAAGGTATTTCCTATCAAAAGATTTTTACTAAACACACACACAAAGAAAAAAAAAAAAATCCGTGCAGGATTCCTTACCGGCCTCCCTCCCACCCACCCAGCTCTTGACAGAAGACACCCCCCAGGCAAGCCATGGATGAACAAAAGCGTGTCATTACAGTAAGATCACAGAGTCCTTGTATCTTGCCCACATTTCCAAGGACGCTGGGGACAAGGGCAGGGGATGGGTAGGTACCTTTTGGAGAAGAAAGTAAAAACACCCGACATTCTAAAAATGTAAGAAAACAAGTCAAAATAATGAGAATATACATTCCTCTCTGCAAAGGGAAGACAACTTGCCCTTGTTCCAAAGTACTTTAAGTATAAAGAGGTAGAGAGATGAATGGGGAAGACGCCCATCAAAAAGCAGCATCCCTTCCACTGACAGGTGGGCACATTATAGCACTTCCAAGTACGCAAGCAATAATGCCGTTACTCCCATGTTCAGTCTGATCAATAAAATTTAATATCTTCCAAACCAGCAGTTATTGTTGTACATATCTTGATCTTCCTCTCTCTAAAGGTCTGCTACCTTATACACATCGTTCCACATTCAACATTTGTTACAGCATTGTACCTTTTAAATGAGAGGTCTTTGGGGGAGAAAATTAAATATGCCTCAAATTCAGAGGAATTAATTAGTTTTCTGTCTACCCATGTCAAACCAGAACATCCGTTTAATGTCAAGGATCACTAGGGAATTAATCCAAGTTAAATTTAAGGCAATTTGCTAGTAGTTAAAAATTCAGGAAGCTTCAAAACCCTGTGCTCTTGTGTTCCAATTTTACATGCTGTTTTGTGGCTTCTTGTTGGGTTTTTTTTCCCCCTTTTCCTGGCAACGATATTCATCTCCACTTAAAAGACATTGTGGAAAGGTTTTTTCAGAAAAGCAGTACCCTTCAAACTTCTAGTGGAAGCTTGGTAAAGATGGAATAAACTGTGGAGATTTTTTAGAAACAGACCTCAAAGATCAATGATGTATTTTTTGTTTTATCTCAGGTCTTTTTAGTACACTGAAGGATTTCAAAGTTGAACACCTACTAAAATCCTTTAGGCCTGGGCCTGCGATGACAGCACATGGCCACAACACAGCTTTCCAAGAAGCCACTGAGCCATGAAAGCTCATCTGTAGATTTTCCACAAAATAAACTGGAGCAGATCAGACTTTCTTCAGAAGTCAATTCGCAGACAGTACAGTACTACTTCTTTTCCAGAAATAACTAAAAAAAATTGTCCCTAAACAAACAACACTTGCATGTAACAGCAAAAAGAACAAAACATGAGCAGATTTAATAATCACTTTCATGCCAACTTCTGCTAAGATACAGACCAGCTTTTTATTCTTCATGTTGTCAAAAACTGGTCTTGAAGTAAGCATTAACAATTTATATAATCTTTAACCCTAGCTAGAATGAACCTAGTTCTACAAATATAGCATCTATGAAAACTGTTTATTTTGCAGTATCAGTACAGTTATTTGAACATGAAACTATCACCTGATGACATAAGAGTAAATAAACACAATCTTCACCTAATGTTGGAAGGGTTTTAAAAAGAGTAACCAGTAATACGTACAAAGCCAACACCTCTCAGCATGCGTACCCATAATAAGTCTCCTGACCAAAATCCTAACGCCATTAAAATTAAGGGGTACAAATTTGTTGCAACTAAAACTGCATCATTTGAATTTTGACAAAAAGCCACAGACGATAAATAGAATACACAGATGAAAGCCTCTACAGTACAGTCCCCTGGGAAAAAGTAAGGACAAAAATAAACTCCCTTCACTCAGAAGGAAAATGGGGGGCGGGGGGGGAGACAACTAGAGGGGTTTTTTGGGTTTTTGATGTTGGTAGCGTTTTTTTGTTTGTTTACTTTTTGCTCTCTCAGAATATAAGGAAACCAAAAATTTAAACTACATGATATTTAGTCTGTTACAATTTTCTAAACATGTTTCTACACTTAATACTAAGGACATATTACAGACTACCAAAATATTCACTAGTGCGCTCCTCCACCAGCTACGCTATGCTCCCTAGAGAAAACAGGCCAACTGGAATTTAACCAAAAATGTGTTGTTTCCTCCCCCCTCTCCCTTCAGAGAAAAGTAAAAACAGATTAAGGAAGAACTCAAATTCACTCCAATGGTTTATTATACAAAAAAACCAACAAACACACCCCACTTCTCTGCTTCCCCTGTGTCCTGTCCCATGTCTCCACTCCCAAGACATTCCAACATTTTTTAAATTCCTCTGCAAAGGAGCTCTGTAAGGTGAGATTGGCCTTGAAATGCCTCCTTGCACAACAAGACACAGTGTGTATATGAGTTTCACTTTTAGCCAATTAAAGACAACAGAAATGCATGTGCTCTGCGCTGAAAAAAAAAATGGAGAACAAAAAAACCTCAACGTAACCTTAGCAACTGAAAAGGATGGTATCTGTACTTATTCTAAATGAGATAGCAAGCAGAAGACTCGGGATATTAATGGATGATAACCCCCTGTAAAGACCCCGCTCATGAGCTTTACAAGTACGAATCTCCAAAAGTAAAGTGTTTTTTCATAAGTATGTCTGATGAAGAAGAGCAGGCAATTCTAGAAGAGTTTTAATTTCTTGATACTCCAAAGTCATATTCGTATGTTCAGTGTTGTTCAAAGTAGATGCAAGTAACAGCTTATGAAAATGAACAGTTGCCGAAAAAGAAACTCTGCTACCCTATTCTGACTCACGAAACTGATCATTTGTTGTTTAAGTTCGTCATTCCAACCACAACTCTGAATTCAAAGAGAAATAGGCAGATGTTTGTAAACAGATAAAACCAGACCCTTGGGCCAAAGAGGTTACTCACACTCACGGTTTCATGAAAACAACAGTGTACCACTTTTCCCTTATGACTGGGGATGAGAATGTTTAATTACAGCCCAACAGTGCACGTTAGGAGTTACAGGATGAAAATAAAAGTTTCGTCATTCACTTTGAGAAATACTACAGAATTACAGAAAAGGCAAGAATTTGGGAGGCAAATGATTTTCAGTGAACTTGAAGAAAAATACTTATTACATTTTTATTATCAAATTTGAGAGGTCCACTCAAATTGCTATGACTGTAGGGCAAAAAAAACCCCAAGCCCCTAAAAGTATTCAATTAATATCTGCCTGATAAGGATTGACTAAAACGTCTCCAATTTCAAGCCAATGCTACCCTGTTGTCGACGGCATTAAACAGCATTTCCATTTAGCATCTCTGTAGCAGCTACGATCCTGAAAGTCCCTGACTAAAGTTCAAACCGCAGCAGCAGGGCAAGCATCACACCTTCAGCAGCTATAACACACTGGCAAAGGAATCACTCTCTCTAACCTCTAGTTCTCAGGGCAGGCAAAGAGACTTCAGCTCCCTGTCTGTCTGGGTTAGATTTAGTCAGGAAACACAATACATTTAAGACCATATCATCACTTTGCAACTGCTTCTACCATGGAAATACATAGATCCGAATGCAATTAGGAATTAAGGCCAATTTTGGCAAAAAGATTAAGGACATCCAAAGGCTACACGCTTCCAGTCATTCACCATATCATTACAGCTTTGTTTCTACAATCCAAACATGAACCGCAAGCAAAATCTAACTCCAGTAAGCAGACCATAAAATAACAGGGAGGTATCATTAAACATTTCACTCTCTATCCAAAAGTTTGAACCATCTACCTGAAGTTACGGGGCCAGGTAGTGTGCAGAAGCTGGATACTACAAAAGTGCAACCAAAAGACAAGATTTCTGAAGGTTATCTTAAAAAAATCCATTTATTAACCTTCATTAGTTCTGGCAGTGCATGAAGAGTTCCAAAAGAAAACCAAGTCTGAAAATGAAAGCTAAGGGAAAACTGTTAGCCTCCACACGGCTCCTCCTTTGGAAGGAGGGCAATTAGAAATTTAGAAACTGTAAAGTTAAACATAGGAGGGGAGGAAAAAATTTTTAAAAAAAGATATCAGAGATGCGAATTTTGCTAGTGTTCTTAAATTACTAAGCAATGAAAAGATTTTTAGTGATTTTGTTAGAGAAAGCATACAAACATTAGTATAAAACAAAAAAATATAAAATCCAAGACAATTACTTCTTACCAGTAACAAACTGGGTTCCAGGTCTAGTGTTTCTCCTACAACAGCTGAGGACATCAACAGCCCTAGGGCAGCACAGGTAGTGCACTGTTCTGCGACGTTCAGATAGCACTGGTGTGAACTCTTGTAGGAGAAAGACAGAACTATGACAAAAACCAAAAACGTAAGTTATTTGCATTAAACTACAAGGTTACTGAACAACAGCGATACATTTTGAAGTCCTTTCCCTTCAAACTCACAGTTATAACACCCCTATTTATGACCTAATAAACCCCCAAAAATGTTAACTCAAAGTGTATCAACACATTGCAGGTATTAAAGCCTGGTTATCTTTTTGCAATAATATAAGCAAGAGTTACTTCTTAAAGCATGGGAAAAAAAATTCTAATTTTAGATACTAAAACTTCAAACAGATCCTTGAAACAACAGTGTTTCCTGTTTGGTAGCTTTTCAAAACATTCTCACTTTAATGACTTTTTAGACAGACATTTGTGGCCTGAAGGGCACTAATTCACCTTATCTGACCTATAAAATACTGAAGTTAAAAAGCTACCAATACAACTCCTGAAAAAAGTTTGCACTGGAATATTCAAGAGAATCTCCTCTTGGAACGTTTAATGGCCGTTTCTACTGGCTGATGCCATTCAAGGTTAAGAGACTACACAATCCCAAGATTTTGAAAATTCTGTGTAAAATATACTTAGGTACAGTAAGGCACCTTCACAGATAGAATGCTCAGATAAAATATTAACGTTTATGATTACAAGGTATAAAGAATAGTTCATGTACACAATGTTTTTTTTGTCTGTGAGGATGCATCCACTATAACTATCATCTTGTACACCTGTTTTTTCTTACACAAAACAGATTTCATTTTCTTCAGAATAGCACATTCACTACACTTGCAACATTGAACTCCAACTTCTGACTATACTTTATTTAAAACTTTATAGTGTTTGTATTCTGTTAGTCATTACAGCAAAGTATTTGCCATATATTTTTGATGTCTGTATTTCAGGCATCTTCAATACACAAATTAGGTCTCTTAATGAAAATAAGCTATAAATCAATACTGTTGATTTCAATACTGACCTTCTGTAGAAACAGATTGTGAAAGAAAACATCAGAAGATAAAAATGAAGAAAGCTTTTCCAATACAAACTAATGTCATTATAAATGGCAAAATAACATATCTAATAAACAAATGAAGTAATAAGGAAAATCCAAGCATTCTTATGGCAACAAGCAGAACTGCTAAAATCTTGAAAACAAATATGACCCAAGTGAAGAAAATACCACTGACTTTGTTCTCAATTTCTATTTCAGACTGCCAAGTCTCGCCTTTCTCTAATTCTGATTGCTTCTCCATAGCAATTGTTTTGGCTAGCTCTTTTTAGTCCTGTTATTTAGACAGTTAAAAAAAAAAAA
>VYXH01001393.1:284601-296702 GCA_013397275.1 Burhinus bistriatus | reverse complement strand
TTATTTAAAAGTTTGTATTGTATTTTAGGTAAATACTGCAATTGCTCAGCCTGTCCTTAGAAGAGAGGTGGTTTCTCATCATAAAGAAAGAACGTGCATGGAAAAAAGAAGAGAATAGGAAAAAAGATGAGCTGGAGGAAAAGCCAGGGCAGTTTGTGTGATTTTTGGTGTGCACCATAAAGAAAATGCGCAGAGCATAACGATGCATCTCTTCAGAGAAATGTCAGGGATTGCAGACCGCGTGTTTCCAGCCCGAGTCGACGTCCTTTGCATGCCACCATAGCACAGATTTCATCAAGGCAGAGAAGGCCAGAGGTGCGGACTTTAACCGAACCACTGATAGTTTTTAGCCACTGAGGAAACAGGTAAAAGTCATGTACCGATAGCACAAGAGAGTTTGGAATCGTCCCATCATCTTCACAAAAAGCACGTGAACATACCCCCAGCCACTGGCGCAGCCAAGCTGAAGCCACGTGCCAATGCTTAGTGGCTGATCATTGTCACTGGCTGCGTGAATTAAGCGCAGGTGGACTTGTGTGCAAGTTGTTGAATTCTGCTGCCTGCTTGGCATCCCTGCAGCTCTGTGATCACTCACTAGACGATCTCAGAGACCTCACTGGTGCTAATAAGCCAGCCCTGGTGTGCACCATCCTCCCTCTGTCCCCTGTGCCAGGGTAGAGTGGGACCGGACTGGGGAACAGCAGGAGAGGAAAGCTGCCTGGGTTGCTGTGTTCATACCGCGTCCCATTTGCAAAATCATCTGTAATTCTGAAGCATTCTCATTCCAGCTCCTCTCTGCAGCTCTGCTCTACCTTATACTTATCTCTGTTGTAGGAGATTTTGCATTTGATAAATGGAAATGATTTCTTGCGCGTCCTTGTGATGTGGTCAGTTTGGAAGCACGTTGAGAAAACCCGAGTGGCCTAATTACTCTGTTTTTTTCCCCTACAAAAGTTTTGTGCTCTGAAATAGAGGTGCAAAAAAACCCCTCCTGAGCGATCTCTGATCTGTAAGCTCTGCTCACAGCGATCCCCCTTTTGTTTCCACGTTCTGTCCACGGTAGACGTGGATCTCCATCACCAAGGCCTGTCGTTCCCTAAGTACAGCAGGAAGAAAGCGTTTTGCAGGGCTCCACTCCTACCCCTCATGGCAGCTTGGGATCCCTGAAAATCCTGGGACCATCAACTTTGTCATCCAAGTGGAGAGCAGCTCGCTGATGTCGGAGGAAAGGGTTAAGGCACCCACATTCCTGTCCCTACTGCTCCGATCAAAGGTCAGGCGGTTCTTTAGGTGAAGGAAGGGAGGGAGGTGGTGCAGCCCTGACCAGGTCATTTGAGGAGTAAACCACATCTGAGGCGAGCTAATGAAGCAGTATTTGTCTCTCTCACAGGCACATACTCCCGGTCTGTGCCGGGCAAGTTAGAATTCCTTCTCTAGTGGGAGTGAAGATGTCGATTGTATTTTTTCCATGATGTGTATTGAGGCATTTGCTAGGTTGTGGGAGTAAACACTTGGGGGAATTCTCCATGAGCTAGCAAGGGCAAGACACAAGCCTACTAAATATGGTGAATGAAGATTACAAAAAACCCCTGGAGAATAAAACTCCCTCTTTTCCACCCCATCTCCCCACCACCACCACCACCCCCCGCATATTTTTTCTCATTATTGTGCACTGCCGTTTCACTGCTTGCCGGGTAAATCCATTGCCGTTTGTGTGACTAAACACATTGCGCCGTTTTTGTTTTTATTTTCTGTACTGAAGGGCAGCACTGGGGTGGTCCTTCACGTCTTCCCTGCTAACCGAGATGCACCACACCATCCTGCTAGAGAAAGCAGAGACACCGAATATTCAATGGAGGGGAACAGCAGGAAATGCTCTCAGGTCTGTAAATACTTGAGGGGGTGAGAGATGATCTTCATGTACAAAATATTTGACCAGCCGCATCCCACTGACCTCCTTTGGTGCTGCT
Source organism: Burhinus bistriatus (assembly GCA_013397275.1). Lineage (NCBI taxonomy): Eukaryota > Metazoa > Chordata > Aves > Charadriiformes > Burhinidae > Burhinus > Burhinus bistriatus. The sequence continues at coordinate 294,732 of VYXH01001393.1, read as the reverse complement.
CTTGAAAGGGATTGGCCGGAGTCAGAAACAGTTGATCTTTAATGCTCCAAAAATACATTCCCTTTCAAAGCCTCTCAAGTGCAGAAGCATCCAGGCTGCCAATTTCGGTCCCCACTCCCAGCTCCTCGTGGCCTGGCTGAGCTCAGCTCTGGGGTGTTCGTTTAGGTTCACCGAAGGCTGTAGATGATGGTGAGGATGGAAGGTGCCAGGGCCGTGGCATGGAGGGGTGCAGGAGTACGTGTAGAGGGGGGGGACAGCAGCAAGGTCTGTCCCCAGACCATCTCCTGGCTGCCCCGGCTCTGTCTCATCTCTCGCCTGCTCTCCTCCCTGGGGTGGCCCAGCCGCAGCCAAGCTCTGGTTCTGCAGACCCCGTTGGGAGCCTGAACCCAACCTGGAACCCCTTTGCTTCCCACCCAGAATCCACTGATTATTTCGGTGCTGGTCCAGGCTCAGGCAGATTACTGTGCTATGCCGACATCACCCTCCTCCTGCAATAAAGGATCTCTGCTTTCCTTTTTTCTGAGCTTGGGCTCTTCTCGAGGTTGCTTTCTGCTGTATTTTACATCGTAGTGCTCTGCAACTTCATCCCTCGAACAGGTTTCGTCCTTTCCCGGGCGTGGATCTGGAGCAGCTCACCGCCCTGCATTTTGGATAGCACTCTTTAACCAGACCTTCTCCTTTTGCAGCTCTTTGCTGACATTCGCCTCTGTACATCTGGCAAGAACCAGTGCCTGCGCCGTGCTTCTTCCTAGGACCAGCAGCACAACGTTGGAACCCTTAGAATAAATTCTGTTCCTTCCTCCTCCATTATCACCATCCTTCATGCCTGCAGCCTTTCCCAGCTGTTACCCAGGGGCTCACACCAGCCCCTTTAGGAACGGGCAAACCCATTTCTCTTTTCTTTGGACACAAATAGGGACATTCCCATAGTCCCGGCATCCTTCAAAGTCTGATTTGGCTCTCAGTTAAGCTCGAGCCTTTTTGCTACAGCCCCTCAAACTCCTCAGCGTTTAAGAGAGGTTTAGCTGAAATAAATCCCACTGTTTGCAAAGATTTTGTTTTCTTCAGAACCCAAAGAAATTGCAGGGCTGCACGCGAGTCCTTTGTTTCATGCAATCTGTAAAAATAGTGCGTGTAATGGAGCTGCACTTGAAAAAGGCAGAAGGAACAGTTAAAATATATATAACTACTGAAGTCTGGGAAGTGTGGTTTGGGGTTTAGTCAGGCAATTGGTAGCTTGCCTAACGATTCAGGCCACATTTGAGGTTTAGCTAGGTTAAATACGGCGAGTCAAGTTTTGCTCTCATTTATGCGGAGCTCGGGCTGCCCCTCCAGCGGGCACAGTCCGGCCCTTTCTGGGTTAATTAACACCACCTTCGTTCCCCCCTTGGCTCAGGAGGGATGGAGAGCTTCTCTTCATTTTGCTCCTGCTCTGGTGCTTCCTTTTGGTTTTACCTCCAGTGTCCTGAATTTGCTCAGACAGCCCAAATTTTGGGGTCCCATGCGGGGCAGTGCCTGGAGCTGAGCTGCAGTGGGGGTAGCAGCAGATCTCTGCGATTGCTTCCCATTCTAAAATAATAACAAGAAAAATCAGGGGGACCCTGGCAAAACATTCACAAAATGATCTTAAGTAAATAAGAAGCATTTTGCACGATATTTGAATTTATATTAAATTGCTTGTCATGAAGAATGATGAGGCTGTCAATAAATTAGTTTATATTAGAAGCTATTCAAAGGCAGTTAATGGCATTTAGCATCACCAAGCCGTTCTGTGAGCAGCAGTGCTGACGACGTCTGGTTCCTACAGACCTGGGAGCTGTCGGGGTCACGCCGGTGGCCGTGCATCGTGGTGGGCAGCATCTTCCCTGCTGTGATGCCCACGGCCGCCCTCTCCTCCCACCCTTACCAATGGGAAAGTGGCTCATTTCAGTGCATAAATTTGACCTGTTGGAGCAGGTCCAGAAGAGACCACGAAGGTGATCCAAGGGCTGGAGCCCCTCTGCTGTGAGGCCAGGCTGGGAGAGTTGGGGTTGTTCAGCCTGGAGAAGAGAAGGCTCCGGGGAGACCTTAGAGCCCCTTCCAGTCCCTAAAGGGGCTCCAGGAAAGCTGGGGAGGGACACTTGGTCAGGGGGTGGAGCCATAGGACGAGGGGTAATGGTTTTAAACTGAAAGAGGGGAGATTGAGACTAGATATAAGGAAGAAATTTTCTAGACCACTGGCCCAGGTTGCCCAGAGAGGTGGTAGATGCCCCATCCCTGGAAACATTCCAGGACAGCTTGGACAGGGCTCCTGATCTAGCTGAAGATGTCCCTGCCCATGGCTGGGGGGTTGGACTAGATGACCTTTAAAGGTCCCTTCCAACCCAAACTATTCTATGAAAAAAACCTCTTATGGTGTAAATGGCAGACGTGTATAGGTGATGGGTGTCTGCCATCGGCACGTCATGGTGGTTTCCGCTCTCTCCTCCCGGGTTTCTCCCAGCTCACCCCTGCCCGGAGCAGCCTGGCTGGCTGATGCGACCTGCAGCCAAAATCCCGGTGCTGCCCAGCCCCTGGGAAAGCTCAGCCATGGTTCCCAGCCCTCGGCTCCCAGCCCTCGGCTCCCACAGGATTTCCTATCTGGGCAGAGCCAGGGTCGGCAGGGAGGGGTCCCACCGGGTGCCCTGTGGCCCCCAGCCCTTGCCCTGCTGCAGGAAGCGCTGCCGGGTGTGTGGGGTGGGGAAAAGAGGGGAGAGGAGGAAAATGGGGAGTCACGGGGGGAGCCGCCAGATAAGGCTGGGCTGGAAATGCCGGGCGGATGCAGCTCCAGGCCGGGGCTCGGACCTGCGCCCCGGTCACTTCCCTCGTGCCGGAGCCGTTACAGGAGCCCAGGGATGAAATTACAGCCAGGGAGATCCAGCACCTGAGCAGGGGCCGGGTTGGCTCTGGCAGCACAGGGCAAACGGGCTGCGGAAAATCCCTCCCGGAGCCAGCCACCTTGAGGAAGATTTTTCCTCTTCTCCTGGCTCTCTTCGACAGCCGGGCAGGCAGGGCACGGGCAGAGCCCAGCATCGCCCTGGGGCTGTGGCCAGGGCGATATCGGTCCGGAGGGGTGCGGGGGTCCGGGGGAGGCAGGGCTCCGTGTCCCCCAGGGCCTGACTCTGTTGCCAAGGCACCGGCAGTGATGAAATTAGCCTCCCCTCCGCTCGCCTTCATCCCTCGCCTGTGCTCAGCCCCATGCAGGAGCCCTCTCCCTCGGCCACCGCGTCTGACCCAATTTCAACCATCAAATGGGAAAATAGTCACTGTCCGGATGAGCCCTGAAGCCCGTCCCGGCTGGAACTGTGCTGGCGGGGCCGGCAACTGCACCCAGGTTCAGGGATGCTCCCAGGCAGAGGGAGGAATGCCGCTGCCCCCGAAGCCTGGGAGAGCCCCTGCCCCTTGGGAGTGGCGCAGGGATGCAGGTGAAGAAGACGGATACCTTCTTTGTTTTCTTTCCCCCTGGATTTAGTAGTTCCAGCCCCTTTCAAAAATGTCCATGCTCTCTTCTCAGCTTTCCTAAACCCAACCCACTCGCTTTTACGGCTCCTCTGGGAGTCTATTCCCTGTAATGCGTTATCTGCTCCCAGCACTGCCGCACCAAACCTGAGCTTCAATCCCTGCCCTCGGCTTCTGGACCCGGCACCGTTTCCAACACCCCGTAGTGCCTCCCCTTTGCACGCCTCGGTCAGATCCCACTCCATTCTTGCTTTTCCCGGAGAAGGCAGCGCCGGAGCTGGGAAGACGTAACCTCCCCTGGTGCCTGCAGCTGCATCTTTGCACCGCGCTCTTTTGTCTCCGAGGGATTTTTGGGGTGAGGGGAGCGGAGCTGCCCCGGCAGACATTGGGTTCCCAGCTTCTGCAGGGTCACGCAAACCCCCCAGGTGGGGTGGGAAGACCCTGGCCCGGGTCCCCCCCCAGGCATCCCGCAGGCACGGGCAGGGCTGAGACCTGCGGGGAGCTGGGGAGGTTCTGCTGCTGCTGGACCAGGACCCTCGGGGGTGCAAGCAAACCCCAAACTGCTCTGTTTTCCCTGCCCAGGCTTGGGTTAGTGAGCAGCAGACGCAGTGTGTTTTTTGGTTTAATCTGCAGGGAAATCTTCACACCTTCCTTTGCTCTTTTCCTCGCCAGCCCCTCCGCCTGCCAGCACGTCACCTTCGCGGGGGCAGCTGCCCATCTGGTGGCAGTTGCAGATTTTTTTGAACATTTTCCTCCCTCCCTCTTCCCCCTCCACCCAGGCAGCCCGCTCTGCTCCTCCTCTGCTCACCGTCATGGGCACCTTTGCTTTCTCCGTGCATTTTTTGCTGCTGCAGCACGGATACAGCTCAGTGGCACAAGGGAGGATGGAGAGATGCTGTGCCGGTGCCAGCGCTGGCTGGGATTTGACTCTCCCAACCTCCAGCAAGGGCAGTTACATGGGGAGAGCAGCTCCCAGCCTTGCACACGCACGAGCAAACCCCACTTCTCCTCCCGGGGCTGGAGGTGTCTCTCCTAAGGACAGGGTTAAGGCAGCAGACGTGTTGCCTCCTCTTTCTGCGAGGGGTTAGAAGGGGTATAGCCTGCATCCGTGCAGATGCGAGCTTGTTTATTCTTGCCAGATAGTTTGATGGCTTTATCTGATCACAGGTTTTCCTGAGGAAGGAAGGGTGAGTCTGAGTCACTCGAAAATGGGGGCCCTTCATCTCTGGGTATGACTGGCGGGGCCATGGATATTAGCAGAGCCCCCGGGGTGAGACGTGCTCCCCGGCTTTCGCTCCGCTGCCCGTGCTGGGTGGGCATTGCCACGGTGGTTAATAGACGTGAATCCAACGTGAGCACCGGGGTGGCGGGGGAGGATGATGAGGGGGGATGCTGTGGTGTGGGTGTCGGAGGAAGCGCCCAGGACCTGATGCCGCCGGAGGGAAGAGCGAGATCATTTACTGTGTCCGTACTGCGCAGGGAGGGGAGCTGCTGACACGATGCCCCCGGTGCAGAAAACACCATCACAAGCAAATTGAAAGCAAGCGATAAAATCTAGCAGCAATTGATAAATTCAAGAGAGAGACAGGTTCATGCCCTCCTAGAAGAAAACCCAGATAATTAAACTCCCTCGTTCTGCTAATGCCTTCGGTGAGGGGCTGGAGGAACCAGCCGATGCAGGCTCATCTGCTTCTGGAGCGCCGGGGGCAGAGGGGTGCTGGGGGGGGGCACCGGCACCCAGCTTCCCGGGAGATGGGGAAGGGCAGCGGGTGGAAACAGCTCCGGCTCCTTGAAACCAGGGAGTGGGACTGGGGGCTGCAGCGAGCCAGGGCTGTCCTCTGCTCCCTGACCCCGCTCGCGCACCAGCATCCTTCCCGGCTGGCTCTGTCTCTCAGAAAACAAATGAATTTTCCATAAAGTGCCCTCAAAGCACTCACGCTCTGCATTTCATGGAATCCAGGGGCTTTCGAACCTTGCTGAGCACAGCCAGGCTCCAGAGAGGGGAGCGGAGCAGGCGACGCCGAGCTGCTGGATGCACACAGAGCCGGGCCCCTGGGGTCCAGAATTAATAGGACAGAGCAGGGGCTGTTCCCTGCATGTTTTATTTATGGGAATCAGGCCAGTGAAGTTCCCTCAGCTCACCGAAATAGTCACATCGCCTCTGCTTTGCACTGCCCACGGCCGTGACCTTGATAAATGGGTCAGTGCCCGGCCCCCCCACGCGCCCGGGAGGATGCTGGCCCCACGGGGGCTGGCTGGGCTCCCTCCCTGCCACCCCCAAAACTCAGCCTTGATGTGCCCAAGTGCCTCTCATGAGCACCGGTGCTCTTGCCACAGGCAGCTTGCCTCCGCTGCCTGCAGCTGCCGGCTCTGCCCACAGCGGGAGCGACCCGTGAGAAAGGGCCCACGGGAACTCCACCGAAAATCCCCCAAACACCGAGTGAGCGGCGGGCACCCCCCACTCCCCTCTTCCGAGAACGGCGCACGCCAGGAGCCATGTGCCCAGCACCGAGGTGACATTTACCTCTTGCGCCACACCAGACCCCTGGGATACCGGCTGGCTGCGGGGCTGGAGACCCCGAAACAGGAACCAGAAGTGCGGCTCTGCTTGGCTTCTTTATTTTATTTTTTTTTTGCCCTGCATTTTTTAGCCATATCCTGACGTCAGATCGCAGACACAGCTTCACCGTGCTCGCTGCCACGATGGCATCTCCGCCAGTCCCACTCGGCCGCCCCGGGGCCACCAAAGCATCCCCACGGTGCTACCCGGTGGGGAGGGATGCTGAGCCGAGGGTCAGATCCTGCTGGGGAAAATCCGAGCGTGCTCCCCTGGTTTATTTGGAGGAATGGTGGGTTTGCATCCCAGGAGCGGGACAGCAGGAGTGGTTCTTCACTGGGCAGCACCTTTGGGGGAAAACATAGAGTAAAGCTCAGTGGAAATGCATTAGACTTGCACCAGTGCCGCTCAGGTCAGGATACGGCTGGGCTGGAAGGCTCCCGTTAGCAGGGACTGGGGAGGTCCTGGCTGCCATTCGGGGCAGCAGCAGCAGCTGCCTCATCTCCTCCACCCAAGAGCATCAATAAGGTAGAAAACGGTATAAAACACATGGTGCATCTCAGACACGGGCTTCACACTCTGCACGCAGCACCTCCCTGCTCCCACACCGTCCCAGATTTAACTGGGAGAGATTTGAGGCTCGGCACAAGCATGGCGATCGCTCCGGTCAATCCGTGTGATTGCCAAAAGCTCGTTGTCAGTGTCTGATCTGTCATAATTACAGAGCAAGGTGGCTTTCCCAGGGCTGCTGGTGAGTCAGTGGTGGAGCTGGGAGCAGCACGGTTCCTCTCCCCACCCTCCGGCCCTGGCACAGCATCTCCCTCCCCACTTCCTTCCCTCCACGATAATTAGCCAGGGTTGATTCTCCCGCAGCCTTCGGCTTCGCAGTTCCCGGTGATTTCTCCCGGCGCAGTGTTTCCCCGGCCAAGTGTTGGGAGTGAGACGTGAGACCCGCACCCATGGCAGCTCCCACCGCGGGAAATGACCGTGGGTGGCCCTGGGAGCGGGGAACCGGGCAGGCGTTTCCCGAAAATCCCACGGCCGGGTGAGGTCCGGGCCAAGGGGCAGTGGTGCCCTTTGCTGGTGCAGGAAATCCTCCCCAGGGCTCCCAAAGGCTGTGGGGTCCGTGGAGCATCTCAGGACCAGCAGCCGGGAGAGGCTGCACACCCGCGCGACCTGAAACAAGGGCAGCTCCCAGTTCGGCCAGTCCCCAGGGAGGGTGCGTGGGGACGGGGCCGTGCGGAGCCCATCAAGGACCTTCATGCGGCTGCCGCCAGCCGAAGCCAACAAAAGGCTCCAGCCGCCCTTCCTGCGGCTCCCGGCGGAGGGGCCACTTCCAAGCCCCACCCTAACCCCAACCTCGGCCGCTCCGAGTTCTTCATGGCTCAGGGTCCCGTGCAGGGCCAGGACCCCCAGCACTTGGCTTGCCGGGGTGGCTGAGGCTAGGGCAGGGTGGTGGGATGCCACAGGGCCACTTTGGGCTCCCTCCAGCGCCTGCCCCGCGCTCTCCCGCAGCCTGGATCCCACTCATCCCACTGCGTGCACGGTGCTCCAGGGCAGGCAGAGCCCTTCAGCGTCCTGTCCGACCCAGGAGACACATGGATGTGACCTTGGTCCCACCACCTCCCTGAAGATCCCTCCCCACAGCCCTGTGCCCTCGGAAGGATGAGGATGCCGAAGTCCTTCCGCAGCCCCTCTCCATCCCCTCCAGAGCTCGGCCGCCTCTGTCCCCAAAACCTCTCCAACGTGGCACATCCAGGGCCGGGCACTGCTGCTGCCTGCAGCTCTGCTGGGCCTGGGGACATGCGGAGGGTTTGTCTCCAGCCCCATCAATCGCCCCACTTTGCCGCTGCCAAATTTCCGTGAAAGACAATCAGCAGAGTGCCCTGTAAAATAAAGGGCTGTCGGGGCCGGAAAGGTCTCAGCCGCTGGCAGGGAGGGGTTGAACCGCACGACGGAGCATTTCTGATCTCAGTCCCTGCATCCGCCGGTTGAGGCAGGGTGGGGTGACCAGGGCAGAGCTCGGCACCAGCTGGGGACGGGGGCTCTTTCCACCTCGTCCCTCCGCAGCCTCGCTCCCCCCAGCTCCCTTTGGGTCTGATTCCATCTCGGTTTCACTGCGCCGGTGGAATAGCCCCATTTGGCATTGTCTCCTACGGATACCCAGCGTGCAGTACATGTCATGAGGCTGTTTACCCTTTCCTAAGGAAAAGAAGCATGTGAAATCTTAAAAAAAAAGCCTAAGAATACGTTAATTCAATTAATAAAAGGAGCCCTGTTAGAGTATGGAAATTATTTACTGAAGGGGGGAATTTGCCAAGTATAATAAACCTGGAGCAATTTTCTCTCATCTTCACTTCATGGCGGACAGTGTAATTAGCTGTTCTTTATTTCCAGCGATGACATCTTTGTTTGTTGGTAGCCGGGCAGGACTCAGATCACTTCCCCTGGCCCCTGGTGTGGGCTTTTGCCATTTAACAGTTTCTTCATCGCAAGGAGAGGTTTGCTGTCCTGCAAGCTGCGTGCAGGGCGTTTGCTCTTGGAAGGTTACAGACCTGGAAGCGCTGCGGAGATGTGTGTCTGCACAGAAGGGATTTCTCCTTCTCTGCTCCAAGCTGGGGTTACATCCTTCCCCGCTGCCTCCCCAAGGACTCGAGAGGCTTTACCCAAAGGTACGCATCTTCCAGCAGTGTCTGAGGGGCTGGGCAGTAAAATCAATAACAAAAACGATGCTCTGCTCCTCTGCGGAGCTTTACATCTTCAAAGCCCTTCACTGGCATAAACTCATTAACGGCGAGGAATCGAATTCCTAGTCACACAGGTCCCAAGGATGCAGATCTTGGGGGCGATGGAGCGGAACGTATTGTAATAAGAAATAGCTGCTGTCGGTGGCCCTGCGCGCAGGAGGGCCCCGAGGAGCCGGCGAGAGCAGATGGAGAAGGGAGGGCTGCGGTGGAAATGGTGCCCAGGGCAGGCTGGCAGCATCCTGGCAGCAGAGCCGCTTCCCCTCCGTGCGGCAGCCGGCGGGTCAGGGTCAGGGGGCCGGGCTCCCACACTCCCCACAGCCCCCCCCGGGTCTCCCAACACAGCAGAGTCGAGCCCAGCATCCCCTCCACGGTTCTGGTTCCCTTTAGGAGCATCCCACCCCCCACCAAACTCTGCATCCCCACTGGAGCATCCCTGGCTGCTCTGGTCCCGGCTGCACACCCTGGAAGATTTGTTTAACACCAGCCAGAGCCTCTCACAGGTCTCTCACCCTGTCCCCCACCTCCCCAGGGTGGGACTCCCCGGGACTCCCTGCGGCCCCAGCACTGCCTCTCGGCCCATCCCGCCCGGACAAGGGATGCTCGGGGATGGACTTCAGCCAAGGTGTCCCCCCGGGACTCGGTGTGTGCTCCCACCCGTGGCCCTGGCCTTGTGCCCACGGTTGGGTGGGGAACCACAGCTCCTATTTCTGGCTTTCTCCCTGGGAGGTGCTCCAGGAGGGAGGACAGGAACACCCTGACCTGGTCCCCGAGGTCCCCGAGGTCCCGTCTCCAGGATGGGTTGAACACACCCGTGCCCAGGGGACGGCTGTGCTGGGAACGGGGAGGGGAGGGATGTCCCGTACCTCTCCCCTTCCCCATCCCTCCTCCCAGCGGTCAGTACCCTCCCTGTCCCCATCCCTGTCCCTGTCCCAGTCCCAGTCCCTGGCTGGAGCCACCACTGCTCCCACTAAGCCCCCGCAGTAGCGGGGCCCCGGGAGGCTCCTTGGCGTGCGGGGACATGGAGGGATGCAGGGACATGGAGGGATGCGGGGACATGGAGGGATGCGGGGGCATGGAAGGATGCGGAGGCCGTGCTCATCCAGGGTTACCTTGGAAACGGCACCCGAGCCACACTTCCCTGTCACCACCGAGGGACCGAGTCACAGCAGCAGCAAGGCCAAACCCCTGCTCACTGGGTGAGGGTGACAGCAGGGGTGCCGGGAAACGTTTTCTCCCCCCATCCCACTTGATGGCCAGTGCCAGGCAGGGGGAGAAGTGGCTGCAAAGGGGGCTGTGTCCTGCCCCCCGGCCCTGGGTAGGGGGGTATCACCCCAGCGAGGGTGGCTGGTG
>VYXH01001393.1:254021-274082 GCA_013397275.1 Burhinus bistriatus | reverse complement strand
CGTGGAGGGCGTTAGCGGCTCGTCCCGTCGCCCCCCCCCGTCTCCCCGAGCCCCCCAGGGGTCGTCCCCTCTCCCCAGGGCTCGTGTCGCGTCCCCGTCCCGCCCCCCCCCGGGCTGGCGTGGGCCCTGCGGGTGTGTAGCAGCTGGTGCTGGGCAGAGGAGCTATTTTGGACGAGCGGAGCCGTGCTTCTGTCGCTTCTGCGAGATGCTCACGGAGGAAACCCCACTGGAGGTTTCTCTTCCTCTCTGCGAAGGCCCCGTCTTCACCTTTCCCGTCAGGCCGCCCAGGTTTGCATAACGCGCTTCGCTTGCTGGCTGCTCATTCTGTCTGCCCTCTGCTCCTTGTCTGTGACAGATATCAACCTTAACTCTCCCAACAAAGGTCTGCTGTCGGATGCCATGACAGATGTTCCCGTGGATAGCGCGGCTTCGGCCAGGACCGCTGCGCCCGAGGGGCTGACTCTTGCTGAAGAGGAGGAGTTGAGGTCTGAGCTTGCCAAGGTAATGGGGCACTGGTGTTTGTCAGCAGCCGCAGTTGTGTTCTGCTGGGGAGGAACAAACAGGGGCTGTAGGAGGAGGACTTGGGTTTTTTTGTTGTTTTGTTTTTTTGTTTGTTTTTTTTTTAATTTTGCAGTGGTGTTACCTTTGGATCTCTCAGCTAATTGTTAAAATGCACAAAGCTGGCAGATACTTCAAACACTGTGGTATGTTGCTTGCTCCTTCCCAGAACGACTTAATTTGGAGCTCTGAGGAAATAAGTGGCTTTTGATGCCATAAGCTTAATCTAAGCTTTTAGCTCCATTTGAAGCAAGAAAACACTTTAGGCAAGTGGTATGCAAAAGAAACTTGTTTTTCCTTAGGAAGCTGAAACAATGGAGCACTTAACGTGTTTCCTTTTTCTACCTTTTTGTCTTAAATATTTATTACACTTTATAGGCAACTATTTTTGATGCCTACATGCTTTTGAAGAGCTGAGGGCTTGTAATGTAATATCCTAAATTTTGGGCACCTTTGAGGGTTTAAAGGTCAGTTTATAATTTCTATCTGAAATGTAGCTGAGTCTAATTGCAGCTGTTCTTCTGTAGTCCTTTCATTTGAGAATCTTGTGGGCATTCTGTGACTTGCAAGTTTTAGCAAGGCACGACTTGGGTGGTCATGCAGAGCTGCAGTGAGCTGCTGTTACACGTAGAAACGAACCCTCTCTGCCTGGAAACAACTCAAGAGTACTTTGAGTATGTTGTAAGAAAGATCTCTGAGGAGAAACTCTTTGCTTTCATGACATCAGAGTGAAAGAACCATAAGATAGAAACCTTAGTTAATAGGGTTTGGCAACTGATTTTTATCTACTGTTGAAACTGCAATGCTAGAAATGACCTCTGTTAATCCTAGTCCCATTAAATCGCCAGTACAGTGACTTGTACAGATGTTTTCCCAATTGAAGTCTGAGCTGCAGGCCTCCTATTCCAGCACTGTTCATGTTCAGTTGAATTGTTCTGCGTGTACCTGACATTCCTACCGATTCTTTAAATTCATGTTAGTGAAATCTTGCTAGTTTTGAGGGAGGTAGAAAGTTGGCTTAATTTTCAGAATTTTCCTGAACTGTGGTTTAAGACAAAGCTCTCCCTCTCTCTAAGGTTGAAGAAGAAATTGGTACTCTCAGGCAAGTTCTGGCTGCTAAAGAGAGGCACTGTGGAGAACTGAAGAGGAAGCTAGGTTTGACTCCCTTGGATGGGTTAAAGCAAAACCTGTCTAAAAGCTGGCATGATGTCCAAGTTTCCAATGCGTAAGTGTTATTTCTGTTGCGTGTTTCACATTCAAATATGACTCTATATTAATTATTTCCCAGCAGTGTATTCCAGGGCTCTTCCAAGTGGCTGGAGGCTTTTGCTCTGATGGATATATAGAGTAAAAGACACTTAAAACTATTAATTTCATTGCTGTCATGTGTCAATGTCTTTGTGTCAGCATAAATGGAACTTTCATATCTGTGATCTGGATAGATTGTTGCTGGAAGCTCATTCCCATGATGTTGGAGATCTAGATCACCACTTAACAGTTCAGTTTGCCCATTTCTGCCCATTCTTTGAGACGTAGGCAGCTGCTACCTTCTTCTGAACTCAGGCTCAAAGAGAAGCACAAGAAGTTTCAAAGCTCTACTGCATAGTGCTAGTTCAGAAGCTATTTCCTGAGTCATGTAGCTTGAATTAAAAAGTCTGCACTTCCTAGGAAAAAATTCTGTAATGTTAGTATGCGTGATGCATAGTCAGTTCTGCCTAAAGAAGATCTGAAATTAGACGGACTGTTCCTGAAGAGGCGTTAAGGGCATGGTCACGGCAGTGCTTGACAGTGCCAAAAGGAGAGTCAAAGAGGTAAATTTGACCCTGCAGTTGTGCCTGGGTGTAAGGGACTCTCGGTGCCCATAGAGAGATCACTCAGTCTAAAAAGTCTCATGTAACTTAACTGGAACTTGGAGTTACTGACAGTGCTACTGGAAAGCGGATTGTTGAGCTATTCATCTCACTGTTTAGTCTTTCCTTTTTCCTTGTCTTCCCTCCTACACCCCTGCCTGATTTCTGTTATTCCTTTGTAACTGAAGTCTGTGTCATTGTCTTCTAAGAAATGAATATTGAAGTTATATTCATTAACACTTTCTGTTTCTAGTTATGTGAAAACATCTGAGAAACTTGGAGAGTGGAATGACAAAGTGACACAGTCTGACTTGTGAGTGCCTCGGGCTCCTCAGCAACACCTCCTTGCTCCTTGCTGCGTTCCCCGATTTGTGCTGCTACTTGTTCTCACAGGCATCAGGGGCTGACTGGGAGCTGGAGGCATGGTGAAGCAGGACTGTCATTAGCAGTATGCCTGGCTTCCAGCTATAAGCACCCCTCAGTTGCAGAGGCGATGAGTAAAAGTTACCACTATCGCCTCTCTTGTAGTCTTGCTATTGCAGAATAAAAATTCCAATCAGTTACCAGACCACACTTTATAAAAAAAAAAAAAAAGGCAAAAAATCAACCACAGTTTTCCTTTAGCTGGTTATTGGTAGGTTAGTCTGTTATGGGATGTCTTATTAGTGAACCTCTGTCTTTACTATGAAACTATTTCTTTCCTCATCAGCATACGTGGTAGGAATCAGTTTGATTATTGATTTTCTGTAAGGCCACAGGGGAGACAGAGTGCCTGAAGGCATTTACTTGTAGCTGGAAAGAGGGGCTGTGCAAATGCACATACATATATTAGCTTTTGAAAGCTGCCACGAAGTGGCTGTTCTGCACTGATGTATGTGAACCTTTTGATGATGTCAACACTAGAAAGCCATGAATTTTAGTCTTTGCAGTATATACGAGCAGGACAAATGTGGACAAAGAACATCTGGCTGCTTTTGTCTCTAGAATACATTTTTTTTTTTAATTATATTAGACCTCCATTCATATTAGATGTGAGTCATCTTGATTCCTGCTGCATAGCTGAACATGAAGGAGACCTTGAATGTTTTCTGCACTGAAGATTCTCTCCCTTCTATGTCTTGTATTGAAAGAGGTGATTATTTAGCTAAGAGGAAAACATGGGTTGGAAACATCTCGTCTGTAGGCAAGATGGCACTGATCTAATTGGGGAGAGTCACACTTCTGGGTGATGTGAACTGCCTGTGAAACGTCACCTCCTCTGAGCGCTTCTGCGTGTTGTCTGAGCTGGTAGCAGACGCTTTCTGTAGTACTTGTTTTTGTTCTCTACCTGCGGTGTTAGTTCTCACAACCCCAAAGGTACTGTTTTCTCTGTAGGGAAACATGATTTCTAAAGATTAGAAAATGAAACTAAGTTTAACGGTTTGTCCAGGTCATGCTATATTGGTAAAATATAGCCTTGGGTGTGACGGATTTTTTTTGGCCTTGAGCTCGGTTCACTGCTCTGTGCTCTTAGTATATATCCGCCACGCAGCACATAGAAAGGTAACAGAAGATGCAAAGTCTGTCAATTCTTGACCCTTTTTAAACTTCAGGCTTTGTTTCTTTGTGCTCGGTGTTTGAATGTGCTTAAATAAGAAAGAACCCAGGGCTTTCGGTGTCTTCCCCCTCTCGAACAACAGCTCTTTTTCCTTCTGGTTGTAACAGAGAAAGGGGGAAGCTGTTGTCAGAGAAAGAAAACCTATGATACTGTAAGTGTAAAAAGATGCTAATAATGTGGAAAGTGTCAAAAGAAGCATCTGTAGTGAATCTCGGCACTGTATCTAACCTCCATTGTGTTTGTAGATATCTTTCAGCCAGCAGCACACTGGAGGACTGGAATGAAAAACTAACTCAATCAGAAGCGTGAGTGTCTTAACCTTCAGCGTTAGCAAATGCTTTCATGACAGTCTGCTGTCCTGTGCCCCTTCTCACAGTGCTCTGCTTTGATTAGGCCTATTTAAACATTTCTCTTTCCTAGCTTTCACTTTTTTTAACCCAATAAACGCCTTTTCTGGGAGAGGGAGCTTTTCCTCAGGTCAGTACTCGAATGATTTCATTTTGGTCCAAGTTCAAATGCCTGCCTGCTCTCAGAGGAGACCTGGCTGAAACCACTGGGTAGCTGAGACCTGCGCACCACACGTTATTTCTTCAGCTGAGAAGCTGTGGAATAGCCAGACAGACCTCTTCGTGTTACCCTCAATGTGCTCTGCAGGGAGCAGGAGCTTTTGTTTTTGCTGTGGTACCTGATGAGAACAAACAGAGCTGTAGTGTTCAAGGCAGCTGTTCTGTCATGTTGGGGACCCAAATGGACTTGAACAGCTCAAATCTCACAGCTGTTATATTCCAGTTGTTGGCTGTGAAGGTGTCTTAGCCATGTTTTTATTAAATGCCTGGAATTAAAGTCTCCTCTGGACTAAATTACGGAAGCATATTATGGAAGTTGGCCTTTGTCCTTCTCACTGCATCTTTCCCACAGTATATAGGGGAATCCTTTACAGTGGTGCAGTGGGAGCAGGCAGGTAGTGGTGTTATTTCCTGAACTGATTTAAGCCATGGCAAGGTAGGTCTTGGGTCAGCCAGCTTTTTCTGTTCTCTGGAGTGGGTATGAAATTCAGTCCTTTGAGCTGGCTTGTTATCGGCAGTGTGTGTGAACAGAAGGTCTTTTTCATAAGACGGGTGAAAGATGAGCAGAGATAAAAAGTAGGAGTATCAGAAAAACCTTTGAAGTATGCAGGTCTACTTTCAATGTTCTGAGTACTTTTTCTAGATTAAGATGATGTAAATTGTCACTGTTTCACTTGCTAAATAGAATGACCTTGATTTTTATGCTTGGTGACAGTGTGACTGACTCCAGCGGTGTTTAATCAGAGTTCCTCCCTGGGTGTGCCTGCTAGAATAGAAAACTCCTCGTTATATCTGTTTCCTTGTACATAGTAAGTGCCAGAAATGTGGCGGAAGCATGCTTTTGTAGAGCACTTAAGGCCTGAATAGCTGTGGCACGCTAGTTTTCCTGCTTGCTTTGGCACTAGATAGAGTGGCAATTGACACAAGCAAGGTAGATGTTGATTAAAATGGGAAAGTGAGGGGGATTGAAAGGTAAGAGTCCAGCAATGTTTCAGAAAACAAACAGAATTTCTACTTCCTCTCTCTAAAGCTCAGTAAATGCGAAGAGTCAAGTTCAAGAAATCAAGGATGAGGTTTTATTCATATGTTTTGGGGGTTTTATGCAAATGCATCCTCTTTCCTGTTTCAGAGCTTTCTCTGCATTGTAACTAACAAGCATCCGGACTCAACTGGGAATGGACCGAACTCATGACCTTATGGTCCTTTTGTGAACTGCTGAATTTCCTGGTAGTTGCCATTCCTGGCCACAGACTTGCCCTCTGCAAGCAGTATATAGACAGGACAGAAATCAGCCCAAACTGTCCCTAGCTCCACTTTCACTGTAACCAGGATGCAAGATGACTTGGTTTGTGTACTTAGCCAGATAGCACAAATGGTGATTGCTGGGTAAGGGCAAGTGAGAGGAAACTGGTATTAATGGCTAAAGGAGGACTTGAGGGTGCAGGTCTGGCTTCTCCCTGTCAGGGTTTGTAGGAGAGGGGTGCAGTGAAATGTTTGAATACCAGAGGATGAACACCACGGGGCAGAGATTATTTCTGCAGCTTCTGCTGCTGCCAATTGCCTCTTAGTGGAGCAAGGTATTAATCAGAGCTCATATTTATTGCTCCCAGATTTGGATTATTCTATTGTACTTCGTACTGGTGCTAAGGGAAGAAAGTGAGTGATTGTGAATTTGAAGCCATGGTAAACCTGTCTGTGTCTCTTGCAAGGAGAGTAGTTGTAACTTCTAGGTCAGGGCTGGGCATAGTTGAGTTGCATTAAAGTCTTGTATAACCTGATCCCTGGTTGTCACAGATGCAGTTCCACATGTGTCTGATGGCAGTTCTGGGTTAAAGAGCTTCTCATCTCAGCTGCACTCTCCTGGCTCTGCCTCCTGTGTTGCGGCAGTGGAGGGGTGTGTGTGGGAGCTGTGGATGCAGGATTAGACTGGCGATCCGATCTGGCTGCTGCTGCCTCTTTTTCCTGTTCTTTGAAGTTTATATTTCAGCCGGATCGTTTCCTTGAGCTAAATCGCTGTTAGCACAAACAGTTGTGCTGGCATCATGAAGGAGCACACTCAGGCAGAAGGAGCAGCACTTGAGTGCTAGATCTCCAGTTATCTTAAGAATACGGCTGGCAAGCATGGAAAAAACAGTTGGAAAATCTCTGGTCTTTATCTGCTGAAGCTAGACATAATACCTGGGAGTTTGCAGTGTGTGCGTGATGTGATGGTGTCCTTTGAGTCTGTAAACCATTCCTCTTAGCACTGAGCACCAGAGCAGCAATGATCTCTGAGAGTTGAGTGTGAAGCAGTCGTAGAGTCAGCGCAACATACTTGGGTCTTTGATGCTTCTGTTAGGCTGCTCTAATCAAATCCCATGATAGGACTCAGCTGGGGAGGAGACCTGACTGCTGAAGGGGATTGACATCCTTCTCTTCCAAAGCAACTTTGGCCCTTGGGTTCACACACAGTTATTGCGATAGGAAGGCACGTGTAAGAGCAAGCAGCGTTGATGCTGACCAATTCACTCCTAACCTGTCCTGAGATGAATACTTCTTGCAAAAGATTGTGCTGTGGAGAAATAATGTTGAGACCTTGCTGTTGGGGCATGCTCAGGAGTCACTGAATTCAAGAGGAATTGGTCTGAAAAATGTGTAGGTTATAGGAATTTTCTTTCATGAGCAGGAAGAGGGAGGGTAAAGCTGATGCAGTTTTGCCCTGTTCTGCGTAAGTCTCGTGTACATTCTTGATTCGGAAATACTTTGCTGTGGTCTTAAACAAGAAAACCGCAACAAACCAACATGTTGTAATTGGTATTGCTTGAATCCAGGTGCTGTGGTGCCATCTCCTGCCCTTCTGTCTGGAGTGAATGAGATGTAAATAAGTCAGCTGTTGTCATGGTGTTTCTAGCCTTGGGAGCTCAGGCATGAGAGAGAATGTTAGGCTATTTATAATGCCCTTCTCCTAAATATCCAAAAAGAACCCCAAACCTCAAGCTGAAATATTTGGAATAAAAAGACTTGGCTTAAATTGTTGAACTTGTTTTTCAGCCTGAGTCTTTTTTATAATTTGAAGAATGCCATAAATCTAGATGTTAACCACCAACTGTGGAGTAGCTTAGAGAGGATGAGTTAATGGAAGTGGCTCAAAGACTCCTTGTTCCTGAGATTAGTCTCATCTGAAGAAAACAAAGGTTCTCAAGTGTCTTGTCTTCTCCAGCTCTGGTATGAACTGAAATGTAATCAGCTGACAAATACAAGCTGTCAGATTTCTTATGTATTGTGGTTAATGGTAACTGATAGGAAACTTCTCTACCAATTTATTTCTAAACTGCAAGCTTTAGAGATAATGCTGATTCCTCCATTTCTTTTCTATCCAGTGATGTTAGTCTTGCCTCTTTCCTCTGTAACCTAACACTACAGCAAATGCTATAACTTCTTCAAGGCTGCAAGCATATTCTAGAATGTAGACTTTTTTTTTCAAGGAGATCAAAAGATAGTTGTAGAGCAAATAGGATATGATGCTATGGTGTTTCCACATGGAAAATTGGGGTTGGTTGTTTTTTGTGGTTTTTTTTTTCTTTTGTCAGGTATAAGAACGTATGGTCAAAATGATAAAGTGAGTGTATGGAAGGGTTCATCCTATGCTTGTTGCTGCCTTAAAACTTCCAGTCTTTGAATATATGTAAGGCTGGAAGAGGCTCTTTCAGTGAAGTCAGTGCAGCTCACTAACCTAGCTTCTTTCCTTTAATATGGGTTCCTTTTTCAAAATGGGGGGTGGGGTGTGCTTCTTGCTTTCAGATGCTACCCATTAGTTCAACTTACGATGTTTTTTTCTATTTAGTTATAAGAAGACCCAGGAAACCCTTTCCCAGGCAGGACAGAAGACTTCAGCAGCCCTTTCCAATGTAGGTTCTGTTATCAGCAGGAAACTTGGTGACATGAGGTAAGATTTCTGTTTTGCGCTCTGGTGCTTTGATCTTGTTTTCAAACAGTAATCAGACTTTAGACAATAACTAGGCTTTTTTCCATTTTTCTGCTTAGTTGGCAGCACATTGCTGTTGAGGGACTACCTTCTTCTGTGTAGCCCTGTACATTGTAGTTTAGGACAGACTGGACACTTATTAAAGACTTTTTGATGGGATAAAACCTGTTCTAAGGCATTTAAGTTTGATTTGGGTTAGAAGAACTGACAATGTTTTTAGCAGCCTTCTCCCTTTTATTGTAATATTTAAGAAACTATTATTCAAGTTTACCTTTTCCATTCATTACTGGATTACGGAGGTGTGTTTTCTCAGTGTTACTCTTTAGGATTAGAAAGGGGTCATCACTCCTGTGCTCTGTTGTGCTTTAAAATGGGGCAAAGTCTGGATGCTGCACTTCATGCAGTTTCCAACCCTGTGTGTCAACTTTCCATGGGCAGTATGCCTTCCAGGCGCAGTTACGTCATGTTGATTGGAAGATAGGAATTGATTCAGAAGATCACGACAACATAAAAGATTTCTTCTTGTGGTTGGTGGTTATCTGGATTCCTTAAGCAGATGACCACTGAAGTAATTGCAAATTTAACTGGAAAGGGGAGGGCTGGTTCCCTTGGTTGCTGGCTGAGGTTTTTGCTCTGTGAGTTTCTCAGCTGTTCAAGGTTAGAATTGGTGATTTACCTCATCTTCAGAAATTTAAGCTAAGGATTGCTTCCCTGTTAGTAGCAATATCAAAGTTTTTCATGCAGAATACCTTGACCGCATTTTTTCTTGGAAATGAGAGCTAATTCTGAATATACAGCCTGTCTAGCCTACTAAGGAAGTATTCTTAGAGCTCGAGTTGAACATGATGTACCAGATCTTGGATTGAATGGGTAGCTGTCATTCTTTGTAGGGAATTTCCTATTCCGCTGTGGCTGGGACTATCCAAGTGGTAAGAACTTTTTGGCCTCTGATCACATACTACTGATTTATTCTAGTTCTGTCCTCAGTGAGTTATTTACTGTGTTCCTGGAGGGTAATTTTTGGTGAGAGTTTTCAGTAGCTCACTTCTCGGAATTTGGCAGAGGACTAGCTGGCTTCCTACCCTTTCCAGTATTCAAGTTTTAACTTTTCTTTCGTGGGAACTACCTAGTCTGCTGGAAGAAGAGATTTATGCTGGAAGAGATTTATGTGTAATCACAGTAGACTACAGATACTGGCGCAAGATGTGGTGGTAACATGTTATGCTAAACTGTTAAGTAAATTTGGTGCCTGACTCCTGCAGTCTGGTGAGGCTGTTGTGGCAAAGGCATGGGAACTGTGCTTCCTGGACCAAACGGGGAACTCCTGTGCCAGTGTTGCCCAGAAGCAGTCGTTTTGACAGGCTTGGTCCTGCCTGTTGTCTTTTGGTTGGGAGAATCCAAGTCACCATGCAGGTGCAGAAATGTTTGTGCCATCCCCGGAGCAGATGATGGAGGGAGGGGATGCATGGCCGAGTGAAGAGTGGGTGACAGAGCTGCTCTGACATAGTCATAGTGAAAACTGGCCGTGGATGCTGGCCTGGCTGACCACAAACAAGTTGGACCTTTGCAGCAGTGGTATTGCTCAGCATGAATCACCAATTTAAACATCTGCATTCCTTTTTATAGCTAGTACCTTGTGTGATGTATTATGAAATAGAGGCAGCTTCTGTCTTATCGCTTGGGAATCCCTGCCAAAGTTATTTCAGCAGGATTTGCTTTGTATATGTGGCCCTGTGGGGGAACACAGTAATGATTATTTTTTTTTTCAGACTTTCAGTCTTTTTGTGTGTATATAAACAGACTTCTGTCTCCTGTGCTGCGTTCAAGTCTTGATATTCCTGATTCTGAATAAGGTTTAACTCTGAGCATAAGTTTCTGCAGGAATTGTCCCGCTTCCTGCCCTTGCCAGGTGGAACTGTGAATGGTGTTCCGATATGTGATCAGAGCTGTCAAGGAGCGAAGTCTGTTGTATTGTTGTGATCACTTCTCTGAACGAGTGGGGATGGTCTCTGTTCCCAGAGAATCTCTGTTACAGGCCTCGTAGCCGACACTGCAACCTCTGTTACTGTACTTTCTTTTTTCCTTTTACACTACAAATTCACTTGTAAAGCAGGTTTATTTTCCATCACTGGAAGTGTTGAGATAACAGAAGGGATTTCCTTGTTTAGTCAGCCTTCACCGGTTGATAAATGCAAGGAAGGCGCGATGAATGGGACGAAGGCCTCTGATACATGGAGGGCGTAGTCGTAATTCCATTAAAAACGCTTGGACCAAAATGCTATGGAATACAAATAATGTGTCCCTGGGTTAAATCTTTAGAGTTGCTGTTTTCTGGTCGAAATAACTTTAAATGTTGTAGCTGTGGATTGTAAGAGGACATTGTGAAGCTAATGCGGTGACTGTGTGCTAACAATATTAATGCTGTTGCTCTATTATCTTGCCTTGAGGGGGGAAAAAATGTAGCTTAATTAGTGGGTGGGATTTTTCCAAATCTTGGCCAATTCAGCTTTTTCTGTTATCTCCACTTACAGTTAAAAAGTAAATTGGCTTTTTGATGTTCTGTTTCTGCATTTTACTGACCCCAGTAAACTGCAAAATTGGAAGTGTTTTCTTTTTGTGGATAACAGCTTGCTTTGTGGTTTTATGTCCCCCAATACACCTCATGTTGTCTGGTGAGGTTTGCTGCTGTACGTAATACTACAAGCAAATTCATTGAAATGTTAGCCCGAGCCCCAAAGGTGTCTGCAAATTCCTGAATTTACATAAACTTTAAATCCTTGTGAAAGGAGGAAAAGGGCTACTGCTATGTTCAGGCCAAGATACTGAACAACTGATCCAGTGCTTGTGGTATTGCATACAGAGTAGCGTGGTGCATGGACATGTGTTATTTGCGTTCTTCTCCTTTAAGCAAGAGTAAGTAGAAGGTTAATTTATTTCACATGCAAAGACAGCATTTCAAGGAGTCTACCCTGCCAAAGAGCTGACTTGGATGCATGGGGAAACGAAACCACAAAGCCAAACGTCTTTGCTCTGGCTGTAAAGAAAAGCCCTTGTACTCCTTTCCAAGTACTTCAGATTAAACTTGCCATAACTGCTTCCTGCTGCAGAGACAAAAATTATATTTAAGTGGAATAAAACACTGCTTCTGGTAGGAGAAACTCCTTTAGAGCATCCTAGTAATCTGACTAGTAGAAGTAGGAAACTTCAGTCTGTTATTTCAGACTACTGAGATGCTACTGCATTGCAAAATCACGCGTGGAAATCTGGTAACCTGGTGGGGGATAGTTTGCCTTGAAACCTAAAAATGGGCAACCAGGTTGTGGGGTAAACATGATACCTTTTATCCAGATACGCTTATCTTTATTATGCTGAGATGTGTTTGTTCTCTGAGCTGTAACTTTGAGATCTGCAGGCTTGGCAAGATAACGCACAGTTATCCGCTGCAGGTTCCCGTTACAGAAGTTCTCAACCAGAAATCCTAGCAATGCTGTCTTTGTATGAGAGCTCCTGGGGGGCAGATGGGGGAAGGAGGTATCTTTACCAAATCATCTAGCGCTTGGTAAAATCCTCAGTTTAGGAAAACATCCTCTTAAAAAAAAAAAAAAATCACATGAAAGCAATGGGTAGGGGTAGATAAAATGTTTTGAGGGTTGTTGTTGTTGTTGCACACCTACTCCTTTCCCTCCCCAGCACCCTGGCTTGAAGTTGCTGTAGGTGCTGTTACTGTCCTCTGAAAAAAGTCTTAGCTTGGCTTGAGTTGATGAAAAGCATTTGATTTTTGCTTGCTTCTGCAACTTATTTTGAGTGGCTTCCTCCTGGGTAGTTGTCTTTGCTGTCCCATGATCCTATGACCATGTCCCTCCTTAGCTGCCCTGCATTTAGTGTTTAGATCTGCACAAGTGTCTGATTGTTGCTTCCCTTTCTCTCTGCTGCCCGTGGCTCCTCCCAGGGCTCACCCCTTCTCGAATTCCTTTAGGTAAGATATTCTTCAAGGCTGCTACAAGACAGATGTTTCTATGCCAGGCCCTTGCAGATGTTAAAGGGGAAGCTGATTATTTAACCCTTGCCTACACTTTCGACACAGATTGAGAAACCGACCGCAAACCAGTGCCCTGTCATTGACTTTTGTATCACAGTTGCAGTTTGCACTTAAATACTTGTGCTTAAACTAAGTTCTGGGCTGCAGCTGTTAAATAAGGGAAGAGAGGGCTGGCTCTTACCGCTTCGGTTGTCCATACACAGGCTGCTGTGGACAGTAAGCGCTTAAGAATCAGGGGTATGCTGCTTTTGCACAGTGTCTGCCTACAATTGTCATTAACTTTTTCCTCCTTATTCTGAATGCTTCCGAGTAGCAGTTACTCCATTCGCCACTCGATAAGTATGCCAGCAATGAGGTAATGTAGCAAATACCTGTGTGTCCTGAGTGATGTTAGTGGGATAGTACAGCTGACTCTGTTCTTAGTGGGTTTTTGGTTCTGACTTGTACAACTGTTTCCCTTAAGCAGACCCCATTTGGAGTATGGGGTAACCATGTCCGGCAGTTTGAGTAATTCAGGGTGGGTTTTTTACCCAGTCTCTTTTTATGCTTATTAGTCCAAGAACAACACGTGTTAAATGCAGTGTCGCAATTGTGCCCAAGTCTAATGGAAATTTGCAGCTTGCAGGGATTACAGTCCTCCTCGCAACGTACGGCATGGGCCATTGCTAACACCGAGGTCAATCCTAACTTGCACACTGTGTCTCCAGCGTGGAAGTTCAGTGCCCTTCTCACGTGCCCTTGTGGTGCACTGGGTGGTGATCTCCTTGCAGGAGAAATGACTGCCAGGGTTGGATGAGGCCCACAGAAGCCCTCTCGCTGTTCATCCTCGTTCCAGATCGACAGAAGTTATTTTATGGGTGCAGATATAAAGTGAATCTTTGGAACAAAAATAACTGAGATGAAGCTAGTCATCTCCCAGCTCCCAGTGCTCCCGCAGCTTAGCCCCGGGAGAACAGCTCTGTATGAGTAACTGCCCAGTCCCAATGCTTGGTGCAGAGCACTCCCCTGGAATTGTTTGGAAGCAAAGCAGCTTGTTAGGTTGTCAAACAATTGACCTGGGTTTCTTGCTAGAAATGTGAAATCCTCTGAGTAATTTATTACACTGTGGTTTTTATGAGCATTTTGTGATAAAAATGATCACTGCCGTAGTAACAAAACTGTCTGTAGGTACAGGCACATGGCCCTTCCCCTTCCAGCCTGTGGGATGTAATATATGGGAAACTGAAGCCTT
Source organism: Burhinus bistriatus (assembly GCA_013397275.1). Taxonomy (NCBI): domain Eukaryota; kingdom Metazoa; phylum Chordata; class Aves; order Charadriiformes; family Burhinidae; genus Burhinus; species Burhinus bistriatus. The sequence goes on along the minus strand of VYXH01001393.1, from coordinate 260,277 downwards.
TGTTTTAAGCCGTTTTCAGCTTTTCCTTTCCATTATTTAAGAAAGCATGCTTTTAGTTGGAAGCCTTGTAAAATTTAAGAGCTAGTTTCTTCTCTACTTATGTGTTGATTCCCTAGTGAACTAGGACTTGTTTCCCTCAACATTTTAGCTTGAGCAATTGAGTGGATCGCATATGGTATAAATGTTTTCCTTCAGCGTTTGTATGTGGCGTTCTTGTCTGGTGTCCCCGAGAGATTGGTGCCAAAGGCTGTGAGGAGCTGGAAGTGTTCTGCGTGCTGCTGTCACTGTGTGGGAAAGGCCACAGAGCCCAGTCACGCTGCGTGATTTGATTTAGTTAAGAACTAACTTGTCTTTATTTGTTCTCTGTTTGTTTTTTTTGTTCCTCTCCTTTTTTCAAGGAATTCTGCAACCTTCAAGTCATTTGAAGATAGAGTTGGGACCATAAAGGTAACGGTCTGCTTTGTCTTGTAAACATGTAGTGTGAAGTGTTACGCAGAAGCTTTAATTCCTACAATGTTTTTCTTGTGTTCGGGCAAATGGCCTCTCAGATATGTGAAGTCTTTGCTACAGTAGGTGACCTTGACAAGGGGGAATTGACTTGATATTCTCAGTGCTGGTTTCTTGTTATCCTGACTTTCTTCTCTCCTTTCAGTCCAGAGTGGTGGGCAGCAGGGAAAACAGCACTGACGGCCTCCACTCCCCCTCCGGAGCTGGAGACAAGCCTCCACAAGACAACGCTCCTTTCTAGGCCTGCGATGTGGCGTTGCACGGCTGTGCACAACTGTAAGAGCGAGCCCCCTCCCTCCCAAATCTTCACAACGGCAACAACATGCGAATCCAAGAAGGGGCTGAGAGCCAGTCTGGAGAGATCCATCATTCATTCATAGACACTGCTGCTGGATCTAAGTCAAATAAAGAGAATGCAAAGTTTTGTACACAAATAATATTTTACACTAAAGTTTGTAGATGAAATGTATCACTGCTGTCCTTTTGGGAGAGCATGTAAGATGGAGTTTCCTTAAAGTAGCTCAGAAATGCCAGTGGTATAGATAAAAAACAGTTTTCCCTTGTCTGACGTTAACTTGGAACAGATACATTGCCCTGCGCAGCGTGAGGAGGGCAGTTATTGGAGAAGCCAAGTGCATGGGCATCTTAGCTTCAGCTTCTGGCTACGTTCTCTGTTCGGGGCATGCCATACAGCTTCTCTGTGAGCTCCCAGGCTTCTCCTGTTACTGTTTTCTCTGGCTCCCATTAGAGTAGGCTGGTAAATGGGGTAAACAGTTAGGGTTTTTTCTGGGCTCCCAAAAGGGAAACTTCACTTAGCAGCTGCCTCGTTGTTACACTAATGCTCTAGCTTTAACGAAACTAAAAATCTTTATTTTTAAATGCAATGAACTTTAAATAAAGCTTAAAAAAAAAAAAAAGAAGCTTTGGCATCATATTAGGGGAGATGCTCCCTTGGACTCTGAAACTGAATTGCAAGCCTTACATCGCCTTATGCTTTACTTGTTTATGATTTTTTTTCTATAGAGAAGACTGTAAGGGTTATAAAGCTGGATGTTGAGCACTGGAGTTTTGCATCATGCAGTAGTAGCAGCATGCTTATAAGCCAGTTCTTGTGTTAAATTCAGTGGTGCACTCCACTTCCCGAGTGTATGAAATTTGTTTCTCCCTTCTCAGTTTATGCCTTCGTTCTTGGAGGAAGAATTTTTGAAGGCTGCTAGCAACAGGGCCAGATTAAAAAGGCCAAAGCTGTCTGTAGCAATATGGGCACCATGTTGGAGGGACTCTGCTCTGCTCTCTGTGGGCTCCTCCGTCTGGTACATCTGACTGTGACTGGGCGGGTTTTTCAGTTGAAAGCTCCAGCTCTAATCTTGGTTTACAAAACCGGCAGAGAGTCGCGAAGCTCAACCAGTTCCCCCAGGGGCTGGATGTTTTGCTCTCTTGATGTCCAGCTTCATTGCTCAGGAGCTGAAAAAGCCTTGAGTTTTCTTCTAGAGGCCTGATCTTATTCTAGGCAAGGTGCCTCCACATAAAAAAAACCTAGAGTGAGCAATGCCGTGCCTTAGAGGCGAAGTGGGACTTACTCAGGTCTTTAGACTTGCTTATGTACATATCTGGGTAGTTTTAGTGGTTTACCACCCTGGAGGGACTGTGCTGTCTCTGACCCTTCTTTAGAGAAGCAAGTTTTGACACCTATCTGCCGATTAATTTCCGTTTCCCCCACCCCCTGCTCCCCTCCCTCTGCAGACCTGGGGACACAGGATGAAATGTTAGAAGGCAGATGTACTAGGGAGTAGGTGGAGTGTAGTGTGTCGTTTACTGGCACTCCTTGTTTGACTGAAACTGGCCTCCCTGCGAGGAACAGAGCTAGTGAAACGGGGACTGCTGGAGCTTGGGTATGGAACTGTTTCTCTATATAGATAAATAGTGAGGAAACTTGTCAATAAAGCATTCCTTTGGGAGAAAATGGGGTGAATGTTTGTGTCTTGTTCTGTCCAACAGTACTGGAGTCTGCTCGTAGGTGTGTGTTAATGAACTTTTTAGGCAAATACCAACTGCCTGCAGCAGCTTGAGGCGAGAAGCAACTGAAACGTTCTATCCTGTCCCTCTGGCTTGTTTGTCCATCGGCTCTCCGGGTGCTTTCTCGTGAAGTGATGTACTAAATAATATTTACAGTCTGATGTTTCCTTTTCAAGATGCCGAACACCAGCTGGTTCCTGAGACGTACCTGTGCTCAACCAAGGGCTGGGGAGTCGCAAGCCCGTGCTTATCCTCCAACTACCAGCACGTTGCTCCCTTCACCGCCAGTGCCGCGGGTGAACCAGACCTGCCTCCAGCTCCCTCACGCCGTTTTCCTGAGCTTGGAGCGTGGGACCGTGTCCTGGTCGCAGTGGTAACCTTGGCAGTGGGGGCTGAGGCTGGAGAAACTTCTAATGTGGAAAAGCAGCAGCTGTGGTGCTGGCTTGGATTTACGGCGTGATACCTCAGGGAATCGCCTTCTTGGAAGCTCTGGCAGTCGCTACTGATTTAAACAGCGCAGAGGGAACAGTAAATGTGTGACTGGAGTTGGGAGCTGCTCTCTTAAATTTAGAAGGGCGGTGGAGAGCAGGCAAATAGGTTGTGAGAGAGGCCAGCAGAGCTCTGTAGCTGCTCGGTGTGGTGTGCTTTCAGAGGAAGGATGCCTGGCTAGGTGTGAAGCATCTGCTTGGTGGTGAGGGTTTGGTTTTGTTTTTGTGGGGTTTGGGGTTTTGTTTGTTTATTTTGAAGGATTTTTTTCTTTTGCTACTTCTGTAGTTAAAACTACACCTCTGCAACTGGATCTCGGAGCAAAGGGGCTGGTGCGATACCCAGTCCTGCAGGAGAGATGCTGCAGGGAGCACCCTGCGAGAGTCCCAGGCGCGGGGGGATGCTTTTCCACCTCCCCAGTCCCTTCCAGTGAGGGATCTCCAGTGTTTTGAAGGAAGGTTAATTAAGCCTTCCCTTCCTGGTTACAGGCTTGACGGTGTTTTTGTCACTTCCCGGTTTCTAACTGCGTTCCTGGCAGCTCTCATGGGTGCAAACGCGTGGTTTCCTTTGAGGATGGGCTCTGGACTGCAGCATCCCGTGCAAAGGACAGGGGGGACGTGGCTTCCTTCCCTGCAAAAACCCAGGACCAGGAGCATAGGAAGCCCCAGCAGCCTGGTGAGCACCTGTCTGCTCTGTTGTAATCAGGGGAGGAGGCATTGACAGCAATATTCCTCTTCTGTTCATCCCCTGCCAACAGCCTCAGCGGGCCAGAGCTGCTCAGAGGGGCTCGGGGCAGCCCGGAGTCCCTGGGTGCTCTTCTGCTGCCGTGGAGCCTGGAGAGGGTTTGTCCTGGAGCTTTTTTAGTCACTTCTCTCCTCCCTCTTTCTCCTGTTGCTTCCCTTAAATGAAACATCCCAGTATTAAATCTGTGCTAACGAGGCCAGTGTCAGAGACCCATCAGTGGTGGGATCTTCACAGGCAGCGACAGAGCCAGCAACCAAAACAGCATCTGCTCTTTCCTGCTCCTCTGGTTTTACCGCATGATTTTCCTTTTCTTTCCTCACTGCTGGGGATTTGCTGGGCCTCCCCTGACTGCTCCCGTGTTTCGGAGGGGGTCCGTGCTGAGCGGATGTTAGCCACCTGGTAGCTGAGGAGAGGCTTTTCCCATGGTGGTGCCTCTGGCGCTGCCGACTCCCTGGGGCGATGCTTGTCTGTCCCCGCACCTCCTGCTGCTGCAGTTTGTCTCAGCCAGCTCCGTGGTGGGAAGCACGGGGCCAGGTGACACAGACAGTCCGTTCCCAATGCTTTCCCAAGTCGGGTGCTCATGCAGCGGTGTCTCCGCATGGCCAGGTCTTGCTGCCAGCCTCGGCGGCTCTGCTGGGTGGGTTGGGGGGATAATTTAGGTCCATAACTGGGAGAGCACCCAGCAAACGGGAGGGAGCTGAGATTCACTGGGGAAGGGAAAGCAGCAGATGCTGCCGAGGAAGCCCAAAGCCACGTTTTGGGGTGTGGTGACACATGAAAGAGACTCAGCAGTTGTCATCGTCCCCGCCCCACAGGCAAGCACCTAGGGACAGGCTCACCCTCTTGTCTTGAAGGCAATTCCTGGGGGATTTGGGATGTTTGTCTCCTGCCCGTGAGGAAGAGCCTGGGAGCCCTCGTCACAGCAAATCCCCGACCCCTCACTCCTACATCACTGGGAGTTCCCAAAACCCCAAAGCACAAGGTGACATGTGGTGGCCGAGCAGTGCAGCCTCCTGCGCTCTCGTTTTCTGCACCGTAGTCGCCTGGCTTGGAGACTTTGGGAAAGTCCAGTGCAGGGCACTGGAACATCTGAGCCACCACAAGGAAATCTGGATTACTTCAAAGGAGAGGGCGAGCACCCATGCCCGAAGAGAGGATGGCTTGGGCAGAGGAGCGCGAGGTGCAGGGGCTTCATCGGGAGTGTTGAAGGTGGGGGGAAGCCGGATGGCTCCATCCCACAAAGTGGGAACAAGCAGATAAACAGCAGAAGTGAAAAGCAACTGATTGCAAAAAGCTAGAAGGAGCCACTTTTCCCTGCTGGCACCACGTCCCGACCCTCAGCCGAAACTGTGGCAGGAGGTTTTTTTAAGGAATTTGATATTTATGCTCACCAGAGGGGTTGCACAACTGCTCCAGCGGCCAGGAGCCTGCGCTCATCCCCCCCTGGAAAACCAGCCCGGGGGCTGTGTCCCCGGCCGAGCGGGCAGTGTCCAGAGCCAAGTGCTGGCCCAGGGCTACCAGCCCGGTGCCCACTCGCCACCGCCCTGTGGGTGCGAGCAGCCGGGGCCGGCCCCGTGTGGGCGCTGGGGTGGTCTCAGCATCTCTTCTTGGGTGCAGACTCCACGCGAGGCCCGAGGTGCACGGTGGGTGCTGGGGAACCCCACAAGTAGCCGGTGTTTTGGATGGGAAAAGGTCCTGGGTGTCCTCTGGAGCATCAGTGCCGGAGCGGGGCTGGGGACAGGGCCTCGGCAGCTGCCGAAGGAAGCCGGGGCTGGAGCGAGGAGAGGGTGCGGGTGAGTGATTAACGGCCATGACTCCGTTGGCGCATGGGATTCATCACCGTTCATTTCTTTAAAACATGAGTCAGAGGCAGCAGACGGGAAAGGCCGTTGCAGCCGTGCCGGGAGGTCACAGGCCAGCGGGGCCATGCCGGGAGGGACGGCGGGACGAGCTGCGGTGCCCGGGCGGCGTTCCCATGCTGGGGTCACCTGCTCTGGGACACACTGGACGGGGGAAAGTCAGGCTTTCACTCCCTGGTGGGAAACAGCAGCATTCCCCAGGGAGCGGCCAGGAGCACCAGGAAACTTGAGCACTGGGAAAAACACTCAGACTCTTGAGCTTAAAAAAAACCAACTGTTTTCCCCTAATTGTAAGTGCTCGTTTGTTCGTTAAAAGGAACCGGCTCAGCACCGTGCTCCTGCGGCACGCCAGAGCCGGCAGCGCATGTCGGGGTGTGCAGGCGGGGGGGGGGGGGGGGGGGGTGTCAGCGCCCCGGACGCCACCTGGAAAGACAGCAAAGTCCCAAGTCTGCAGCCCAAAGGTGATACGCGGGTCCTGTCCCCTGCCCGGCCAGAGCTCAGAGCTCCGGGCTCCCCGCTCAGCCCCCTGCCCCATGCTCGGCCCCATGCTCGGCCCCACGGTGGTCCCCTCCCCGCTCCCTCTGCCTCACCGCGGTGGTAGCGGGAGAAGTGCGCCAGGTGAGCTCCTCCACCACCGCTCCCTG
>VYXH01001393.1:213648-239118 GCA_013397275.1 Burhinus bistriatus | reverse complement strand
TTTTTTTTTTTTAAATGCCCCCATTTCTTTTCTGGCATCTATCCTTTCATTTTTCTCTCCTTTTGTTTGTGTTGTGAATATCATGTAGTAAGGAGGGGAGATATTTACAAGTAATTACAAGCAGGGTATTATGTAGAGCTCTGGGTCAGTGGATCTGGCCTGCTGAATAATGAGATTGGATGGGTAGATCAAAACATTCCTGAGTCACTAAATTAGAATTGCCGGTTGCAACAGAAAGCAAGCGAGCAAAGCCGCAGGAAGGCGAGCTGCGGATGGCCGCCGTGCTGGCAGGGACCGCGCGCGGGAGGATGCGGTGAGAAAGGGGTGACACGAAATCACTTGTGCGGGTTTCTGGTGTACTTCGATTTTTGTAAGAAGTCGTTCCCTTTGGAATTTAGTTTGCTCTTGTTCCGTTATTTCCAGCTGTAAATCAGGCTTTCTGCTGTTAATGAAGCTTTGTATTGGCATAGCTGAGAGACTGAAGAAGATATTGCTGGTTGCATCGATATTAAGATAAAAAATACTTTTCTGTCTATTCCGAGTTCTGTACATGGATAGGCAGTGTGTATGTGTACTAGAAAAAACAGAGACTTTTCTTCTGATGGAGTTCTGACAAGACCTGGCCTGGAATCTTGTCTTTGAATTATTTGAAGCTTCTATCCACACGTTGTATTTTCATTTACTTCACTATATGCCAGGTGCTGACTGTCGCAGGATAGCTCATTTTGTTAAAGGCAAGCAAGTATATCAAATCTCCAACGTGAATTTGGACTTTGCTTTCTTCTCCTCTTTCATTCATGGATTTCCAGCTGTGTACATCCATAAACTGAGCATGCTGTAGCTGGTTTTCAGTTTGACTGTCAACATTTCTGAAGCTTAGGTTGCTGTCTGAAACAGAATTAGTGGTAAATTTAAAGATGGTCTTCATCTAGGTATGAAGGCAGAGCTTATTTCGGGAAAAAAAAAAAAAGTTACTGTGCATCTACTAGCTGGAGATTGAAAGAGAAGATTTACGGTGACCACAGGCAAAACTGGTGGATGTGTCCATCTGGGTCGGTCTGTTCTTGTCCCCAGTGTCCTCAGAGCCTGGGCCATAATTCGGACTGCTAGCCCTCTTACCATCCGCGGCTTCCTGATGGTCACTTTAAAAATGTTCAATTGTTGATTACTTTGTAGTGGAGGAAGCGGTGGGCAGGGGACCTGGAAGCTTTCATAGGCTCACAAAATAGGGCATTTTGCGTCTGAGAGGTAGTCCACCCTTCAATATTGCACACTGCCTGAGTGGGAAAGTCTAAATTCTGCCTGTAGCTTGTGCACTCCCTGCCTTTCATTTTTCAGGAAAAGCCCTTGACAGTATCTGTCAAATGAACTGAATAGATCCATCAACAGTAAGCTGATTATTTACTGGTCGGTTGGTTCATTCTTACTCATTTATGGGTATGCTGCTAAGATCAAGCAGCTTCTTACAGGTTGCATAAACCAAATTCTGTGGTCAGTAGTGCCAACAGCTTACTGGGCATATTCCCAACATCTCTGTTTGCCACACTAAAACCTTCAAGTTTGTGAAAGGCGTACTTTTTAATTGAATGGGGAGTTTATTTCTCAAGTGCATTCAGAGCTTGTTTGGAATCAGTTGAAAGGGTTTTAGATGATGACTAAGCGATGACTTGCTGGGTGAAAGCTGCTCTGAAGTCCCACTCATGAAGTTTATTGTTCGGTAATCTAATGCGTAAGTGACTTTGTGATTAATGACACGGACTAGATGTATCCCGTGCCTGCTTAATCGAACAGATATTTTAATGTGTTGCAGTCATTTTTCCCTAAATTTTTCCATAGCACCATCTAACATTTCCTGGGCTCCTCTTGTCCATTTATTCTCATTTTTTCATGTGATGGGAGATCTGCAGCAAACTGTCCGATTTTGCCTTGACCACTGAAAGAAGGGGTTTGTGTTGCTGGATCATCTCAGGTTCTTTTCCTCCTTGTACGCCAAAGTGAGACTTGGTTCTTCTTCGGGTAATCTGCTTCAGGACGAGGGAATGTGAATAGGATAAAACTGTGGTTTTCTTGACGGAAATTTTTCCTGGCAAAATGAGCTGTTTAAGCACACGAACCAATTTTGATGCCAGGTAGAGTGGCATTAGAAATGGCATAGTGGCGCTCAGCTCCTCCGTGCCCTTGCACGTCTCCTTCATCTGGGTGGCAGCGCTGCTAGTAACATGTGAAGAAAGGTGCTGTAAGACAATACCGTTTTTCTGTTGAAATTTAAAAAAAAAAAATAAAAAAAAAAAATTACGTGGGACAGGCTGCGTGCCCGCTGCTCGTGTGCCTGAGCGGGCAGTCCGCGCTGTCAGCTAAGCTGCTTTAGCAGTCTCTCTCTAACAACATTACAGATTACCAAGACTTGAAAAACACGCTTCTCTTGTTTTAAGTACAGATATTTCACAAATGCCTAAGTTGAAAAAGTCCAAAGTCTTAAACAGATAATGGTTATTAGAGCTTCTGTGCGACTGGTATCTTTATTTTACATAAGTGTGTGTCTTTCACATGGTAGAAGGTTTGGGAAGAGAAGCTGAAGCTACAGGTAAAAGCACAGAGCCCTTGAATCTATACTTTAAAATATTTGTAACTTACTTTGACAGCTGATCAGTTCTAAAGAGAAGTATTTACGTTGTGGAGACTTACTGTAATATAAAATATTTTGGTCAGTAAAAATACTTCTGTTTTATTCTGGACTTCCTCATCAAGGCGGCGTTTGAGTGAAAGCATAGTGAAAATACATAAATGCAGGCTTCAAAATGTATTCTCTGACACCAGGTGACCGGGTTGTAGGATGTTAAATGCATCCAGACTGCAGCATGCCTCCACAGACCTGGTGGCTTCAATACTTACCTGCTTGAAGTGAAAACTCTGTAGAAGTATAGAAGGTGATGTTTCTGTTATTTCACTTACATCTTGCCTTTAGGATATCACGAAGGATTGTTCTAATAAAATAATGCGATGATAACTTTGCAATGAGCCCTCAACATATGAGTTACTGAACAATTGATTTGCTTTCGTTTTGTCTTTAGGAGAGTCAGTTTTAGAGGTGTGTGGAGGCTGTTACCACTTACCTTAGAATATTCGAACTAGATACCGGGTAAGTACTGTATTTTTTTTATTTTCTTGTAGCTAAAAAAATTCCACTCACTTAAATGCAAAATAATGCTGAGGAAGCAAAATTCAAAGTTTCTTACAGAAAACTGGAATACCTCATGAAGCCAAGCTTAAAACACCTCATATTTTTCTTGATAATACAATCTTGTATATGTTTCTCTCCTCTCCCCTTTAAAAATGATTTTTTTTCACCCTGGAAAAATACCAGATTGTGAGAATGACTCTATATGAATCTGAGACAGATGGACAGGATGCGGGGACCAGTGGTGCTATTTCGTTTTTGTGATAAATCAATATTTACTAAAGTGTTTTCTGGCTTGGTGTTTTTATTTAGACTTTTACTAGTAAATACTGGTTGAGATAGAGTAATTTAGTTTAAGATTTAACTCCTGTAGCTAGTCTGCACTGGAAATCTTTGAAAAACTAGTAATCTTAAATTTAACTGACATTATATTTTACCACATAGTCAGTAACCAGAAATGATTTGCAGAATACAGATCTTTCCTAAAATACTCCAGTGCTTCCTGAAGGTGTATAATAAAGCATCAACTAGACATAATTTTTGTAAGAGCTGGCAAAACATAATTTCCAAGCTAGGCTCTTTAATCATCTGCTAATATGCGCTTAAAACTGTCATTGCAGAGGGCTTGACAACGTTACAGGTAGCTTGGATAAAAGGCACTTGCAGGGTTGGTGCCTCGGCGGTGTTGGGCTGTGCTGGGACAGCAGCCTACCTCTTCTTCTCCTGTCCCGCATTCCAGCATGGCTCTGAGTTTGTCTTTCCCATTCCTCTTGTTCCTTACCTGCCCCTCTTGGGGATTTCTCTGTTTTCTGCGTTACTGGCAATGTATGGAAAGACTCAGAAACTGATTTGTTCTTCTGGTTTCAACCAAACTCGGTGCAATTTGGATAGAGGGTATCCATTGAGGTTATTGACCTTCCATTGTCCTATGTCTAGTGGGTAAGTACCATTTACTGTATCAGGAGGTGGTGGATTTTGTCTGTTACAGCAGGATTTCGCTTTTTGGAACAACTATTGACAGCCAGATTCCCTACATGGAAGATAGACCACTAAAATTGTTGTGAACAGCACATATTTAAAGGTCTGTGCATTGGCGCGTGCATTCATGGTGTGATTTTGTTTTTTCTTTTTTAGTAACTTAAACTTCTGAATATACAGGTATTAAGAAAATTAAAATTCTGATGAAGATTGTACCCCAATGTCGTGCCGTAGTAGTATTTTTAAAGTTAACGCTGTTTGCTTTCCTGTGCCCCTTCTGATTTTTATCAGTGGAGCTGAACAGCCACAACTCCTTTCAAAAGCTGCCTTTCCTCCAGTGGGAAAATTCAAGCGAGCGGCTGTGCCTTTGTGACTTACACGGAAAAATACACAAAATTAATTGGATATGGGAAAAGTGATATTTTTGGTACTTGACAGTTTCCACAGGTTTGCTAATGAATAAATACTTAATGCTTCAGCCTTGAGGTGAAATGAAAAGTACCGCTGTTCGCCTGCTTTCGGCTGCTAGCGACACTGAAATATTGTTGGTACTGTCCATGGAATTAGCCCTCCAGCACTTCATGGGTGCAAGGTGGTTCTTTCTAGCGGGGATCTGACTCCTGCCATTCCGTGTTGTTACGAGCATCTGCTCCCGGCGAACCTCCACCCTCCGTCCTGCCACACAGCTAAGCACGTTTTCTTGGAAAAGCTGATGCCCCCTCGCTGCCCCCTTCCAGTTAAATTCTTTGCCGCAGGGTCGGATGAAGTTTTAGTCCTCCCTCTCTGCTTCTCGCCACCTGATCTGCTGTCACCCTTTCTGGTGCTGGCATTCATTGGGATGTTCTGCGAGTATTTAATTCCCTAAACTGGCAGAGAACTATTGATTTTTCTTGGCTGTAGTAAGAGTTTGCCATTTTAATGAGTTAAATACAACTTATAAAAGGGTCAGTAGACCTGGCACAAACTAAGATGTCACCAGTTTCACCAAACTTGATAGGATTCTTTTGGGAAGCTAGAAAGAAAATTAGCCTTTCTAAGGTTCAGTTTACCATTGATCTATTTAAAACGTTAAGGCTGGCTTCCATATAACCTGTCAGGCTTAATCGAAGTCTTTTCAGCAAGGTGGTACCAATTATGCTTACCTGGTCATGCTGAAAACAGTTGCATTTTCTGGTAAAGCTGACTAAGGCAGGATATTCTGGTACACAGATGGTTAAAAACTGTGCTGTTTAATCCAGGGGATTACCTTTCTTCAGAGCCTTCTGAGAGAAACCTCTTCAGGGCATCCTGCTTCGTTAGAATACGTGGCAGATGGCTTGTTGCTGCTGAATACAACTCTTTAAAAATACAGAGCAGCTTTCGGTATTGTGAATTGGAGCGACGTGTAAAAACAGTAGGATAGATAATATCCTGGTTTATGAAGTACTTGGAACTTAAATAACTTGCACCTTTACTGTCTGTTTCATACTTGAAAAGCCAAAGGTTGCGTTTCTAGTAATAAGACTCTTCTGTTCCTTTAAATACCAGACTTCCCAGGTGAATTCCCATCACCACCTTGTCCTCCACTCTTCTGCCAAGGCCAACATCTCCATTTCGTATCGGTTTTGAAAAATAAATGCAGACACCCCATTACACCAAACTGCGGATACCCTGAACTGTTGAGATTGAAGCGGCTGAAGATGGCAGCAGTGTGGGATTTTATTCCTATGCCTGTCTTTATTCTTGACAGGCAGCCTGCAGACTGATAAACATCGCCTGGATCAAATTGAATTCATTTTTAATAAGCAAATTGGCCCTAATTTAGCAGTGGAGATTTTATTAAGCAGAACATAGCGTACACCTGTGATCTGCAGCATCTGTGCACCAAGGGCACGTTGGGTTGATTTTAAAGGAAGCTTGTTACGCTTTGATAGTGCTACAGACTTTAAACAACACAAATGTTCGTAATGCCCTCGAAGCTGCAGTTTGAAGCAATAACTTTGGAAAAACTAAATTGATATGTACAGTCTCAACCAGGATGCTCCTCCCCTCCCCTCGCCCCTGACTTCAGATTAATCCCACAGGTCCCTGCAAAGAGCAGTAGTGATGGATGGATCCCTTGGCTGGGTGCTGCTAATGGGTGACCGGCGTGATAGAGGTGCCGGAGAGAGTTTCTTTCCTAGGAGGGCTGCGAAGAAGCGGTGGTGGTTGTGGTCGGAGAGCAGGAGAAGCTGCGTGGGGAAGCCAGGGCAGCGGTTGGAGCAGGACTGGGCGATTAGCTAGATTACCCGACAGACGGCAGGATCATCAGTCTTTGACCTCAGCACTGGGACCGCTTGGGTGGAGGGGGCTGGGAGGCTGCGGCTGGGTTGGCCCAGAGCTGTGGATGGGAAAAGGCCATCGTGGAGGGTTGTGCCTGCTGTATTCCTGGATGTGGGATTTCTTTCCTGAAATTTTTTTTATTTTCCTTTCACTGAACCAGATTGTGCCCAAATAAATGAATCGGTTGTATTGTGTCTTGTAGCACTCAATCATTTTCCTCTTATGCAGAAACCTTTTGGTAGCTCAACAGTATCCTTTAAAAGAAAATAAAAGATTTTCTCTCCCTACCTGTACATTCACCTCCCAGACTGGGGGTGTATTTTGAATTCTTAGCCAAAGCATTAGAGTTTAGACCTTTTATTATTAGTAGTAATAATTTATAGCTTCCTTATTAGGTAGCCTTCAGTTAAACTTACCAGAGCTGTCAAAGAGGGAAATTAGCTGAGATTTTGCTAGTTTAGCCGGTGTATTCCAGTCAAAGGAGCTGGTCGTAGTGCCCAGTGTTAAACTAAAGTTGGAGAGGCCAAAAGTGGAAAAGTCGTTAACAGTAGGCTCCGAGATGGACAAGAAAGTTGTGGTGTCTCTATCCGCATCCTTGCCACGTAGTCACACGTGTACAGGCGTGACGATCCCCGTGTGTTGGTACACGCAGAAGGGTGGGTTTTGTGAAGCGTATCAGCACTGTGAGGTCATAGCAAGAACTGGGCAGCGCAAGAAGCAGTCTCTGAGAGTATTTCTTTCAGGTGGCCTTTTAAAAGCTGAAGTTATTAACTTTGTTATGTAAGATAAAGAGTTAAATTAGAAAAGTCTGGTGCTTTAAATATCTTTTTCAAAGTCTACATAATCTGGTGTAGGCTAACTGTAATGACATAATCCAAAAATAGCCAATAGTCTTCTCTTCGACGCTCATCCTTGCTGCAGTTCTGCGGCTGAAGAATGGCAAATGCTAATCTCCTCAGGATGTTGGAGGACATGACCATATCTGTCCGTGGCGTGGCACAGGGGAGACCTCTGGGGTCTCCCACATTTGAATTTGGAGCAGGAGGTTAATTCATGTTCAAGTGGCGTGATTTTAGCTAGGACACGTACTAAATGTTTGATCCACGACTTTAAATTACGAGAGGGGAGATCTCCTCTCTTAAGTGGGCAGGTATCTCCTCTTCCATAGTGGGATGCACTGGTGTGGTCAAACTGGATTTGTCGAAAGAATTCTGCTCGACCTGGTGTCAGCAATAAGGTGGGAGGCTGGGGTGTTGGGAGGTGTGTGGAGGTTTGGGATTTTTTTTTTTTTTAATGTAACAGAATGTCTGCAGTTGAAAATGCAAATGAAATGACTTCTCCCTGTGCCAGTGTGGTGCAAAAAGGCAGCCTCAACGTAAGAGCGACCTATCTGTAGTCAAGTTGTTTTCATAGGTATTATCACAAATAAATTATCTCGATGTTAAGACTAAGAAAGAAGATGAAGTAGCTTTAGGGCTGTGAATGTAGTGCATGTCTATAGCTATAAGTCAGCTGTTGATTTGGGGTTTTGGAAAGAAGAGTTGAGTGCACACAGTAGGGATTCTAGGGTGCCTGGTGTTGTGCTGAAAATGTAATAGTTGTTTTCACTGATAATTCACTGAGTTTTGTAACTTTTTAACTTCCCCGCGTATGTTAAGAGCTTTTTCTTTTCAAAGCACTTTTAAACCTTATAAAAGATTAATTTTCATGTGGAAACTCTGTTTTCAAGGCTGATTTTATTAATAAGGTCTGCGTTCTTCTTTATTTGAGCATTTCTTAATGTGTTTTTTGGCAGGGGCTGGTTCTCTCCTCGAGTTAGTTCAAGATGGCAGACCAGAGGCAACGCTCGCTCTCTACCTCTGGAGAATCGTTGTACCACGTGCTAGGGTTGGACAAGAACGCCACTTCGGATGATATCAAAAAGTCATACAGGTAAAGGTTCGAGTTTTATGCCTGTTGTCCAATAGCACAAACAGCTTTAACTGAGAGTTCAATAGGTGGCGTATTTATGTGTAGGCTCCAGTTGGTTTATTTAAACATTTTGCAAGAAAATCATGTAAGAAAACCAGGTGAAAACATGGATGATTCTCACAAAAGTTGGTGTGAAAACGTGCCTAGACTTTGTATATAAGCGCTGTGTGCAGTTAAAATTTCACGTCTTACCTCTAGTAGGTTAAATTCTCAAATACACAGTATCATCCTGAAAGGTCTTTATCTAAAGTTGAACAGAGTTTTAAGGCAGTGTGATCGGAGTTACATCCTTCGTGTTACGTAGCCTTGTGTCTGGCTTACAGAGACCACGGGTGTGCAGTATGGCCCTTTTGTCCATCGTTTCCAGTTCTGGTGCAGTGATATATAAATTAAAGATGCAAATAAGGATAAAAACTGAGTATCAATAACTTTTTGCTGAAAATCCATTTGAAATTTCTTACTGTACGTGGAGTTACTATTTCTAAAAGCGGATTTTTTTTACTGTATTTCAAGAGTTAGACACATGCAGTGGCTTCTCATTGACCAAGTAAACACAAATGAACAAACAAGTCCTGTAACATCCTCCCTTCCTGCATTCCCCCAAAATCTGCCTATGTGCAGTTGCTTCGTTACGTTAAGCATGAGGTACAGTCTCGGACGTCTGTTTGACAAGTGGCAATGTAGTCAACGTTACACTAGGGGTCAGTAGTAATCTTTACTTGGGGATACTCATTTTGGAAGTTGTTTTCTTTTAAAGTCTTTAACATTTACCAAAACTTTTTCCCTTTCAAATTTATGGCAGCTACATGGTGAAGTCTATTAATAAACTGGATCTACAGATTCTCAAAAATTAGCTGTGTCTTCCTAAAACCTTTAAGTGGAAGTTTGAATCCGTAGTCTGTCAGCCTTAGCAAATAGAAAATAATTTTACCTTCTTGGGGGAAAAACTGCAGCAGTTTTTCTTGTGGAGGAAGGACCCAACTAGATCCTGGGGTGAAATGCAGCTGCTTCATACTTACCTGAACCTTCATCTAATCTTCTTTCCTCTGCTGCTCCTTTACAAAGAGGACTGACCACCTCTTGTGTTCATTCCCTTTGCTGGCCTGTGTGCTGTGGGGTTTGTGTACACGTAGGTAATGGGAAATAAAAAATATTTATTTGTTGCAACCTGATAGTAGCTAAGCCCTTTCCAGGTTTATAGAACTTCCCTCTAATTGTAAAAACTGTGATTATTTCAGTCCTCACTGAGGCTACGGCATTAGTGGCAGCCGTAGACGTTATTTACCCGAGCAGCATCATTTACAGTCTGAGTGTTTCAAGCGCACACTCAATTTATTGTTTGAATGCTGTGATATATTTGCATGCACGTCCAAATATGTGCATGCACAAATCTTTAGTTTGTTTGTCTAAATATTTGCTCACTGCAAAGTTGTTGTGTAAATGTCTGCAGGCTTCTAATGTGTTTCTCAAATATGGCACTTTGTGGCAATTTTCTGTAGAAGGACAAGTGCCTTTTTTGGTGGAAAAGAACTGTTTAACATACAATCCTGTGTCATATTTCTACTTGGGAGCACAAATGGCTCAAATGGCGTTTTTTCTGTTTATAAGGAAGTGTTTGGCCTGTTATTCCTACTGATTTCTGTAAATAGCCTGGGCCGTGTCAGAACTAGTAAATTTATCAATGCTTCGTCTGATTTTTTTGTGCTATCTTCAGAGACCTCCGGGGACTGTAAACTGCTGTCATTCAGTTGTAGGAGATCTAGCGTGGTTAGGGGAGGTACGTTGTGATTTTCTGATATCTCCGAACTCTGAAGCTTTTTCTATTCTAGCAAGCCTTGAACTGAAAAGTACTTTGTTCCTGCACAGGAATTGGTGAATTAACCACAAGTGATTGTCTGTTCTATTTTTGTGTTCAGGCACTGCAGATCCGCTGTGGCAGCTTGCGTTTATTTATTCTTTGGTACTATATCTTAGACTTGTGGTGTGTCTTTTTTTCTGTTAGCTTGGTCTTTGCTTTAGCAGGAGCGAAACTTACTGGTGGAAATTGCTGGAGCTGAGGGGTAAAAAAAAGAGTACTACTTTTCTTCAATCTCTCTCTTTTTTTCCATTGGATTCCTGAGGGCTGAATCCTGCCGTCTGAAGTCAATCCTGTGAACTAAGCTAGACAGTGCTGTAGCCTTTTGTTATCATCTAAGGAAGAATCATCAAGGAAGCTGACTCACAGATGAAGGAAACCAACTGGAACTT
Organism: Burhinus bistriatus; assembly: GCA_013397275.1. Classification (NCBI taxonomy): domain Eukaryota; kingdom Metazoa; phylum Chordata; class Aves; order Charadriiformes; family Burhinidae; genus Burhinus; species Burhinus bistriatus. The sequence continues at coordinate 228,443 of VYXH01001393.1, read as the reverse complement.
GAAAGTCTTCCTTGAGTGACAGGCTACAGAATTAAAAAAACTAAATCAAAAACCAGGAACCCAAATCTCCGTTTTTAATCTGTAACGGTGTCTTTCTTCTTTCTGCAGGAAACTTGCATTGAAATATCATCCTGATAAAAACCCTGATAATCCAGAGGCAGCAGAAAAATTTAAAGAGATCAATAATGCACACGCAATATTGACCGATGCCACAAAGCGAAACATTTATGATAAGTATGGTTCTCTGGGTCTGTACGTAGCAGAACAGTTTGGTGAAGAAAATGTGAACACATACTTCGTGCTATCCAGCTGGTGGGCAAAGGTAAATAAAAGTGCCAAGAGAGTTGTTCTGGATTAGCGTTTAAAACTCTTGAAAAGCTCCGTTTGATGATTGTGCTTGGTTTTACTTTTGGAAATTGCTGAATCTCTGACAACTGGTAGTTTAACCTTCTCTTACTGTTTTGCAATCTCCAGAAGTATTTTTTCTATTGTCTTTCAGTGATATGGGCCTAATAAGAAAGACTTACACTAATGAGAGACCTTGGACCCTTGTAAAAGTGATGAGGGTTTGGGGGGTTATTCTCTTTGGAAATATCTGCTAAATGATTTTACAAAAGGAGTTCTGACTGTAAACTTGAACTCATACCGGAGATGCTGTTCAGAAGTGTGCTTAGGGAATTAGTGACTGAATGTCACTTCTTCAGCTGTTCTCTGATTTGAGAGACTCCAGGTTATCTGTTCACTTGCCCATCCTTGGGTTTTTTGTGCGGCAGAAAGAGTATCACCAGTATACCGAAATTACACTGCGAACTCATGTTTCCTCGCAAATGCTTTCCAACAGCTTTTTGCATGCATTGCATACATGCAGTGGATGTAACAATTATTGTATAGACTTCTTCTGGGAGTCTTCTGCCAATAACAATGATTTACTCTATTTTACTGAACTCGAGTTATTTTTAAGCATAATATGCTTCTATCTTTTTAAGTAATACATTTTAAAATGACCACATTTACTCAGAAGTGCAAAAACCCTGTATGTTTGACATTACACATTTCTGATACTGAAACTATCCAGGCTTTTGCATTTTGGAGTTCACCTGATCTCATTCTGCTTGCACAGAAAGAAAAGACAGCATGACTATGAAACTGAAGTATGAAATCATAACTGCACCAACTTACTTATTTAGCGACATGACGTTGTTTGCAGTACTTTATGGCAGATTAAAACCTTCCTAGTCTTGGCATTTCATTTCACGGGTACATTTTTCTACCTTTTGCCAGCGTTGTCGCTGTCTCTTGATTCCCCTGCAGTAAGAGAATAGGGATATCACCGTGCTGGTTTGCTGTTTTTAAAATTATTTTTTTCAAACAGTTACACGGCCAACCTATATGAAAATTCTAACTTTACCTGTTGTCGCTGTGATGAGCACCCGGCAGAGCTGGCTAGCTTTTGAGTTGCCTTGCTCATGTACGGGTAGCACCTCCCCTCAGCACCCCGCGCTTCGGTATGGTGAGCTTTGCAGCCATGCCGACAGCCTTGGGTAGGTTGAAGTCTCTTCTGAAGGTGCATCGCGACCTGTACCTCAGCTAGCCTAGGGTAAATCTTTTCCAGGGTTATTTACGCAAGCTACAATCTCTCCTAAACTATTGTACCTCTGGATTTTAATACAGATACGCTTCTTAGACCTGTATCTTCTCCCAGATATAGCAGACTAATCCACTTAAACCTAAATTGTAGGAATTCTTCAGGTAAACCAGGTTGACAGTATTCACCTTGGTGTAAAATGTTGAGAGCCCTAGCCAGTTTTGCGCATATTTTTAAATATTTCTTGGTGATGAAGCAGAAAACTGTAGCAAGTAAGTTCTGTCTCTACATTGCTGTATTTTTGGTCTCTGATTTCCATATCTGAGTCTCACAAACTCAGTGGTCGGGGCGTGGTATGAATATTTCTTTGTCTTCTGTCCTCTGCAGGCCTTGTTTGTGTTCTGTGGGCTCATCACAGGCTGCTATTGCTGTTGCTGTCTGTGCTGCTGCTGTAATTGTTGCTGTGGGAAGTGTAAACCTAAACCTCCTGAAGGTGAAGAGCAGGAGTACTACGTCTCTCCAGAGGACTTGGAGGCACAGTTGCAGTCAGATGAAAGGGGTAGGTAAAAATGCCGTGAGTTTTCTAGAATGACCGTCAGCCTCGGGGCGAGTGCTTGGTGTGCTGGTTAAGGAGCAGCGCTTGCTTTGTGGAGAGCAGCACAGGTCTCTGAGTGTAGGTGGTGGTCGGGGAATACTTGTGGCACAAGAGTTACACGGGTAACACTAACGCTGGAGGTACGGTTGCCGAAAACTCCCAGAGGGTCTTCGCTGAACTTGGTGGGGTCAGCTTCAGAGCAGTAGGTGGTGACCATCATTTGGCTTCCTTCCCACGTCACTGGACTAACGTGCCAGACACGAGTGATTCTAGAAAAGGGCTCTTTTACCCCGCAGGATGGGGAGTGTCAAGGCAGTTTTGTTAACTGCCTCAGGCATAAAGGAGTTGGGACTGCTACCCTAGCAGCTATATCTAATACTGTTTATGAAGATACAGTGCTTTTTGTGTAGAATTAAACCGATCCTTTAAAAAATTGTAGAGCCTTGTGTATGCTCTGCTCATGTTTTTAAGGGGCATTGCTGAATGGTGGACAAGGATCAGCTGCTCTTACAGGAAGAAGGAAATATAATAAATGTTCTACGTGTAGACTTGAGTTGAATGGTATCGTGTGCGGACTGAAAAACAGTAAATTAACATCATGCTCTTAGAGGAGTGTGAAATTGTGTTGTCAGAGTGTTGTAGGGAGATGTATCTTACACTCACCAAAACATACGATGCTGTTTTTTTCCCTTGGTGTGCTAAGCCTTTTGTCTTCGTTTTCCAGAGGCCTCAGACGCGCCTATTGTGATACAGCCAGCATCAGCCACAGAGACGACCCAGCTCACGGCTGACTCTCACCCCAGCTACCACACCGATGGATTTAATTAAGTTAAGGAAACACTATCGTTAGAATGGATAAAAAAATTACATGGCCAACTCAACACTAGAATCATGAACATTAGAAGTAGAGAATGGGGAGGGGGAATAATTCTGCTACAGTAAGAAGGCAGCTTTCCAACCTGCCGAAAGTATTTTGTAATCCCTTCAGCCTTTTGTCACCTTTCAGTGTCGTATCTTGATGATACGTGAAGTGCTGTAGCATGCAGTATTTAAAGCAGTTTAGCTACGGTCTTATTTGTTTCGTTTCTTTTTTCTTTTCCTTTTTTTTTTTTTGTTTTTTTTTATAGCATGTATGGAGTTACGTTAAATGTCTGTGGTGTAATGTATTGAGTTGTCACAATGTAAGTGTGATGGAGACATTCTGCATTTTAAGCAGTGGTACTGGCCTAAAAATGAGATTTAAAAAGAAAAAGTTTCACAGAAGCCACTATTCTTCCATACAGCTGAGCTGTTAAAGACCTTTAAAAGTTCATGATTTTCATTTGAGTGCAACAAACCAATTCTTTTATTCCTTCTTCTATTCCTGCGTTGTTATCTAAGCAAGTTTACAAAGCCGAGAACCAAAAAATGCCAGTCCTGCAGAGCTGGAATTCTCTTTAATGCTGGTTTTCAGCTTAAATAAATCTACCTTGAAAAATAAGAAGGGAGAGTTTCCAATCTTTGAACAGTAAATTGATGAACAGCTCTTTACATGTAAGGCGACCTTCAGTGACAATGTAACTGTAAACTGTAGTTTGCAACAAAACCAACTGTGAATGGGCTTATTTGGTGGTGGGGGTGGGATTTTAACTGCAAGCACAATTCTGTTTTAATTTGAGTTCAGTCATTTTCCTGAAATGCTAAAGACCAAATAGCGCAGCTTTTTGAATGCATGAGAATCTTAAAGTGAAACTGGTTAAATTGGTTTTCACTGAGCAAGTGAGTAAAATGCAGACAGTAAGCAGCAGCATAAATGTTTAAAAAAAAAATTGGGTTTTAAAAATTTGTTCTAATAATTTGAGATTTTAAGAGACAAATGGGGTATTATGTGTCTTTTCTTTTAAAGCTTTTATAATACACTAGCCCTTTAATTTTCTCATGAACATCTTTGTGGAGTACTTAAATGGATTTTTAAGAACAAAACACCTTTCTTTGTGTTTATATTGTGTAATTTGCACATTGTCTTGCATTTAGACTTGTTTACACCAGTGTTTTTCTTTTCTTCTGAACAACTATGGGGAGACCATTGAAAGGTTTCTTGTACTATTTTGAAACCAAATCGTGTTTGAATACCGCTCTAGAAACTGTGGTTTATTGAGATGTAACTGTTAAAAAAGCATTTTGGGCAGCTGCTGGATTGCTGATATATTTTGTTATTAATAATCTTGCTTTAGGTGATACAGAGTCAGGATCTAGAACAGCTACCAGAGAACCTACACTCGGCACTTTCAGCCGTTAATTGCAGCCTCTTTCACTTTGATCTTTATCGTTTCATATCACAATGCCTCTACTGTCCTTTGTATCCCCCATCTATCCTTTTCGTTTTTTCACCTATTTCTGTTGAGAGGCTATTTACAGCCTTCCACCCGGTGTTTGAAGGTCTGTCATGCTGCTCTGTTACGAGATCCCGATGTTACTTTTGAAGGGGGTGAAGCGCTGTCGGTCTGTAAGAAAAACATCAGAAAATGAAGGGGACTCTCCTGCCAGAGGATCGTTCTGAATATATTTTCACGCTATCTTTGCATGAGCTGAAAATGATGGAGCACATACAATCTGACGTGAGACCGTGTTAAATGTGCTGGGTGGAATAAAGTGTTCTTAACGTGGTCTCAATGCTAAGTGAGGGATGTTTGCAAAACCAGACTTCCCTGTAGCTGTTGGTGCAAGCACATGTTTGTTGCCTGCATGTGAGCTTGTTGCAAATAAGCATGCTTGTGATCCCACATCAGGTCCCAAAAATTCAAAAAGAAATGCTACTTTTAATTAACTGGCTAGATTTCAGTAGCACACTTGTTAAGTCATTTCTTCCTCATCGTTAGTCCTTTCAGACCTGAAACTTGGTGATTTACTGGAAGATACTTTTAACTTTTCCTGTCTGGAAAACTCTCTTGGGTGGCCTTGAGGACAGTCGTGTATGTTTTGGCTTGAGGTCCTTATTTAATTAAAGTCTTTGTTTGACCCCTTGGAATATAAGCAATTTTTAGGCATAAAATAATAACATCACCTTGGCTGTCCTGGTAGATTTTGCCTGAAAGCTGTTCTTGGTGTTGAATTGCACCTTGGAATATGTCTGAATATCTGCAGCCTTTGTCCCCTTGAGACTCGCTGATTAAAATTGCCCTTATCTGTGCAAATCATGTTCTTGGTTAAAAAGAAAGTGTGTTAGGGGTTTTTTTTGGCTCTGTAAATGAGCGTAGTTGACTGGAGTGACTCGGTAGACTGAGGAAAAGGCTGTCTCCCTTGTGCTGTGGTTTGTCACACTCCGTGTCCCCGTGTTGATCTAGGTGGGTAACATGAAGCCAGTTGTTTCGGTTGTTGCTCCGCTGCGGAGCAGCTGTGACCCCTGATGCTGGGGGCTGGTTGTCGGTGTTAATTTGGAATAATACTCTTATTTCTTAACCCCTCTGGGCTACTTCCACTGCACTAGAAGGGCTGGCGGGAGGCTGTGGCTCCGGGGAGGTGTGTAATGCACCTGGAGTCGCTCCGCAGGCTCCTGACGTCGCAACCGAAATGCGGGCAGCAAATGAGGATTAGAGACGATACCGTTATCCGCGTTTCTCACTGCTTGGGAAAAGGTGACATCCAGGATAAATTTGCTGGCTTAGATCTTCGCTTTGCAAGGCATGAGTTTGAGAGAGACTGCTTTCCTTTCAGCTGTGTCTGTGGGTGGTGTGTGAATAGTAAATTAGTCTGTATGCTGTTATATGCCAGAATGATGTGTCAGATGCTCCAAGGGAAACTACTCTGAGATCCCAGTTACAGGGAATGATGGGAAAACACATTTTCAGATGAATATTCATGGGTTTTGAAACTGTTTTAAGTTTGCCCATGTTACTCTATAATCTCTGAATTGAAGATTATTGTGTATTAAGGTAGTTCTTCTTGAACTATACAAGAAAGCTATTTAAACATTGCTTCTTTAAAACAAAACTTGTGTAATCGGAAGATAAGTAGGTTAACGCCCACTTTTTCTGCTCTTGTAGGTAAGGTACAGGAGTATCCTGGGCTCTAACACGAGTTGCACTTCAAAATGGCCAAGCTGAATCCTAGTGAATGCAAAGTTGTATTGGAAATAATGGTTAAAAATCCGGTGCAGAAATCCCTCGGCAGTTCTGAGCTTGGGCGGCTGGAGCTGCAGTGTTCCCGCCGGAGCTGCAGCAGCATAGCGTTGCAGGGACTGCAGCTTGTTACCTGGCTTCCATGCAGAATGTTTCTTTCCAAAATTAAACCTGAGCACTGTTGATCTCTCTTCAGCGCGTTGCCAGAATTAAAACTTGAGCTTTGCTGATTTTTTAGTTTTTTAAACTCGTGTCATTTTTTACAAGTTGCCCGAGACCTCTCTTTCAGTAGTTTGGCCACCTCCATCTAGCTCATCGAACCTCTTCAGCACCAGTTTTCTTAGCGCTTGTAGCTCCTCCGGACGAGGAGGAGTAGTGGGGAGAATCTGATCTGGAGAGCGCTCGCTGGCTGGTGTTAAGGACCACTGACTTCATTCCCGAGCTGTGTTGCGTGGAGAGCCATTCGTAGCTTAGGGTGAGCAGGGAAAGCTACTGCCTCGCTGCAGAGAGTGCTCGGGTACCATCCCTCCTGGCCGCGGCAGAGGTGCCGAAGGAGGTGGTGCTGGACCTGCGGTGCCCCGTCCTCCCCGGGGATGGGCAAATCCCCAACGCACTGTAGTACAAGGAATTGTACGCTTCACTTGAAGTGAATGAAGGGGCGTCGCACCCGTTAAATGCCAGTTTCATTTTGTTAGTGATGTTTGTAGGAAATTCTTAAATATTTATCTGTATATAAATTTGTTTATGTAAACCTCAGTGGCGTCTGATAGGGTGTAGATTTCTGCTGATTCCATGCAGTGATGTTTTAGAGCCATGTTTACCTTTTTAGTCTTATTTTTAGATTTGTCATATTTTTAAACTGCTTTAGATATTAGTGCTCATAGTGTTCTTAAAATGTGATGCGCTTCGAGGTTCGGGTGAGCGCGGCCTGCAGCCTAAAGAGGGATACCTGCTGAGGAGGAAGGCTTGGGCACGGTACGGAGAAACACCGAGTCCTGCAGCGGCGCTGTGGTCGCCTGTGGCAGTACAGGTTTCAAAACCCTGCGTGTCAGCCGATAAACACTACAGGTGTAACCAGGGCAGGAGCCTGACAGAAAAGATACTCATGTCCCATCTAGAAAGCGGTTGCGTTGCGTGGTGTAGAGGGACATGAGTGTGCTTTTGGGGGGGGTTATATCGGAGCATTTGTACCCTGTGCACTCCTTGGGAGAGGTACCCGCTTTCCTCAACTAGTTTGTGCCCTTCGTCTGCCGGTGCTCTTCGGTGGTCTCAACATTTCCGGATAATTTAGGGAATGCGTTTATGCTGCAGGTTTTCCTACCCCATGCAACTGGATATCGGCGTTACGTTTAATGGGAGATGGTTGCAAGGTGGTCAGGGAGGCTTTCGTAGCCCCTGCCTCGTGTTAATAATTCTGGATGCTGTTTAAATATGCATTAATCTTAGAGCGCTGAAACGTAACCCCCCCATACAAGTGTTTATAGTGCAAGGTCGGTATAAACTTAACATGCTTATCATTTGATGCCGCTTCTCTGTATTATAGTGGAAATCATCTAGTTTGTAGTGTATCATTACACCAACAACTGCTTAAAACACCTTGAAAGAAATGTGACTGAGAGCTAACAAGGTGGCAGGAAATTTGTCAGTGTTCAAGTCCTGCAAGAACCGTGGTCTGCTCCACGTCCTGCGTTGGGAGGCTTACGTGCTATCTGGGACTCGGCAAGACTGAAATTCCCATTTCCTTCCAAGAAGATGCTTTCTTTACAAGAAGAAACGGTGTGAGGGAAGCTGTCTGTCTTTGCCGTTTGCTCAAGCCAAATGCCATAAATCTGGAAGACAAGCCTTCATTTGGAAATCAAATGCCAACATTACATGCGCAGTTAATTTTGTTGTTAAAAGGATAGATGCTGGGAATTTCTGGTGGTTATATATATATATATGTATATGTGTAGAGGAAGCTCTTATATAAAATGGCCATTCGTTCTCGAGTGCTGTTGTCTTCTCTGCTCCCTTTCCCCACAGCCAGCCATGTGGCTGTACTCTTGCAGTCTGTGAGCGGTTCCTTGTCACACCCTTCCAAAAATTTAACCATCTACTTGAATTCTGCGAGCTGCCCCTTGTCCTCAGCCCCTCTGGCCGGAGCTGGGCTTCGCCTGCTCCGGCGTTCCTTCGGAGGAAGGCAGGGAAACCCAGCGGTAAGGAGGAGGGCCGGGGCCGTCTCTGGAATGACGTGGACTTGTGCAGGCTGGTACGTGGGGTGTTTTAAATGTGGTCGATGCGCTCATCGCTAGAGGTGTGATAGAACACATTGATTTGGGTTTTTTTTTTTCCTTACACTAGTTTTCACCACGGTCTACTCTCCGAAGTGGGACTCGGTGAGCTCACAGAGCAAGGTCCAGACCCGCGCTGTAGGCTTTGGATTGCGACATCATGTGTGTGTATCTATGTATATATGCACATATGTATATATTTATACAACAGGTGTGCACCTAGTACTTGCTGCTGTTTTTTCTTTGGTGGTAAAAACGTGAAATTTGGCTCAAAGTACTGCTATGAACTCTGAGCCAGACAAGCGGAAGGCATGAGTTTTGTGTGTCCGGAATTGTGCTTTTTTCCCTTCTGGCTGCGGGAAAAATGGAACAAGATCTGTCAGGTTAAATGACTGGGGAAGGAAACGGTGGAAGGATCCTGTTGCGTACAGACACGGGTAGCAGGAGTGGGAGAGCTGTGCCCTTTGAAAAGGAAGAGCAATCCTCTGCTCCCAATGCTCGAGCGAGTTTACGCTTGAACAGCGTGGCGTGTTGGCGCAGTCTGGTGCGGTGACTCCGTTTACAGTGCGTGCGGGTTGGGTTCATAAGGACTCGGAGTTATTGCAAGTCATAAAACTGAAGTTAGGCGGCGATCTGTGTAAAGGCACAAGGACTGTGGCCAACGCACGTGTGAGTGCCACCACACCGTTTCTGGTCGCACTGGGTAGTCCCGCAGCCGGCCCTCCTCGGGCCTTTTGTTCCTGCCCTACAAAACACCGGAGGTTTCTGCTGCATGGCAGAAATGGGGGAATACTGGGGGGATTCCTTTGTCGCTTACACGTTTGAAGTTCTGTTTGTGTCCGTCACGGTAGATGAACTCTGAGGTTTGCCAAGTTCCGAAGGCTCGACCTTTCCTCGCCTGGATGCGTGCCTCCTGAGCCGGTCGCTGGCATTCCTTCCTTCCACTCGTCCCCACCTTCGCCCGCTTTTCTGGGGCTGGGTGTGGATGGTTTGGTTTGTGTTACCGCAGACATCCGAGGCGGTTTATATTCATTTTGCATGCGAGCAAGGCCCTGAACTAAGTAATTCATCGTGGGGTTTGGTTGTATTGGCCTCTTTATGAAGCCTGAGGAGCCGAGGACGCCGGGAGAGGACGCGTTCTGCGTTTGCACTGTACTTCAGCTCGGGGGGGTGGGGGGTGGGGGGAGCCCGTCTTTAAAAAAGAAAAAAAAAAAACAAACCTGTAAAACAAAAACCAAACCAAAAAACCAAACCCAACCACAATGGAAGTATAAATGCATCTGAAAAGCAATTATAATATAGACATATATATATTTTGTTATGTTACTAAAGGACCATACTTTGAATTGTATGTAAGTAGATGTGGCTGTCTGAACTTTGTGGATTGTAACACTCGATACTACTGAGCTCCTGTACATACACACGGTTACGGCAGAAGGAATTATTTTATGTTTTAGCATGGTAATTTGTGTATTGTATGTCTGAATATAAACTAAAATAAAGATTGCTAAGTTATCTGAAACCACTGTTGTAAAATAAATGTTTTCAATGCAGAAATGCGCGTGGGCTTTTTCTTCCCTTATCTGCACGCTGGAACACGTCACAAGAGGAAGGGCCCGAGGGACCCGCTGCAGCGGGGCCGTGCGTGGAGTTGGGTGGGACCTGGGAGAGGTCTCCTGTCCCCTGCTGTCCCCTGGAGGGGCACATTGCGGTGCCCGGCAGCTCCTCGGCTCTGTGTGCGGATGGATGCAGGGTCCCTGCGGCAGGGACTGTGACTGCTCCCTTCTGCACCCCCTTGCACCTCCCATGCATTTGGTGGAAACCCGCTGGAAGGAGGTAAGCACAAAATTGCGCTCTTTCAACTCGCTGTGTGCTCCCCAGCAGGACTTATCCCGGTGTCATGCCAAGGGGCTGCCCCCGGTCCCGCTCCGACCTCTTGCCTTGCGGGACAGTTCCCCGGGGACAACTGCCTCCGACCACCCTCCCCTCGTGCCAAAGCCAAGCCGTGTCCTGGAGCCACCACAAAAGGGCACGTCGGTGGCTTTGGGCAGCTGCGCTGAGAACGGGCTCCCATCACACCGTGCCCTGGTGAGGGTTGTCCATGGGTGGGGGTGCCTGGCGGGAGCCCAGGCAGCAGCAGCCTGAGGTTGGACACATCCGAGCTGAGCAGGGACCGTTTCGGCTGCCTTTTGCTGGGAAAAGGCGTCCCACCATCAGGCACCTTCTGGCCGTGCTGCCCACGGGGTGCTGAGGGATGGAGCGTCGTGGGTCTGGCTATTTAGATAAAGTGATGTTTTCTATTGGAGGCTTTTGGTTATTTCTTTATTGGCTCATAACAAATTAAACCCCTTTACCTGCCGCTTTGGGGTTTGTATCATGGGCTACTTGTACGTAAGAATTTTGTCTTCACCCCAACTCAGGACGAAACCTGGCACCCGCGTGCAGCCGTTCGTCGTGGGCAGGCTCCTGGCTCCCACCCCGCAGCCGGGCTGTTTGCTCCCGCCGCTGAGGCCGGCTGCTGCCTGCGGACCTTCCATTTCCCATCACTTGGGAATGCCAAACACAAATGGTGGCCCGTGTGCTGATGGCCGAAGGGTGCTCTGCCTGTGTGCCAACAGCTGAAGGGCGCCCTGCTTCCCTGCCTGCCAGCGGCATGTCCTCGGCTCATCCCGGCTGGCGCAAGCTGGATATTACGCTCGTGGGGACTGTGGGAGTGAAGCTCGGCACCGCGTACGCCGGCCCAGAGAGGCCAAGGAAACGCGTGATGCAGAGGGTCACCGATGAGCAGGAGGACATCCAGAGCCTCAGGTCCTGCTCTGGGGACCACCCTGAGCCGTTCTCCGAGCTGGGGACACGGACATGGCACGGCAGAGGAAGGGGCTGCAGGGTGGTTGGGCAGGGGAGAGGACGCAGCGGTGGGGAGCCGGGGCTGGAGCGGTCCCTGGCTGAAATCCGGTGTTTGGCTCATCAACCCTGAGCTGCTGCGGCTTCACTTGGAGAAGGTGCTGCCGGGCAGAGGACAAAAAGCTGCTGGGACGGAGATGCCCCCAGGGCAAGGCAGGCAGGGGGTGCAGGGTCAGGCTAGGTTGGGGTCACAAAGCCAAGTCAAAGCTGTTCAATTTGGGCACGTGCTCCTCATCGGCGTGTCTCTGCTGCAGCACCCGCTTCCCTGCGCTCTTGTCTTGGTCTGATCTTTTATCCTGATTTCTGTCCTAACCCCACAAGTTGTTATTCCCTCACTGTCCCCTCTCCGATGTCCCCAGGGTGCCAGAGGTCCTGTCTGTCCCCATGCCCCACCCGGTTGGCCACTCAGGGCTGGGATAGCTGAGCTGACCGTGGGGATGGGACGTCGAGGACCCCGTGGTTCGCAGAGGGTCTGTGCACGGGCCCCGGGACGCTTTTCCTCCTTCCCTAAGGGACGAAGCAGAGCAGACCCTCCCGCCACGATGCTCTGTGCCTGGGAGCCTTCCCCAAACCGCGTTCACCTCCCTCTTGCCCCACGCCGGCAGCACGGGCAGGGGCTGGCGGTGGGAACGGCTGCTCCGAGCACGGGGCTGCATTCACGGGAGGGGGATTGAGGCGATGCGGGGGGGTCCATACCCTGGCGCAGGACACAGTGTGAGGAGGGAGGGGACCAGGACCCCTCGGGGGTGATGCTCTTGCTGCTGATGCACAGTCGGGAAAGCTCTTACACGGATGCTCATCTTCCTCCAAGAGCCACCAAGCTCAGGTTTCATTAAACCTTGTCCCAAACCACCAGCTGTGACACTAAAAAGCACGAAGCCGGGAAGCGGCAGCTTTCAGAGCCATTCGCAGCAATACTGGAGGAGGAAAAGCCCCGGCCAGATCTCAGGGCGCAGCTCCCAGCCTGGGGCTCCGAGTGACCCCCCCTTTGTCAAAGCCGTGTCTGCCCCGGGAGGGCTCTGCGGCCAGAGGACACGGGGCTGCTCCAGCTGGAGCTCGCTGGAAGCCACGGCCGGTGCTGGATCCCTTATGGGGCTGGAGAAGCCACCAGCACCTGCCAAGCCAGTGTCCCCCCGTGCAGCATCCCAGAGGGAAACGTCCCCTCCAGCCCCCCAGGGATGGACCCGCACACCCGGCTGTCCCCTAGACGTGTCCCAGGCCACGCACTCCCTGAGCACTTGTCCTGCCTTAGGCTGCTGCTGGCACCAGGCATCCTGCAAGCAGCAGAAATCCTCCTCCTCCTCCCACTCCTCCTCCTCCTCCCACCAGGTCTGGGGGCCTCAGCTCAGCCGGTCCCAGCCCCCCGCTCCTGCCCCAGCGAGGCCCCAGCTTTCCAGAGAGGGTTAAAAGTGTTTCTGAGCCCCTGCGGCTGCCCCAGGCCGTGTGTAATTGCCTCCGATTTAACAAACTGTTCCTCCCTTTCCTTGCAGCAATTACTGCTTTTCGGTATTCCTTCCCTTTTTTTCATAATGGGAGAAAAATGTACCTTTAGAGAAAAAAAACCCCAGCCAGCCCACAAAGCGATCACAGTGCGAGGAGATGCGTTGTCCCATATAACCACCAGAGAAGATCAAACTTGGTTTGAGAGACCCAAGACTGCTCTCCAGGATATTTTTGGTTGCCAGCACCAGAGCTGCTGCTAGTGCAGCCCTGGAAGGAGGATGAGGAGGATGAGGGACCTTCAGGTACCAGTGGGATGCTGGTGGCTGGCTCTATGGGTGATGGTGATATGCTCCTGGGTGATGGTGATGGGCTCCTGGGTGATGGTGATGGGCTCACGGGTGATGCTGATCACTCACAGGTGATGGCAATGGGCTCACGGGTGATGGGGTCACAGGTAGTGTGATCACCCACCGGTGATGGCAGTGGGGTCACAGGTGTGCTGATGGGCTTGGGTGATGGCTCACACGTGATGGCGATGGGCTCACAAGTGATGCTGATGGGCTTACAGGGATGGGGTCACAGGTGATGATGATGGCCTTATAGGAATGGGGTCACAGGTGATGGATCACTCACAGGTGATGCTGATGGGCTTACAGGGATGGGGTCACAGGTGATGATGATGGCCTTATAGGAATGGGGTCACAGGTGATGGATCACTCACAGGTGATGGTGATGGGCTCACAAGTGATGGGCTCACAGGTGATATGATCACTCACAAGTGATGTCAATGGGCTCAGAGTTGATGCTGATGGGCTTGGGCAACGGGCTCACAGGTGATGCCAGTCACTCACAGGTGGTGGTGATGGGCTCATGGCGATCCCTCACGGGCTGCTGATGGGCTGTGGTGGGACACAATCACCAACTCCAACTCGAGACCCTCTTTGCAGGACTGACCGCCAGCCCCTCTGCAGCACGTGCTGCCCCATCCCGATGCCGGGGGCTGTTTGCCCAACCTCACTCCCCCTTCTGCAGCTTATGGTGGGTTTCCACATCCATGCATGTCCACGTGCATGTCCCTTGCTCCCACAGCTGCTGAGTGGTGCGGCTCGCGCCTCTCCCGCACGAGGAACGAAGAGGCGCGAGCCGCACCACTCAGAGCGCTTTATGCCGGCACCTGTCACCCAGGGATGCAGCTGGGATTGCTCCGGTGTTTTTGGGGAGATGTGGTTTGGGTCCATGGGTGGTGGTAGGGACTGAGCAGCTCTGGGAGGGGAAAGGATGCTCCGTATCCATGGTTGCTGCAATACCGGTATGTCAAAGCATTCCCAACCCCCTGTGTTGGTAAAGGGGATGGATCCAGAGGGCTCAAAAATCAGGGATACCCCCTACCCCAGGGGAGCAGAGGAAAGGGTCACCTTTACCAGCCCCATGCAGGGCTGGGGTGGGGGGCGCAGGGAGTGTAAGAGGACGGCAGCGGGGCAGGTGCGAGGGCGACTTTAATGCACAACAGCGAGAGCAAACACGCGGGACGCAGCGATGGGGACCCCGCCGGGCAAGGGAGGGGGGTGTCCCCGGGCACGGCTGCAGCCCCCGGCTGGGGAGCAGCATCCCCCCCGTCCCCGCTTCTCCGCTCTGCCATGGCCGCTCGCTATGGGGTCGGTTTTCTTCATTGCCCCCCTCCCCGATCCTCCCTCATTTTCCTATACTCTGCAGCAAGAGCTTATTGCTGAGCGCCTTCTGGGCCAGTCTCTCCTCCCGGGACATCTCCAGGAATTCGCGCAGGAGGTGGAAGGTGAGATCCAGGGAGTTGGGTTTGCCATCTCGCCTCTTGCCGGTTTGCAGCGCCCGCGGGGTGCGGGGGGCCGGGGTGGGCTCTGCCCCGTGGGGCTGGCACAGTCTTT
>VYXH01001393.1:191329-202628 GCA_013397275.1 Burhinus bistriatus | reverse complement strand
TTTTTTTTTTTTCTTTTTTAACCGCTCTGATCTATTTTTAGTGAGGAGGGGATGGTGTTCAAGAGCCTCTGCTGCTGGTCAGATCAGCTGCGGTTTGGGTCGCTCCGGATGCTGGGCAAGTCAAGCAAAGCCCGTCCTGGCGCTGGGTCTGCAGGTGCTGCCGAGACCGGGGGTCCTGCAGTGGTGGGGTGGGACCCCGACTGCGGCAGGGGTGGGGGGCTGCAGCTGAGCCCGCAGGCACCTTGGGATAGCCATAAGTCAAATGCCTTTGGCGACTTTAAAGGGGGAGCTTGGGGTGTAATGAGAAAAAAAGGGATTATTTTTTTTTTGTTCCCCCCCCTTTCTCCAGTATCCCCGTGTTCTGGGGGGGAGGCCATGGCTGCCCCAAGGGTGGCTGTCCTGCAAGATGTCCCTGTGTGCTGCATGGTCCTGGCTGGTTTGCTCAACAGAGGCAGCAAGATGGAGCTGGAGGGTCTGGGAAGGGTGACGCTCGGCCATGGCAGCCCGGAACCATGCCACGGCTCAACAAACCACCACATTTGCTCTTTTTTTCCACTTAAAAGAAAATGGCATGGTGCCCGCAGGGCTTTTTGGGCTGGTGAGGGGAACGGTGCTGCAGCAGCGGTGTAGGCAGCACTGGTCACCCTGCTGTGATGCAGTCTCATGGCCAGGGCGGTCTAAGAGAGCCTTAGATTGATATCTCGGCAAAAAAGAGTGGGTTTTTTTGTTGCTGTTGGTCTCACCGGCCCAGCCTGCGAGTGGCCAGCATGGCGGGCCCTGGGGGTGCGCGTGCCTCCCGGCCAGGAGGGCAGAGAAGCAGAGGCAGGGAGGGGAGGCGCCCGCCTCCCACGCAGTGTTTCCGACGTGGCGTGTTTGCTGCCAGCAGTTTGTCGCAAATAAAAGAAATTCGGTCTTGTAGCACTGGTAATGGCGGGGTTGGGGAGAGGGGTCTGGTGGACCCTGCGGATCATGGCCACGGAAGGCTGAGGGGATCCAAGATGGCGCCGTGGCCCGGGGACAAGGGCAATGGCGGCGGGGAAGAGGGCAATGGCAGCAGTGACGAGGCCACCTGGGGTCGAGGCCGCCAGCAGCGGCATTTGCTGCTCAAGTCACCATTGCCACCTCAAGCAGGGCGCAGAGAAGGAGGGGAGGGGAAGGCGCCATATCTTCAAGTGGTGGGAGGAGCCCGCCCTGGGGGAAGCGTTGGTGTGGGCGCATGGCTGGTTTGCTGAGGTAAAATATGGCTGGGCGGTGGCAAACCCCAGGTTTGCTGGGGTGAAGTGTGGATGTGCGGAGGGAAAACGCGGATCTGTTGAGGTAAAATGTGGATCTACTGAGGTAAAGTGCGGATCTGAGGAAAAATGTGAGTCTGCTGAGGGAAAGTGCAAATCTTCTGAGGCAAAATAGGGATCTACTGGGGAAAGGTGCAGATCTGCTGAGGAAAAAATGTGGAGCTGAGGAAAAATGTGGAGCTGAGGGAAAATATGGACCTGCTGAGCGAAAATGCAGATGTTCTGTGGAAAATTATGGATGTACCGGCTTAAAAGCAAGAATCACCCTGGATGCAAAAGTCTCCGGGACCTTCCTTCACACTGGGAGAACCTAAGGTGCTCCCAGCATGGAGGAAGGTCCCGGAGACCTTTGGGCTGTGTGGTTGCAGTGGCCATGCCCATGGGGCAGGGTGTGTGTCCCCTGGATCCTAATGCAATGGCAAGGGGGGCCATGCCACACTCTGCTGTGCCATCATGGGTGTGCCAGCCACCGGCCACGGGTGCTGGGGACTGCCTGGGTGCGTGGGTGGCATTCAGCAGCCTGGAAGTGCTGCAAAACAAGATGTGGCGGTCTGAGGCTCTGGTGATGCCTCCTCCTCCCCACACCCATCACACCCCAATTTTTGTCTTCCCCTCCCATGGCTAAGTATGCTACAGCTGCTGCCTATGCCCATCAGAGGCTCATCAGCGCCATGGGATGGACCATGGGTGCAGGACACGCTCTGATGCTCTTACATGGTGGGTCAGAGTGCCATTGCGCCCGGTTCTTCTCCATCCACACACCTCACTGGGCCACTTCCTACAAGTTACCTGTCAAGGGCTGGTATCAGGGGCACAGAGAGGCTGCATCCGTCATGTTTCAAGGAGTTTGGCTGTGTGGCTTGGGATAAAGGATGCTTGGAGAGAAGAGGTGCTTTNCCCTCCCCCACCAAGGAAGTGTTGCGGGATCTTCACCCCCATGGTAGACCCCGGGGGCAAACCCTGCTCAAGATCCACACATGGTTCTGTCTCCCTCAAGGAGGCCAATGGCACTGCTCAAACAAGGTCTGCTGGAGCTTTATGCGTGAAGGATGATGGGGCATTCGTTCATGGAGTTCAGCACAGTCTAGAAAGAAGATACCACGCTCCTCCAGCACTGAGCTCCTGCACTGGTGGCTGCAGCCCAAAGGAAGGGCTCCGGGTGCAGACGTGCTCCTCCATGGACCTGGTGATGCTGCTGTCCCTTGTCCCACCGCTGCTCACCCGGTGCCTCAGCCAAAAAACCCTGTGCCTGCCTATCCTCCTGTGTTTGTGCTTATGAGCTCTCCTTCCACCTACGCAAGGAGCTATTTTTAGCAGACACTAATCAAGTGTCAGTGCTGGCTCTGAGCATGGCTTTCAAGCCGAGGGCTCATGCTTTCGCCGAGTGCTTGCAGGAACTCGGGCGTGTGTTTTCTTTTAAATTTAGTTGAGAATTTATACAACATGCCGCAGAGCGCTGGCGGCTATTTTGGGCTCGTCACACCTGAGCCCACACTGAGTTATCACCAGGCAACTCTCCATTTTGGCAAGGGCCTGGCAGAACATCCCCCTCCTGGCCCCGCTCTCCTCGCTGCCGGCAGCGCCTGCCTGTCTTGCCTAACCCCTCAGGAGCCGGCTCCGAGCCAGGGACACCCAGCCAAGGGATAGGTTTGCTCCTCTTGGCCCATTTATCTCCAGCACAAGGATGTTGCTTTGGTACTTTGAATTGTGCAGGAAAGGAAAATACTATGCATTCAGCCACAGGGGTCACAGCCTCCTCTGATCAAATCCACCTCATGGGGCTGGCCGGCTCCCCTTCCGCTGAGGTTACTCTGGCCTGCTAACAGCTTCCTGGAGACCGTTACGAGAACTGCTCCTCACCACGTCTTCAGCAGCTCTGATTCAGCAAGAGCAAGCTGGCGTTTGGGTGAGCTCTGTTTCACTTCAGCTGCTGAAATGAAACAGGGGCTTGGTGCTTCTTAAGCTAAAGCGTGATGTGATCTGAGCCGAACTTCAGCTTCCGTGCAGATAAGAACTGCCTCTCCTCCGGAACCAACCCTTCCGTTGGATCTAGAGCATGGTAATTCCTCCCAGGTACAAGGCAGCAAGAGCAGGGAGCTGGGGAATTGGAGTGGTGGGTTTTTCTCCTGCTCACAGCCCTGCTGCAGGCAGGAGACCTTGGTCTGAGGGGGGTTACCCTGTCCTTGCAGAGAGGCCACAGGGTGCTCTCTGTCCCCACCAGCTCCCATGAGCTGAAGGCTCAGTAGCACCAGACAGAGTGAGTGCATCCCGTAGGGCAGGCTCTCCCTGGGGTGTATGAGCTTCAGCGTTGACCAAAGAGAAACAACAACCAGCACGCAGAGCGAGACCTACGAACTGCTCCACGGCTGCAGGGTCAGCCTGCTCCTCAACCGCAGGGTCTCGACCTCCCACCGCCACTCGTGGCATCTCCCTTCCCAGGGCAGCAGTCCCGAAGGGCTGCAAATCCTTCTGGGCACTCCTGGGGCATAACAAAGAATGGTTCCACTCAAGAAAACCAGAGAAAAATTTTATTATTTTTCTTTATAAAATATCTCCAATAAGTTATATAGGCAAATATTTAAATTAAAATAAATTAACTCCGCTCTATGCCGGGACACGCGACTGTCCACAAAGTCAAACTAGGATTTATGTTTCTTTGAAAAAATATGCCCTAGATTTCCAATGTAAGATTTGAAAAAAATATCTATGCTTGGTGAGGAGGAAGGAGAAATCTCTGCAATGGACAGAAGGGGTTAAGGTGCGGTGCTGAAGCTGCCCTGCGCCAGTGGCATCTCCACATCCAGCTAAGTGCTAAGAGCATCTTCATCGTCGCTCCAGTCGGGAGGAGCATCTGTCCCGAAATACCGATCACCAAAGTTGCCTGCGGGAAGAAAGAGAGAGACGCAGTTGTGGTGCAGCTCTGCAGGGAGCCCCGAGACCCGTCCTCCAGCCTGCCCTCATCCCAGCCCGCAAGGAAACAAAACCAGGTTTATCCAACAGCTTGAACAGCTCTAAAATTAATGTAGCAGCAAAACTGGAGCAGCCTGGAGGCTGTTTTAGCACCTGGTGGCAGGGGTGTTTCCTGGCACAGCAGAGGTGAGGACAGAAGAACAGAGTGAGCTTGTTTTGGATGAGCTTGTTTAAGGTGACAGCTTAGGGAATGAGGTGGGCACAGGTCCGCTCCAGCTGTCCCAGCCCAGCTTCTCCACCTGGGGCCGGAGAAGGCCCACTGCACGTGGAACGGCTCCTTCTGCCAACAAGGTTACGGCTGCCTGACAGCTCTCAGAGCACGCGTGTTGATCTCAACACCCATGTGGCAGCAGGACCCAGGAGAGGCAGTGGGTGCCTGGGTAAAATAAGGCCAGACCTAAGCTGCTGCTGACAACCAGGGCTTCACCTCTTCCAGAGAGTGGGCCGGAAGCACCAAAAATTCCCCTGCAACAGCTCATTCCTACCCAGATACTCACCGATGCCGGGGATTATCCGGAAAAGGTCATTCACCTTCTTGTCCACAGCTGTGGTGATGATCTTCACCCGGGGGAAAGCATAGGCGACTGAGTGGACACCCATCTCGGCCATAAGCAGGGAGAGGAGGAAGATCTTGTCTTCTGGGACATCATGATCCTACAGGAAAAGCACAGAGACAGCTTGGAGATGCATGGGCTGAGGAGCAGGAGTACGAGTATCTAAGGCATGTTACTGCCCATGCCTCCAGGGAGCAGCACTCTAAGCACTCAAGGACCTTCCTGGGGCCAGTTTCTCTCCTCCTCTCTTTGCGACCAGCTAGGGTTACTGGGCACAGCACCAGGAAACCAACTCAATCCAGGCTGTTACTACCCGAGGAAGGAGGGACTTTGTCAACACCTGGTTATGGAGTCACCCCATCTTAAGCTGGCTCCCACGACACCCTCCTTCACAAGGAGGAGACAGTTTCAGCGCAAAGCCCCTCAGCATGGCTGCGGCTGGTGTTCTGCATGTTATTTGGGGGCGAACCACCCGCCCTCTGCAGCGTGCCCGACATCCTCCGTACCAGCAGCACCCGCACTGCCATCATGGCTGCCGCGCCCGTGGAGACCGTGCAGTCCATCAGGATGACGTGGTCTTCGCTGATGTCCTTCGGCAGCCGCAGATAGTGGAGCTGGGCAGGGGGAAGGAAGAGACATCAGCTTAGAGGCTGCAGGCTCAAGGCGAATGGAGCAACCCGAGCCCTTCTGTTAGAGGGATGAAGGATCTTTCATGCATCTCCATCTCTGGGACCTCAACTGTCAGCTTGGAGCCTGGCGCTGGTGCAAACACTTGGACAGCAAACCAGCCCCTGCGTGCGCAAACATGCTGGCAAAGCCCACTTCAGAAGCTTTCAAAGCACTCGCTTTCTGAGCATTCACCCTCCGCCACGATCAACTCTTGGATCACTGAAGAGCTCTCAAGAAATCCCCGAGTCACCCCCTGCATGCAGGCTAATGCCAGGAGGTGCCCTCGGCAGCTCAGCGCCCCGGGTTTTACCTCTGGCTCGCCCGTGTTGCAGTTGGTCTGGATGAGGATGGTCCCGATGCGGACGTCCTTGCATACTGCTCGCAGCGCTGGCTCCATGGTCTCGCCCGCTCGCAGGATAGACACCCCGGTGATCTGCAGCACACAGCAAGGGTGAACGGGAAGGCACGGTGTAGGAGGGGCACGCCACCCCAGTATGGCATTGGGCATCAACAACTCGGGGCTCTAACGGGCAACCTCAAACCACGTCCCTTCCAGGAGAGGGTTGTGCTGCTCCCAGTTCAGGCTGCTTCCCTCGATGGGAGGGCAACAGTGGCACAGTGACATTGCTGATGGCACCCTTGGACACCCACCGACCTGCCGCCTGTCCCGGTGATACAGGGTATCGTACTCATGACAGCAGGCACCAAACCCAGGCCTGATGGAAGCCCCGAGAAGCCAGAGGTGTCCTTCCCCTGCATCCACAGGGCTTTCAATGAAGCCCCACGGGGCAGGGTGGAATAGTACCTTTTGTGTCCACTTACTTGCTTCCCGCTGTATGTCCTCCCTTCGTAGTCCTGTCCCTGAGGGGTCTGGACTGTGCAACTCTACAAAAACCATGTGAGAAGCATTACCAGGGGCTCTGACATGGCTCTCAGAGGAGCCCTGGTACCGGGGAGCCACCCAGCTGTGGGCTGGTCTGGCCCCTTGGAAACCGAGGCTGGACAAAGAGTTGTCACCCAGGGCCACGCCATTGCTCCACGGCCTAGGGCAGTCCTGCCCCTTTTGAACCTAGAAGGAAGGGGCTGATACACAGGGAAGGCTGGAGAAGCAGCACCAGGACTGTCCTGGCTCCCTGGCAGTTATGGGTCAGGAATTGGAGAGGAAACACGGGGCCTGCTGCCCACCCTCCCAGCTACGCCGCTGAACCCACCTGGAATGGCAGCAAGGAGAGCGCGTGCTCAATCAGCAACCGCATCAGCCTCTTGGAGTAGAAAATGAACTCATCTCTGCTCGTCTCCTTGTTTCTAGAGGGGAGGGAAAGGCAGTGTAAGCTGTGGACCAAAATGCGCCCCAGGAGATGCTGGCAGAGGTCAGAGGCTGCGTGGAGGAGCGTAGACCCTGACCCTGTCTGGTTGTCAGTGTTTTCTTTGCATGGGGTCCACCAGCTGAGCCTGGAATTGCGGTGGCAGTTTTATGGTAAAAGGCAGAAAAATTGTTGGCAAGACCACGGAGCACTCACAGCACAGCTCCTGTACCCAGGGCCCACCACCGCCTACCCTGTTCCACATCCCCAGGTCGCAAGGACAGGGCACAAGTGAGATTCGGGAGCCCAAAGCAAGCCGAGCCCACCCCAGCTGGTGGCCAAGCCCCATCCCACCCCAGGAGGCCGCGGTGGTGGGGGCTTTACCTGATGATGGTGTGCATGCCCCTCACCTGAGGGGTGCTCTTCAGCACACTGAGGGTCTGAGGAAGGGGGTGGCACTGGTGGGCAGAGGCCAGGGCGGCCCTGAAAACCAAACACATGGTCAGAAGGTCTCCAGGCAAGGCTGCCCGAGGGCTGGTGCACAGGACACGGCCAGAGCCGTCCTCCCAGATGTCATCTCACACTACAAATGCACACCAAGCCATCCAACTGAGCCCTGCCCGGACCCTTGTGATGGAAAAGGGACCTGTTCCCACAAACGGGACAGGCAGCGGGTGGTTGGAGGAGCCAGGGGGACCTCACGGTCCAAGGACCTGCCCTTCCTGCTGGGAAGCTGACCTGTGGTTGGCCCATCTTGGTTTCCTCTGGTTGGGAAGAAAGTGGAAAACAAAATCAAACTCTTCTCCTGCTCGGGAGTCTTATCTGGTCGTGGATCCTGAACTCATGGGGTGAGGAGGAACTCTTGTGGTTGTCTCTGTCCTACAAGTGCCAGATGTCACCAGGAACAGGACAGGCAGCCAGGCCTGTGGCACTGGCACACGACTCAATGTGGAGCCAGGCTGCAACGACACCATTTCAGAGAGCGCCTGGCCCATTCAAGGATAGTCAGATCAACACCAAATTGGGAACAGCTTCAAGACTTTACGGCTGGACAGGACTGGCTTTGTGTGACTCATCTCCACATAACTAATAGGGCTGGGAGCTATTCTTGGATCAAGGGAACACCATTCATGGGGAAGCGCACAATGGAGCCCCATTAGTCACCTCTCTCTTTGAGAGCGGCAGTAATGAGATGAAGGTCACATCTATTTGGCTTCCACAAGGCTGGGCAGGATGGACAAGCGACTTTGTCTGGGAGGAGGGCTGGGGTCCGAAAGCCACATATCAGATCACACACGTGCCAGCGGCTGCATCCCGGTCAGAGAGATGTTGGGGAGGAGGAGAAGAGAGCAAACGAACAAAAGCACCAGGTGATTAAGATTTCAAATCAAGCGGAAACCTGGATTAAATGCACACACACACACACAGAGGCACACAAGCGGAGAAGAAGACAGAGAAGATGACTGGGTAGGAATGGAGGAGGGCAGAGCTAGATGACTTGAGGCCTCCATCCACATAGCCATCTCCTGGTCTTAGCTGACCAACACCAAATGAGACATTCCCAAGGCCTGTGGGTACTTAAGGGCTCCTTCTTGCTTTCGCCAGCTCTGCTCCTGCATAGCAGCAAAGAGTCCCTAGGCAGGGAATGCTCCGGAGAGCCGAGACAGCTCGTGGCTGTGCAGAGTGCGTGGGATGGGGCAAAGCCCAACGCACTCCCGCTGCTCGCAGACCCCACCGCCTGTTTGGGACAAGCAGCCCTCAAGGCCCCGGACCTGCCGTCAGTGAAGCAAGCTCACTCTGTTAGTCACCGCAAGGTGGGTTAGCTGCCTTCAGAGATGCACCCACGCCAGGGCTGTGCTGCTGGCAGCACCCAGCAGCTCTGCCCCCGCAGCCCCCACTCCTTCCTCCTGCCAGACCTGGCCTGGGGACACGTTCTGGGGGCAGAGTTGCCATCCAGCCCTGCCTAAACCCCTCCTGGCCCCAGGGATGCAGACCCGCACGATGGGTGAGGATCTGAGCCCTGCCTTGGGCAGACACTGGTGCCTGCACAGGGGCTGTCTGCTTGCCTACTTGTAGGGGGGGCACAGATCAGCCCCCCAGCACAGAGCCACACACCAACTCATGGCCCCGGATGGGTTTGCTAAGGTGACAAACTGCTGTCCCCCAAGGCAGAGGAGCCATTGGGGTCGTAGCCCACAGGTCTGTCTCCCACCCACCACGGCCCACCCAGGGGCACAGGTCTGAGCTTGCCATGGGCACCTCTCCCCTCTCTCACTGCCGGGTCCACGTCACAGCATCCCGCCATGCCTGCGGGATGGGCAGCCCCTCTCCCGCCCTGGTCTCTGCGGTGCTGCAGGGTGAGATGCGGTGTGACCCAGCTCCTGCTTCCTGCCGCAGAGGCCGGAGAGCTCTCCTACCCCCGAGAGCAGCCCCGCGTGCCTGGGAACACCTCCCCTGCACCCCGAGCTGTCAACAGCCTCCGGGGAAATGCTGTCAGCGTTTTGTCACTGAGCTTTCTGCACCTTCCCGCGACACCCGCGCAGGGGCCGGTGCTCAGTGCGGGGATGGGGAGATCTGGATGGAACCCTGCTGGAGCTCCTGTCCCTGACAGTCCAGGGAAGCTGCTCAGTGCTGTGGGGGGACCATGGCGCTTTCCGGGGGGGGGACAGCGGCATGTCCCATTTTTGGGATTGGGATAAAGATGGTCTCTTCAGTCCCCTCACCCCGGTTTGCCCTGCGCAGCCCCAGCAAAGCAGGACCCCCTGAGCTGTCTGCCTGGGTTAGTAACGCGGCTCACACTGCACAGCCCTCGCCCCCGTTCCCCGGCATTAGTGTCACAACCAAAACACTGCCGTTAGCGTTTGTCTCCTCACATATCCCAGCGCAGCTTCCTCTGGTCACCAGGTGGGAGGGATGTTCAGGGGAGACAAGACAGGAAACACGAGAGTTTAAGGGGAGAGGGACAAACACGACATGAAACAAAGGAAAAAGCACTGTCATTAGTCAAAGGGGGGGAAAAAAAGCCCTAATAGATCTATGGCTCTTGGACCTGCCCGGTGCCCGGGCCGTCGCCATAAAGACCCCGGTGCTCCCCCCTTGGTGACCAAGCCATGTCACAGCTGCTCTTCATAGCACCGGTTCCACTCCTGGCTCCGTGGGGGTAAGCTCCATCTGCTCTCACCACCCTGGAGTCACAGCAGGGACACTGTCACATCTCTGTCCCAAATGGAACCACACCGCAGCACCAGCCGCAGCTCTCAGAGCCCGGAGGGGAATGCCCAGCCCTCGCGCCGGGCTCTGCTGCAATCCCAAAGCGCTCAAGGCCAAGCCTGCAAAACCTTGATCCGACCTACACCGCACCCATGCAAACGGCTTATGGGCTCACAGGTGTGCCCATCTCCTGGCACACTGGAGAGAGGATCTGCTCAAGCCTTGGAGACCCCGGAAAGCCGAGAGCACTGGGAACATGGGGAGAAACCCAGCTCTGAACTGAACATCACCGCTGGCTAGGAAGACCTCCCTTCCCGCGAGCTGACCTGGACCTGTCCTGGGATCACCATCCCTTGGAGAAGGGCTGCAGGTTGTGGCAGAGGGAAGAGCTCAGCCTCTCCGGCAGCCGCCCCGCTACAGCCTCGTCACCTGCGGTGAAACCCCTTGTCCAGCCCTGCCTGGAGGGACGGAGGGAGCGGGTCTCTGCCACCAGGACCCGCAGGCAGCCTGCCCGCGAGAGCAATGCTTCCTGTCCCTCCCCCTGCCAGGCAGGACCGCGACGGAAAATTCAGACGAGCAGCACGTCAAGAAAACGTCTCACTTTGGAAACTTATTTTTTTTTCCCCCCAGAACAAAAGCTTTAAAGGGGAAAAAAAAAAAAAAAAAAAGGAAGAAAAAGAAAGAAAGAAAGAGAGAAAGGGGTGACCATCTCTCAGGAAGGCTTCAGGGAACATCCTCAGCTCTTTATTGAGCATGCTATCGAGCAGGAAGCAGACAAGAGACATCCAGCTACAAAGAAGCTAATGCAGTCAAGGCATTTCAAACACGTACAGCGGCTGGCTTTCACGGCTGACATTTCAAACAAGGGCTATTAAACTGCGCTACGGGTTGGTATTTAAAGACACAATTGGCAAAGGGCATGCCAAGCTGATCGAGACCTTGAGGGTGGGGGAATATTGATTGGCGAGGGGATTCGGCTGAAAAGAGCACCAGCTCCGAGAGCGGGGCTGGTTGCTGAAATAGCGTGGCAGAAGGGACGGAAACCAGGCTGGGCTGAGAGCACTGCGCCTCGGCAGGCATGGGCTCACCGCTCCGGCTCCTGCTGCTGGGCTCGAGGAGGAATACTCACCTGGGCATGGATGGAAAGGGAGCGCCTGTAGGTAATTACATCTCCAGCACATGCACGGTTAAACATGTGGGAAGCTGGACAAGAAATACCCCAACTGCAAGGATGCTAAGGTCTGACCTGCGCTCTGAGGGAATACGGAGGAAGGCAACGATGCTCCTCCACAGCCAGCAG
>VYXH01001393.1:176640-191290 GCA_013397275.1 Burhinus bistriatus | reverse complement strand
AAAAAAAAAAAAAAGGCTTGCAGGTCCAGGGAATGGCACCACTTTTTTTAAACTCCTCAGAATTGACCCATTTGATCAGCTGAGAGTTGGGGAGAGGCACTCCCTGTCCATCCCAGCCACCCCATGGGTCAGGAGAGGCAGCCCAGGGCCAGCCTGGAGCACGAGGACCAGAGAAGTACCTCGGACTGGGGCCAGGTCTAAGCGTCCAGGTTTTATTCTACCAGCTACAAAGGCCTCGCTGCGTCCCCACGGCCGCCAAAAGGCAATGACATCAGAACAACAACCGTGACATTTAGATGAAGCCATTCAAGACAGGAGGATAGGGAATTGTTTTACATGAAAAGCCCCAGATTTGCCGAGCACATCTCACTCGACACGCCTCTCTCCATCCACCTCGCTCCTCTTGCGAGCGCAGAGCCGCAGAGGAACTGACGGGAAACCGCAGCAGCAGTAAAAGCACTGGGACTCCAGGAGCGTAAACAGATTTTTTTGCAGGAAATTTTTTCCAGACTTTCTGGCAAAGGCATAAATGGAAACCATGAGCCTTAAACAGAACATATAAATGTCTGTGGCTGTGGTTATCACGGAGTTATTTCTGGAGGTCAGAGTTACCTTTCCAAACTTGCTATCATAAAACTACTAATGCTTTCTTGACATATTATTAAATATTTGGTTTTCAAGGTGCACAAGAAGATCACCTATACCGAGTGCCACTTTGATTAAAGAGGAGAATCAGTGGAGAGAAAGGAAATCTTATATGTGTTTATATATATATACACACACACATACACAGGGGCATGTATACATATATACATACACACACATTAGTCTACTCTCTGATGTTATTCCTGCAATTTTTTAAAGCAACAGACTTCTCTCCATGCTAAAGAGCACCTTCCCACCTGGACCTCCAGACACACAGGGAAGCTTACG
The DNA here is from genome assembly GCA_013397275.1 of Burhinus bistriatus. Lineage (NCBI taxonomy): Eukaryota > Metazoa > Chordata > Aves > Charadriiformes > Burhinidae > Burhinus > Burhinus bistriatus. The sequence continues at coordinate 190,357 of VYXH01001393.1, read as the reverse complement.
CTGTCTGTATGGAAATGTCAGGCCCCATGGTGTTAAACAAGCAAACAGAAATAAAATAAAACATCCAGTTGTGCCTAGCCTAGGAAATGAATGGCTTAAGCAGAAATAAGTAAAGCGGAGTCTTTTTCCTGTTCATCTGAGGTATTTTAAAAGCTTGTTGTATGCCAAATGTAAATTTTAGGATTACTTGAGTTAAGTGTCTCCATGCAATGGTGGAGATCTAAATGGAAACCCATTTACAGTAATGCATCCCCTCTGCTTCCTGCAAAAATACCTGGAAACTCAGCTGGCTGCTTAATGGAAGCAAGAGAGCTAAAGTCCCATCTGGGTCCACACGCCGAAGAGGTTAAGTCAATGTACACTTTATAGCGTCCACCTGCAGATACTGAGAAATTAGAAATCCTGCTGGATTGGGGCATAAGTATTTTCTTAGTCCCCATGTGGTTGCTGTGTCGTCTCTAGATGCTGCAGGAAAGCGGGTACCTCTCGCCACGCCGAAGCTGCTGGGCTCCTGCCGGGTGCCGTCAGGCTTGCAGCTGAGAGCCTCTGCGGCAGCGAGGGACCCGGGGCTCCCACCACCCTTGAGCTACTTTGCTTAATTTAATAATTGATGTTTAATGATGTTTAATCATCAGGGACGAAGAGTGGCTCTGAACAACCGTTTTGTCTCAGAAGATGAAGGGAAATGAAAGAGAATCCCAGGATGCAAAGCCTCCCCTCTTGCAGCGGTGGGGGGGGGTCCCCCCAGCTAACAAACCTGGCCCTGCCCCAGCTTCCAAGCTGGACCAATCCATCCCTGGGGAACAGCCCTGTCCCTGCTGGTCCCAAAGCCAAGGACAAGGTGGCCTTTCGTCAGCTTCGAGCGTGACGAAGGCGTCCGTTAGGCGAGCTGTCGGTCTCGACTGCGGGGCAGGGTTCGGCCAAGCAGTGCCTGGCATTGGAAATGCCTCGGGCTGCACAGACAGGACAGAGTTAGGGGCTCTTACCTGACACTGAGTTCACGCTGCGGCAGCAACACAAAGACACAATGCAACCGGTATTAAGCATTGTCAACACCAGGGTCGTTTCAAGATAAAAGAAAAGGAAAAATAGGAATATTTTCCTGCATTCACATGTAGCCTTTTCCCCTTCTTCCCCTCCCCAGGTAAATGAAAGCCCCCCCCAAGCCAACCCCTCGCCTAGCTCACGGCAGGGCTCTGGGCAGGAGCTGCTGTGTTTGCTCGCTGCAGTGTCCAGCCGTGAGCTTTCCCGGCCAGATCCCAGGGGCTGGGAGAAACAGCCATTTCCCCCCTCCTGGCCCGCGCCCACAGCTGCGTGCCCTCCTCAGCCCGACGCTGACGATGCCAGGGCTCTGATCCTTGCTCCTGTGAGCAAGGGTTTAGAAACCAACTTCCCGACCTGCCGGAGCTCAGTGCTGTAAATCCGGGCAGTCAGAACGCCCGGACTGCCGCCTGCAGCCCTGCGGAGAGCGGGGTGCTCAGGGAAGGGGAACCTGCCAACACGCCTCTGCAGCAGAGCGGTCGCTGCCGAGCGGGCACGGGAGGCAGGATGCTATCGCGTGCCAGCTTGCATCCGGGGGCCGCCCAGCTCCTGCCGTCTGGGAGCTCAGAAAGGCCTGCAGGAATCGAGCCCTTTACTTTCAAGTGCATCTATCTCCAGGTCGTGCTCCTTCCACCTCCCAGGACATCTCTCGGAGCATCTCCACAGCTTAAACATCAAAGCTACGAACGTGGGGCGGGAGGAGGCTGCGCTGCTCAGGGAGCAGCAACACACAACAGGGTCGTGAGATTGAAGGGTCCCAGGCTCAAACCTCCGGTCGGAGGACACACAGAAGAAGACTTCTTAAACCCAGCGATGGGGAAGTCATGGAGCACGTGCCTGGATCGGGGCTCAGGCTGGGCTTCAAACATGACAAGACTTTGGGTTTTGAAACCCATGGGCTGCACCCAGCATAGAACTGGAGAAGTGGGCTCTTGACTGGAAGGACTGTGCAGCGGTGTCTGCAAGGGGGTGAAGAGGAGAAGCCAGAGGACTGGAGTAGTGCAGGGTTTGGGGCGATGCCGGCCCCAGGAGGGCTGCAGGCAGGGAGGGCACATCACAACTGGAGGACAGTTGGTTTGTCCCCAGATGACTTGGTCTCCCAGGAAGGGACAGAAGCTGCTGCTGGACCACAGCTTGCAGAGGAGCCTTGCGCTGACCAGAGCACAGGCACGAAGCAGTCTCCTTCGCTGAAATGGAGGGAGCAGGGCTGGGAGGAGTCCATGGGGACAGTCCTGTGGCTCACACGCCTGGAGCACGGAGGGAAGCCAGGCCATTCCCACCTTGGCACCCAGAGCCCCGCTTCCTGCAATGCCACCGTGGCACCGGCAAGGTCGACCCCACCATTAACACCCTGGGACCAGGCAGCTCTTACCTCTTCCAGCTGGCTGTGGACATGCTGAACGATCAGGTCGATAGCCACCGTGTTTCCGCTTCCTGGAGTGAACCAGAAGCAAAAGCAAGAGAGCCTGGTCAGAACCACAGTGCCCATTTCCTATCCATGCTCCCCGCTATGTTCAAAAACACACCGTACCCCTGCTTCCCCTTCCCTACCAAAGCGTCATCCAGCAGGAGACACTTCTGCTATTATTAAATTCTTATTTAGTAATCTGTTATCGAATATCTAGAAGTCACCGCTAGCTTTTAAATCACTAAGCTGCAGGAGCTGGTAGGGCAGGAGACTGGTTGGGGGAAAATGCAGACTTTCCCCTAGGACTTTGCTTTCAGCCAGTGTTTGGAGACACTCAGCTGGAGGGACCTTTGTTTTGGCACGGGACAGCCACTCTTCTGTCCTCACCAGCTGGAGGGCGGTGGGACTGGCCAGCAGAGCTGAGGGATGGGGTCTCTCAGGTCCCACCCAGGACTGAGCCTTGTGGCAGCTCGGGGAAGCCCTGGGCAGGTACCTCGGGGCACAACGATGTCAGCCAGCCGCATGGTGGGCTGGATGTACTGGTCGAAGGCGGGCTTGACAAACTTATTGTACTGCTTGATGACGCCCTCGATGTCACGGCCACGCTCGCTGATGTCCCTGCGCAGGCGACGCACCAAGCGGATGTCCGAGTCCGTGTCCACAAATATCTTCAGATCAAGGAGCTGGAATGAGAGGGGAGGGAACAAACCCCACCAGATTAGGTGTGTACTTCGAACCGACCTTCTCCACCAGCCACAACCAGAAGACTGAGCCCTGCGCACAGCACAGCACTGGTTTAACAGAGCTCGGCTCAGCTCTGTCCAGCCTGGAGGGAGCTTTGCCTCTGCAGCCCCTGAACTGGAACCTGGCTGGCAGTGCGGATGCTGCAGTGAGTCCCTTGCTGCCACCCGCCCCTTGCTCTCATGCCCCCAGAGACCTGTTCTGCTCCAAACCCTGTCGCCACTTCGAAGCAGCCCCAGCACTTTGGCTGGATGTTATTTAAGAGCGAGGAGGAGACAAGAGAAGTTAATGCCCATGACACAGGCCAACAGGCTTAACCCAGGAGCGCTGGCTCGTTAATGCTGGAGGGGAGCCAAGCACAGCAGGTCAGCTCATGACGCTGCCCTTAATTGCGAGAGACAAGAGCAGGGATGCTGAGGAAACTCCTGGGGGATTTACCCAGCTGTCCACTGGAGGTCATCGTTGCTCCAGGAAAGTGCAACCCAAACGCTCGCTTGGCAGGGAAGAAAACTTTCTAGACTGAGTTTGGCTAAGTTTGTGCATGGCTCACTCCCTCCTATAGCATTTTTCCCGTATCCAAAAAATTCCCAGCAAAGCCTGAAGTGCTGGATGAGTTCACCCTAGAACCACCAGGCTTTGCGCAGTAGAAGTACAGCAGACTTTGCTTCTGGCTGTGCAGGCTGTGGCATGCAGCGTGGAGGTGGGCTATTTCTAGTCATATTTATGCACCGCCACTGCCAGGGACCAGGTCACTGCTCGGCTCCTAGTTCCTGGGAACGAATGGCTGAGATCAAGGTCTCTGCTGAAACGCTTGACCTCCGCCGGGAGCTCTTCCCCTGCCCCTGCGAGAGTCGAGACCTATTTCTCCTGCACGGTGAAGTGCTGCAGCAGCTGGTGAAACCTGGAAGAGAAGGTCATCTCCCTGCTGGTGAACCTCAGGAAGAACGCATGGTCGCACCATCTCCCCCCAGCTGGCGGCGGGCTGGAGGGCTGGTTTGTAGGGGTGACACTGAAGCACTGTGAGAGGACAGGGTCCCATCCAGCGGTGCACAGGAGCCCCAGGGCACCTGGGAGTCTCTTTGTGCTGGGATGCAGAGGAGGGGGCTGCAGCACTTGCACCTGTCAGGCTTCTCCACAACCGATTCTAAACCCTTTCTTACCTTCAGGAGCTCCTTGTCCGCAAATGCCATGATGCCTTCAAAGATAATCACATTGGCGCCATACAGGGTTTTCTGTGGAGTCAAAATGGCTGTGGTTAGACACAGAACACGTGGTCAGAGATGCCCCATCCTGGGAAATCTCTCTGGGTTGTTAGCGTCTGCGACAGCTCACCCGAAAAATGTGCCCTGAGCCAGCCACAGAGCCGAGGATGACTGCACGACTCTGACTGCAAAAGGCATGGGCTGAAGGAGCCCAAACGGCACCTCCTCTCCTGCCTTGGCAGTCCCCCCACCTTGTCCCACCCCCCTCAGTGTTCTGTACCCATTCCTTCTTCCGGCTGTGGGTGGTGAAGTCGTAGATGGGGATCTTCACGCTCTTGCCTTGCTTCAGCTTCTTCAGGGTGGCGATGATGAGGTCAAAGTCAAAGGCATCGGGGTGGTCAAAGTTGAAGTCATTGCTGGCTGCCTGCTCCTGCTGCTGCTTGGTCAACACCTGCCCACAGAGAAGGAGTTAGTCCACGTGGCCGTCCCCAGTGGCAGCCTTCCCTCCCCACTGCTGTGCCCACCAACCTCTCCCCCTGCCCCAAGAACCATCTGAAGGGGAAACCATGAGGCTGTGGCTAAATCCACATCACGTTTCCCCATCAGAGGGTTATGTCAAGGGCCATGGCAGCCCAAGGAGCCTGGCCAGGACAACGCACAGCCTCACCTTGTAGAAGGAGTCCATGGACAGCAGAACCACCCAAGGGACATCAAGAGCCTCAATGATCATGGTGGCCACCGTGGTCTTCCCAGAGGCACTGCCTCCTCCCAGGCCTGCCGCAGAAAAAGGGGATGAAGCCACCAATCCCACAGTCTGCCTTTCCAACCACAAGCCCAGGTCCTGCTCTGTTGCACTAAGTTGGAGGAACCTCCGAAGAGGGGGATCAGTAGGGACTACAAGAGAGAGATTATCCTTGAAAATGTCAAATGGCACATACTGTAGCTGCCAGCAATGTGCACAGCAAAAGCTGGGAAACCCTCCGTTAGATGGTTGTGTAACAAGGGGAGAGCTGGCATGAGAACCAGCCTAGACTAAATCCCCGGAAACTCGTGACAACCCAGGCAGCAAGAGTTGAGGGAACAACCAGCAAAGACTGTGGTCTGCCCAGTGCCTGCTATAACCCACCGCCCCCATCTGCAAGCTCTCAGCTTCTGCCCAATCCTACAGCTCACCCAGTCAACGCTGGACTAACCATGGGGACTCTCCCTGCCCCCATCTGGGCTGAGCAGCTCACAACCTGGAGACTGGAGCCAACCTCAAGTTTCCAAGCAGGCTGTGGGGCAGGAATCCCCTCAAGATCTCCCGGAGAGCCACCAGGCAGGCAGCACCAACGCTGCCCGTGTTCAGCCTTCGCTGGCTGAAGCGCAGAGGTGGGACACAGCCTGGCCACGCGCTGCCCCTGCCTACCTATCACGAAGGCCTCTTTGGACTGCGTCCCGTGCTCATTGTACCACGGTGGCCGGCCAGCTGTGTAGATGGTCCTCTTGCTGGTCCGCAGCAGGGGTGGCTCAGACTTGCACTGGCTAGTGGTCCGCTTTCGGGGTGGCTTGGTGGAGCCCACCGCAGGGTACAGCCGGTCTAAGGATTCGGCACTGCTGTTGCTGGGGATGGGGAGAGGAAGGAGCTCGGTTACTGGTGGTGGAGAAGGGCCTGCGTTCCCGGTGCGTGAGAGCGGGGTCTCCGGGGGATCCCACGCTGTATGGGCGAGGGATGCAATGGAAGAGGGGGAGAGGCAACCACAGCCCTGCTGCAGCACCACCAGCCCCCACAACTCTGCAACCCCAGGCCGTGGCCAACATCAAGAAATCCTCATGCAGAACCACGTTTTAACCTGGAAAAGGTGCAACACAAGCGTCGCTTCCTACCGCCTTACTGCTTGGGGAACGTCTGCGTCAAATAAACACTCCGGTGAGCTCTCAAAAGCACCGAGAGGTGTTATTACAGAGGGCAACAACCTGTCCTGACGTGCCGAGGGACCTTTCTGGGGGATGAAGCCAAACACACGGGCTGTCCCCCTATGCATAATCCCTTTCCTCTCCCCACTTTGAGCACTCCCACCCAACCCTCTAGCTCTCCCACCCTTTTAGGCCTGAAAACCTCGGGGACAAGCCTGCAAGCCGGCCAGAACCGGGCAGCGGGGCTGCCAAGCCGTTCGCATCTGCTCTGCTGTGTGGGCTGAGCCAGCACCGAGCGCTGTCGGAGCCCTGGAGCTGCTAAATGCCTTTCTCTTATCTCCCCTCCCGCCGCAGCCACGGGCAGGGAGAGGGACAAACCACCCTCCGGAGCCCCGTGGAGCTTGGCAGCGGGAGAGCAGCGGCTGGGAGGTGATAAAGTGGCCTCTGGCCAGGAGATAAGCTGCAGCCGCGCTGCCCGGCCAGCACGGGGATGGGGAGGATTATTTATACCAGTTCCCGCTCCTCCCCGCTCGCTGTTTTGCCGCCTCGGGAGGGATGTCTCCTCCCTGTGAGAAGGTCCAAAGGGCTCTCTCTGTTCACGCTTGCTCCTCTCCCCAGCCGTGACCAGGCTGGAAACGAAACCTCCACAAGGTCAGAGAGCCCCGGGCACTGAACACTCCAAACCCAGCACCGTTTGGTACAGCCCAGCCGAGCTGGTGCGGCTTTGCTGCCTCTCTGTTATTTTTTGCTCTTGATAGGGCTTAAACTGCAGGGCTTTACAGATTTTGGGCTGAGTTTAAGCTGTTTTGGTATGAAGATTAATTCCCCTCCCTCCCCCAGCCCTTTTTAGAACAATTTTAGATAAAGATCAAAATTTGAGACCAGCTCTCTGCACATAAAGTGACCTGGCAAACCTCCGGAGCGCGGGGGGATGCCCCCGGCATGCCATCCCTACCTCCCACACCGGCACACCCCTGCGGAACGGGCAAGGAGACAGTGATTCGCCTGGCTTTGCTGAAGCCCTGCTAGCAAAAGGCAGGCTGCAGGTCCTACCCCTGCGCCAGGACATCTCACACCAACGCCGACCCGACCAGCGTGCACCTACAGAGTTCCCCCGCGAGAGCCTCAAGCCACCAACGCCCCGTCCCTTGCACTAGCCCATCGGCACGCACGGCCAGCATCAAGCACTGCTGGCCTCTGGCTCCCCTAGGAGCCACAAAGACCACCAACTCTCGCTTTTAAAAAGCCATGTCAGGAGGTGAGACCCGCCGGGACAGCCTTCTGGGGTTTCTTCCTGTGCAAAGATGGATCCTTCCACCAGAGAGGCAGGAGAAGCAAACCCAGACAGGGTATTTCGGTCTCCTCTCCCACCAGTGATGCCGCAGCAGCAATTAGCCACCGCACACTATTCCCAGAGCGGGGCTGACATCAGCCGACGATGCCGGTGCATAAACAAAGTCATTTTGGCTTGATAAAAGCAGAGATGACAAAAACACAGTTGTTTACCAGAAAATAAAACGGTTCCTTTCATCTGCGTCCCAGGCCCTCTCCTGGGACCGCGGTTACTTGAGAGCCATGCTGTCGGTGCTGCCACCAAGGGCTGCTCAGCCGGTTTTCCTCCCGGGATGAATGCTGGCCTCCATGTGACAGGCGAGCGTTTCGGGATGCTCTGCTCTTTGGTGCATCTCCTGTGCCAACCTCAGCCCGCAGATCCGCACGTTGTGATGCCGACTGAGGCCACGATTCCCAAAGCGACTCCAAGTTGGGCAAAACTCTGTTTTTCCAAGCTGGAGCAGAGCCCGAGCGAGAGGCCGACCTCTGCGAGGTCTGCTACCAGCATCTTTGATTAGTACTGACATAACCCAGCTCCTGGTGGGGACGAGGAGGTTTGGACCCCGACGGCTCCGGCTGTGCCCAGAATTACAGGCTGTGGTCATAGCTGACATCCCGCTTTCCCAGCCCTCCGCTCCCCGGGGCGCCCGCAGCACACCACGGCTGCTGGCACAGAGGGCACTCACCCAGCAGCTTCGTGCCAGGCCATCGCCGTGGGACACAGGGACATGCGCGGGGATGGGATGGAGCAGGGACGGCCCTTGGCAAGAAGCGGAGCCGTCCTCCTCCCGCACACCCGGGGCCGCTCTTGGATGCAGCATTTTAATCCTGTTCCAAGAGCTGGCCTGCTTTGCCTCTTCTTGTCCAAATACTTCTGGACTTTCACCTAAATTCTGTTTCTATAGATATCGATCTGTACTGTCTGTATCTATACAAGAGGGAGATATTCTACACCTCTTAAATCAATGTTTCCCATGATTTATCTCAGATAAGCATGGCCGTGGGGAGGGCTCTGGGGCGGTCCAGGAGTTCTGCAAAGGTCATGCATTTTCTCCTAATGTTACACTTCAAGTTTTGTAGATGTTTTCCGCGGCTGCCTTTGCCAGGAAGGGACTCTCCTCCCCTCCGAAGGAACGGCTGATCCCAGCCATCTCGCAGCTCTCTCCTTCTGCTGTTTCTTCCTATCACTTTTTAAAAACTCCCTGCAGCAGCGACAAAGCCCATGCAATGTCCCTACACGCAAGGTAAAGCACCCGGAGGAAGGGGACTCTCTATTTATAGCTGAAGTTAATGCCATTGCTCTATCCAAAGGACGGTCCTTGTCCCACGCAGACCCTCCCCAGCCTTCCCGAGCAGAGCGCACCCCTCGGCTTTCACTGACTTGATGCCACAACAAGGCAAATACGAAGGGAAAAAGTCACCCTGGGCTTGGGAACCCCCCTCCTGCAAAGCCGACCTGGAGGACTCCGCTGCCACCAGCTCTCCGCAGACTGTCCCCAGTTGTTGGGGACGCTCTGCCTTCCCTGTGGGGATGCCCAGAGGTGGGGTCTGCTCCCCGAAAGGGGGAACCCCCCCCATGTATCCCGTGTATCCCAAGCACGGATTTACTGGGGTGAGAGGGGCACCCCTCTCCCTTCCCCACGGCCGCTCCCGTCCCTGTGCCCTCCACGCTAAGGCTTTCTGCATCCCACTGCCCGTCCTGGATCCGTGCTGGGCTGGGAAGGGAAAGGCAGCAGGTCCCAACAGCCCCCGCAGCCAGCAAGGAAAAACGGCAAAGCCTCAAACCTGAACCAGTAAGCAAACAGGAGAGCGCGTCCTCATCCCCGTGCCCCGTAAACAACACGCCGACCGAGCGCCCAGCCCTCCAAATCCACCCGCCGAGCGCCCGCAGCCTGCCGTAACGGTGCCGGGCTGGCTTCATCCCGCATCCCGTGGGAAGCTGATCTTTCCCCCAGCTGCTGCCCGCACTTTCACAGCCTTCAGCTGAGGGACCGGGACCGGGGCTGCCCAGGGTTCACTCCGGCAAGCAGGGACTGAAGGCAAACAGGTGGAAAGAAGTACAAACCCACCCAAAACCGAAGCAATGGAGGAACTCACCCGCCGTCCGGCCCGAGGGCCCAGCAGCCCGATATGAGGACACTGGAGAAGGCCGGGGGACTGCTCATCTCCACCCCGTCGTGGAGCGGGAGGCGATGCCGGGCAGAAGGTGTCACCCCTCGTCCCTGCCCGCGCTTCGGCTCCTGTCCCCCAACCTCCCAGCACTACCGTGGCAAGAGAGCGGCTGTGCCAGCGGGGCTCCCCGGGTGAACGCCGGTGCAAGAAGCCATGCACGGGAGCGTCCCCCCACCCCGGCACGGGGAACACGGGCTCCCCAGCGACTGGGACAACCCAGACCCCCCAGCAGATCTGGGGGGCTCGGGACGGGAAGATGGAGGAAGGAGAGAAGAGCGCTGCCGGGGGAGTGTCTTTTGCTGGGAGCTGTGGAGCGGTCAGCACGCATAAGAGGATAGCTTAACCTAGAGATTACGTTCATTACCTGATATTAATAGCACTGGCTTGATTAAAGAAAAAGCGGGGGGGGGCGAAGTGACACCTCCCCTCACCGCCCCCTGCACAGGCAATAAACACTGTTCCCCCCGCGCCTCTGCTCCCGGGGACCACGGCTCGCTCGGTGCCTCGGACGCTGGGGGCTCACCGGGGCAGCGGGGAGGGCAGCTCTGCCGCCCGCCCGGTAAGTGCACCACTGCGAGCACCGGCGAGCTGCCGGTACCGGCAGGGACGGGGCTGTAGGGGGGCGGGAGGGGACAGGGGCAGGGATGGAGGGGGTACCCAGCCAGCACCCCGCTTGCTGCCGATGGAGCCGGCTGGGGCTGGGGTGCTGCTGGCCATGCTGGGGCTGTTGGTGCAGGATTTGTCCCCCTCCCATAGCACCCAGCAGCGGGAGGTCTGGCTGTGAGCCCCCCCCGGGTGCTCAGCTCCCTGGGGACGAGCTGCCCCTCGCTGTCCCCTCGGCCCTGGAGTAAACAAGTGGGTGAAACTCAAAACTCCGGGACTGCGGGTGGCTAAGAATAACGTGCCGCTGGCTGCTCGGGTCCTGCAATCTGCTCTCTCAGCCTTCCCCCTGCCAGCTGCCATTTCGGCTCCTCTCCCGGCGCCAGCCACGCCAGGGAGCCCGGGCACCCAGAGCCCGGCAGCCCTTGGGGGACGCTGGGCAGGACATCCAGCGAGGGACGGGAGATGGGCAGGAGGGGTCCCAGCTGGCCCCGGAGCACAGGGACTGGGGCAGGGCAGCACCCACCACGCAGCACTTGGCTGCTGAGAAAGGGAGGAGGTAACGGAGGTGACACCAAAATGCCAGGCGGGCAGCAGCGGGCAGGCTCTGCCAGGGACGTGGCTCGTCACGGCAAGGTCCTGCGGTCACTCAATGAGCCCCCAAGCCCACCCCGGCACGGCGAGACGAGAGCTCGGCTTCAGCGCACCCACCCCCAAGGGGGTACGGGGAGGATGCTCCCCCCCAACTCAGCATCAAGCAGGGCTGAACGTCTGGAGGAGGGGTCAGAGATGGGGAGAAGACCCCTTCCTCCTCCTCCCCGGAGCAGCGGGGCTATTGCAGAGGGACACACGCTGCATCCTGCCATTCTCGGCAAACCCCTGCCGAACACGGGGGGGCACCGGGCACGGCCACACTAGCCCTCTCCTGCTCCCGTCCAGCAACAGGACCCGCAGAGGAGACCATCACCCCGAAACACGTCTCAAGCGACTGCAGCGTCGCTGGAAACCAGGGAGAAGGAGCTGGTCCCCAAACAGGGGCTGCAGGAGGAGCGGGACGGGGACGGGAGGGTTTCACAGGTAAGCTGTCCCCAGCTCGAGCCACGGCTGCTGCCCCAACAACGCCACTGAAGTGAGCGATGATGAAAGGAACCTTTTCCACGCTGTGATTTCGGCACGGGCTCCCCTTCCTCTGTAAAAGCTCTTTCAGAAGTTTAAAAATAAAATTCTCTTCCGCAGCGATTTCTATTCTCTCTCATTAAAAGAAGCAAAAAAGCAAAGGGACAAGGAACTTGGCGGTGAGGAGCCCTCGCCCTCGCCAAGGCGACATTGTTCCTTATCGCACGCTCCCCGCTGCCTTTTTTCCTGCCTTTGTTTAAAACATCCAAGCGACGGGAGCAACTCTCCCAGCGGCTCACCCGACGTCCCAGCCGGGCTCCCAGGTGGGACGGGAATTGCCTGCACCGGCTCTGAATCCCGGCAGCAATCAAGCCTTCCTCCCAGCACATGCTTCTCCACAAACCTCCTCTGCTTCCCAATGCCCTTTCCCGTTTCTGAGCTCTTGCACAGGCCAAAACTCCTGGGTTTTGGACTTTTTTCTTTCTGGATGATTTTTAAGCGCGAATCCCTCCTCTATAATCACAGCCTCCAGGAGCTGAACTTAAAACTGGGAGAAAGAGCAGACCCGGTGAGGGCTGGGGTCTCCTTTGCCTTCCAGGGATGGAAAGCTGCTCGGTGAGTTTTCCTTGGGATTTAAGGACGGAAGCCGAATTGCACATGGCTTTTCCTGGTTTGGTCACTGTAACCTGAGTATTGTCACCGGATCCATGTAAACGCTCACGACACACCAAACCCACAGCGGGAGACGGTGCCTCTCCCAGCTCCCACCCCTGCGAGCAGCACCCATGGGTGCACAGAGGCCAAACCGGCTTCTCTCCATCTCTGAGCGTGGTCTTTGTTGGGCCAGCCCTGAGCTGGACCTTTCGTGTCCTACAGCATCTTTAACATAAGCCGAAAGTGGTCGCACTGCAACAGCTTGATGCAAAACCCCGGGGCCACGTGGGGTGGCCCCACACCAGGATCCCCCCTTGTCAAGGGACCAGGGTGAGATAGGGCCAGATCCCACCACCCTGTGAGCAAGCCAGGACGGAGGATGATTTTTTTTGTGCAGAGAGTGCACAATGAAAGGCTTCAGGAAGCCCTAAGTGTTGGGATGGAGGAACCCACCCATAGGATGGAGGAACCTGCCCATGGGATGGAGGAATTTGTCTAAGGGATGGAGGGACCCATCCAAGGGATGGAGAAACCAGCCCATGGGAGGGAGGAACCCGCCCAAGGGATGGAGGAACTCATCCAAGGGATGGAGGAACCAATCCAAGGGATGGCAGGACTTACCCAAGGGATGGAGGAACTCGTCCAAGGGATGGAAGGACCTGCCTGCCACCCCGCTGCCAGCAGCTCCAGGGGTGCCGAGACGCTGCCTGGCAGCCCTGCCATGCCGTGCCCGTGCCGTGCCCCTCCTGCAAACCCACTGACCATCGGGCCCGCTTTTCCCCAGCCTCACCCCAACCTCTGCCACCACCCTGGCCGGAGCCAGCCGGGAGCAGAACGGAGCATCCCCGGGCAGCTCAACACGCACACAGGCTCTCTTCCAGCTCCATTAAGGACTGCGATTCCTAACGACAAAAGGACAAACGTTTCCCTCTTCAAACCCAATTATCTCGCTGCTATTTATACGGAGCGAGGACGGCGGGAAGCGGGTGGTCAGCCGAACCGGCGGTGGAAGGGGCTCGGTTATACAACTCATCTCCCGCCTGGCCGGCGTTCCTTGGGGCAGCTCCTTCCTCCCCTGGCTCATCCTCAGCCTCCCCGCGACCCACCGCTGACTCACAGGAAGGGCAAAGGCAACGCCGTCACAGGCAGCTGCCGGTTCCCCATTTAGCTGCCGAAACGCGCCGGTCGGTTGGTGACGCGGGGACGCCGGGAGTGCCGATACCCAACAACCCGGGATGCTCGCATCCCTATAACCAGGTTTAACAGCGCTCCGGTGATGTTCCGGAACCAATTCCCAGGTATTTGGTGTTTGGGAACGAGTCAGGCTCCTCCGCGCCTGTGGATTGCGGTGAAAAAGGAAGCGGAAAACACAGAGAAAACCGGAGCGGGGGGAAAAGAACCCCATTCCGTGCCGGTTTTTTTTTTGGTAGCAAATTTGTAGTTTTCCCCGCTCTGTCGGCGCCTCGTGCTCGCTGGAGCCGCCGCATGTGCCAGCCCGCTTGCAAACGGGGCGCTGCCGGTTCATCCGCTGCCAAATTAAGGCCAAAACCAGCAA